>JAODKC010000064.1:2297331-2310815 GCA_026777985.1 Mormyrops attenuatus | reverse complement strand
TTTTCACCCTGGCCGCCCATCAAATCTCAGGCCAGCTTGGTTCTCCATAAAAACGTTGTCCCCCCCGCCTTTGGCGCGTCCCCCTGGGGTCCCCACCCCCCCCCCCCCCCCCCACCGCAGAGGGTGTGGAGCTGAGGCCGGAGCAGCTGCGGGGGGAGCTGGAGTTCCGCGATGTGTCCTTCGCCTACCCCACCCGCAGGGACGCGCCCATCTTCCAGCACCTGGACCTGGTGGTGCCGGCCGGCTCGGTCATGGCGGTGGTGGGCTCCAGCGGCACGGGGAAGTCCACCCTGGTATCCCTGCTGCTCAGGCTCTACGACACCGATTCGGGTGAGGGTTTGGGGACATCATCATCTCTGAGGCGACATCGTCATCGTCGTCAGGAATACTGGCAGCGCCAATCCCATGTAGATGAGTCCATGAGTTCAGGTTCTGGGGGGGTGGGGCACAGGGGCTGCAGTTGTTCTTGTACCTGAACACACAAGTGTTAGGTTAGTGTTAAGGCATTTAAGCAACAGCTAGTGACCTTGTAAATATGTGGGCTACATCTCATAAGCCCCATACCGCGGTAAACGTGAGTGTGGAGTAAAGCTCTTGCTCTTCTCACAGGATCAATCACCATCGATGGCCATGATATTCGAGACCTGAGTCCCTATTGGCTGAGAAAGCATATTGGCACCGTCAGTCAGGTAAGTCTGGAGTGTGTTCCCATGGATACCGCGTTGCCATGGTGATCTCAGGCTGAATGCTGATTTGGCTTCCTGCAGGAGCCGGTGCTGTTCTCCTTCTCTGTCGCGGAGAACATTGCGTATGGGGCACCGGACCCCAGCCTGGTGACGATCGAGGAGATCCACCAGGCTGCCCGCATGGCCAACGCCTACGATTTCGTCCAGGACTTCCCCCTGGGTTTCGATACCATAGTGGGTGAGAAGGGCGTGCTGCTCTCAGGTGGGTCATGTTGCTATGGTTTCCTCTGTAATGCTCATGTTGTACACATTCTCTTGTGTCATTATACCAGTAATACCAAACTCCGCAGTGATTTGGTGAACCTGAAGGCATCGGAAATTAAAAGCCGTTAAACCTTCATGAACCTTTAAAGATGCTGAAACTCTCTCTATGGGGCTGAACCATTAGAGAGAAAATCACTTACACTCTTAATGCCTTGAATCTGGGACAGGAGGAAAACTAACATTTAAGAATGCAGACTCATGAGCTGAATGTTTAAGGTTGACCTCCCCAGGCGGCTCTCCTGTTCTACCCTTAAGTGTTAATTACCCAGCAGGATGACAGTTGACCGCTTTCATTTCAGGGGGTCAGAAGCAGAGAATCGCCATCGCCCGAGCTTTGCTTAAGGTACACCTGGATAAGCACTCGCTGCCACCCTCTTTATACTGCTGTCTGAAGCTCATGATGTGTGAGTCATGTTGATTGATTTCTGTTTTTTTTTGTGTTACGCAGAATCCTAAAATTCTCCTGCTGGATGAAGCTACCAGGTAATGTTCCTGTCTCTCCTGTGACTGCTCATACTTGCTGTCACCCAGGATGTGCATTCCCATGCAGCCGCCTCCAGATTCTTCCATGTGGCCACCTCTCGATTCCTCCCAATTCCCCACCCACAGCATTTTGGTTAGAGTGATCCTCTCAAGACACACATGGCTGTCAAATCAGCAACCCCTTGCTTCCAAATTGCCTGACGAACAGCAGGTGGTGTGCTGGTTAAGACAGTAGATTGGTGCTGTTGTTGTCGTCACCTTGCTGTTGTTGTCGTCACCCCCCCAGCGCCCTGGACTCGGAGAATGAGCTGTTGGTGCAGGAGGCCCTGGAGCGGCTGATGCGTGGCCGCACGGTGCTCATCATCGCCCACCGCCTGTCCACCATCCAGAGCGCCGACGCCGTGGCGGTCCTGGGCCGGCAGCGCATCCTGGAGTGCGGCCCCCGGGTCCAACTGCTGGCCGACCCACATGGCCACTTCAGCAGGCTGATGGAGAGGCAGACGTTGCTGCAGAACAGCCACAAGCAGGCGCTGTATGAGTAGAAGCCCCCCCCGGCCCAGGGTAGCCCCCCCCATCCATTTCTCCACATTAATATCAGGCTCTTTTTGTACCATTTCTACTTTTTGTACTTGCTGGAAAAACTTGAAGTGTATTATCATTTTTTAATGTTTATGATTATTTTTTAAAGGTGTTTTCAGGGAGGGCCCCTTTAAGGGGGCTCCCTCACCCTCCTGTACAGATCGCTAAATCAGTCGCCCTCCCATGATACACAGTCTGGCGACCACAAAGACAGATGGCGCACATCTGCTATTGCAACGTAGGCCTACCCAGCATGGGGGGGGGGTGTATGTGGAGTGTGCTAATCTCACTGCTAACAAGGTGCCATTAGCGTAGCATACACTGTGTTAATCTCACTGCTAATGAGGCACCATGAACATGGCAAACAGCACCAGAAGGATGGAGTTGGAATGCCATATTGAGAATAAAATCTCACTGTGCTCTCAGGTCAGAGGTCAGGCAGCACCCCCCCCCCCCTTTGCCACCATTCAGTTTCTAAAGACTAATTAGCGTTTCTTTCATGCTCTTCTGATACCTGTTACTTTCCAATTGTTTCAGGGCTCTTGCTTTGTGACTCGCTCCATCTGTGTCATCGACATGCTCGGGTGGGACGTACAGCCGGTTCTGGTTCCCGCTATGTCCAAACGGGCCCCAAATGAGCCCCGAATAGGGCTATTTGTGTCACATTTAAGTTACCACCCAGGAGGAGGTCGCACTCATGTCCAGCAACTGCTCCTTGTGCCCTACCATAAATTAGGAATGAACCCCAGTTGAAGGCATTAATTACGTTCCATAAATGATTGGAGTTTCAGACTTAAGTGATGATTAGTGTGTAATGTGGACTGTGGATGGCCCAGTCAGGGCTGATGAGGGGTCAGAACCTAGGGCCAGTGTAAAGGGGCCCTTGCTAGGCCGGGCTTTACTAATATCACCAGGTTTCACCAGGGGTGCTGTCCTGGGTCCCACCTGGGACCAGGAAGGCGGGTTTCATTCCAGATTTAAAGGCTGGACCGGCACTGAGAACCATAAAATGTGATCAGACTGCTGATGCTACTCTGCTAGTGAGATCTGATCGGGACCCAAAAGCGCGGTCGCTCCTGCAGAGGAATGTTTATGATTCTGAAAATGTTTTACTCAAGTTCAGAATGTGCTTTTCAAATTTCAGCAATTTCACAGTAAAAGGCTGTATTTGGAAAAAAAAGTTACTGTGGTTGACAAATGTCTATTTTTAATAAATGGAGTTACGATCCGTGGAATATGATTTTTTATGGAATAAAGTTAATTTAAAGCAAAGATCTATTTAACAAACATAAGAGAAACAGGGAAAGTTGCCTTTTACTTTTATATTTTGTAAAAATATATGTAAAAATATGTTTTCCTGGGTGATGGTTTCTGCTGCTTGGATTAATGATAGACGAGAGACTTAAACCGAAGATTTAAATCTGACTTTTCTATAAACTCCTTGCATTTTTAAGTCAATGTATAACATTTATCTATGTTAGTGATAGTTAATCAACTCTGCGTCTAATAAAATTAGGAAGTATAATTGTTGGCTACGCATTATGTTTTCAGAAATGTTTGTTTTATGTTACTAAAAAATCTCAACATATTACGTGAAAACCCACGTAACCCACGACTGGTTATTGATCCGGTTAGCCTGTTATTTGTTGTTTTATAGTGTCTAAACACTAGAGGGGGCTGTAACTTTTCCAAAAACGACCGGGACTAGTCACATACAGGTGTAGTGATTAGTGCATGACTGGTGGAGCTGTAGCGGAAATGTTATTGTGTCTGATATATATATATATAAAAATACACACACTCACATCACATCACATCACATCACATACACTGGAAGGACTTGATAAATTGATGTTTTTGTGCTTTTTTGTTTTCACACTTCCGAATAGCATCTACATATTGTTTAAGTTCCACCAGAAAATGTGTGAAGTTTGGTTTAGTTTTTGCCCGCTTTACTTTATGAATATGAAATTTTCCTAATTACAAAAGTAAATTAATAACAAATAGATTGTTTAGCATCAAATTACTACGTTTAAAATAAAAAAATACATCAAATAGGCCATCACTGTATCATTTTTAAAGTTGTTCTTAAACTGTTGTATATCTATCCAGAATAATCTCGTATATGTACAGTGATAAAACGTATGCATAACATTTTCCTCTTCTATCCCACAGAAATCGCAAGTGTTATCAATATCCAATTTAAATCCTCTTAAAACTTGTTTTACTGGGTAAATCCTATGTAACAATTTATATGACACTTCTCTAACCTTGTTATTGATGCAGTATTTACTATGAATAGTACATGCTTTTTTCCAGTTTATATCATGAATCATAGAAGACCAAAAGAATCGTGCTGTAGGTAGTGTAACCGTGTGCATAGCATTTCTAATAACTTTTTTTTATTTATCTTATCATTTACAATATCCTTCTCCGCAATATAAATGTGAGCAAGAGTTACATCCCCATGCAGTTAAACAAGAGTTCCTTAGAAGATGCAATGCTCCTCTGGGGATAGCATCAAGAATCGTAGCATATTCCCTTGGTCTTACGGGTATTTGAAATTTTTCCAAAAATTCAGTGAATGTTAGAAGCTGACCATCTAACTCCTGTACTTTTTGGTAATTCAGGTCAGACGTCTTGCATCAAAATCACATGGGTGCACGATGACCAATCCAGTTGTGGAACACGAGTGATGCCAAAGAGTTACGGCCTACTATTGGTTGAGTCTCCTGCCCATTATCCATCAAATATCGTGATTGGCTGGACCTGCCATGTTGCTGCAGATCTGTCTATCCGCGTTGTATGTGTAGTCAGCATGCTTTCCGCGTTCATGTTAATTTAGTGTGAACGGATAACTTCTGTAATGAAAGGACTTTGATGCAATGTTGGATATCCACCACAAGGGGGCTGCAGTTTTTTTCCTGAAGCTGTGAACTGGTAACACAACACTGAAACTATGCGCAAGTTCAGTAATCTATATTAAGATGGTCTAAATACAATATCAAGCTGCTTCTCCTGTTTTGTTAAAGTACACAGTTCTTATATTAAAAGTACCAACTCTGTCATTGAACTGATTTACATTTTCATCTTTCTTTGATATTGGCTAACTGCATGTTCCCCAAATAAACTTCAGAAGCACAGATATCCATACCGCAGTGCGCCACGGTACAAATCCCAGCCCGTCGCGAGGGACCCTGGGGGAGCAGAGGTCTGCCAGGGGTAGTATGGGGACAAGGTCTCAGATGGGGGCCATACTTTTCCTTCCGTGGCAGTCTTTTTGTCACCGGGAGAGAGATGGCCTTCATCCAGGGAGCCTCCCACTGAGGTCAAAATTCACCCAGAGGTACATATGAGGACTGAGTCATGAGCCCCCACCCATACTAAAATACTGGCTCAATTAGCCAATCACATCACACCTCCATCTACATAGACATTTGAATGTGTTATTAAAGTCCATTTGTAAAATATATGATAGGGTAGATGATAAGGTAAATCTAACAGGCTCAAGAGGACTGTTCCTGCTCAGGAAGGACAAGATTAACCAATGAAATATTTATGGTCCTGGGACGGCACCCCCCCCCCCCAATAAAAGTTGGGAAAATGTGCAGCCAGCCAGCCATGTGCCTCAAATGGCCTGAAAACTGAAAAGCTCAGATGTATGCTAAATGTTATGCTTATACAGCAAATATTATTATTAAATAAGACGGAAACAAGATTTGATAAGCAGTGAGCAGCCGTGACAGAACAGGGTCCTCTGATTGGAGGCGGCTCCTGGGGAAGGTGTCTGTCAGGTCTGTGAGACTCCCCTGCGCTCCGTAGACCCCCCCGGCTGGTGGTGCTGATCCTGTCACTCATGCTGGGGATGTGTGGGTTATATATAGCCTCTGCCTGTTGTGAAAGCCATCTGTGAGCCATTAGCACTTAGCGTCCCCCTGTCCTCCTCCTCTGACATCCCTTATTTTGAGTCACCGTCATCCCCGACAGCTGCTTCCACTGAAAAGGCTTCCCTGTTCGCAAGGGATTCTGGGTAAAGGGAGCTGCTAGGATTCTGTTATACATGTGACTGCGAGAAGTCAACGAGACCAGCAGGGATACACGCCATGGGCCACAAATGTCCTTTAAGTTTGGGCAGTGAGGGTGTGTGTGTGTGTGTGTGTGTGTGTGTGAGAGAGAGAGAGAGAGAGAGAGAGAGAGATTGAGCACAGATGTCAGGTGTTACATTCATCACCTCACAAATGACATTCTGTCTTTTTCATCCCAGAGTTGGTATCTATCAGGCTGTGCTTTGAATACACAGAATGAAATCTCGTCATTTGCTTCTTGAGTTACTAATCAAGGGATCGACAGGCTTATTAAATAAAACAAACAGCTGGCAACATTCTGATTGTGTAAGGGCTGTACTAACCCTTGACTGACCCGGGGGTGCTCCCACAACCTCTCAATGACATACTGACACTGCTCTGTGGTCTAATCGGGGGACAAGGCCTACTCAGACTTATTTGGAGACACAGAGTTGGAATGAGATGATGTCACCAAGGTAACCTATTAATGGTAAACAATGTCATCAAATCTTTATGGTCACCCATTGGCTAAGCACCTCTGCACCATATCACTATAACAGGACATAGACAATGTCCATCCCAGCACATATCCTGGAACATCAGGAGTTGGATTCCTCCCTTTGCCAACATGTCACGTTGTAGCTGGATACCTACTGGACCAATTAGGTCTGAGTGAGGTACAACAGCAGTTCCTTGTTATGAGATCCACAGCATGCATTAGAGAAACACATAAAGCAAGAGAGATTACAGCAACCCTATATATCATTTAATGAGGGTAAAACCATATTACACAGAGAACTACTCTCCAGAGTAAAGGGTGACCTATCAGCCCTGTCCTTTTTAAAAGACAAGAGCTACTCCGATCATTGGTATAACAACAAGCTGACAGGCAGTCAGAAACTGGCAAGCCAGTTGTCTTCAGCTGTTCCCAGCCACAGCTGCCAGTTTTTCGAGCAGCTGAAGGAGGACACACAGACTCTCCCAGCTGCTCTACCCTTAACATAAGCTCTGGTTTGCCGTAGCCTCGGCCCTGTGCTACCAGAAGCTGAATTACCCAGAACTTCTGCCGGGAGGTAATTATTTAGCAGCGCAAAAAGAACGCTTTGTGGATTATGGTGTCACTTTTTCTATAGAGCCCACATCCAAAGCCCTTGATACACCTATAAGAATACGGGGCGGTTTTTCCTGGGTGCCCCAGCATCACCCCAAAGCCCGAAAACCCGCCGAATCCATCTTTAAATTGCAGTGTGTGCGTCCAGTGACGGACCAGCATCCCATCCAGGACGCCCAGCAAAGTTCTGGTGCAGGCTCCACCCTAACTGCCACCCATTTAATGCAATTTACATTTTTTTCAAGTAAGATATTTACATTTATCTCTAAATACTCATTCGCTCCGTTTAAACCGACTGCAAGAACTAAGAAATCGGATCTCTGCTAAGGTTTTGTGAATCTCAACCTTTTCCCCGGTGCAAAAAAACATTCGCCATAGAAATTCATTTTCTCTACTCTAGATTTACCATTTATAATTATTAGTCTTAACATTCCTACAGAAAAATCTAACGATAGAATGGTGCATCTTTGTCTACCGACTCATACTCATCAGACGTTTATCGTATATTCATTGGAAAAGATATTTTGTGTCTTCGAAGGACGAATCGGATGTGAAAGAAACTTCCCGTAGCACTCAACAACACATACAGGCTGCAGTGA
Organism: Mormyrops attenuatus; assembly: GCA_026777985.1. NCBI lineage: Eukaryota > Metazoa > Chordata > Actinopteri > Osteoglossiformes > Mormyridae > Mormyrops > Mormyrops attenuatus. The sequence continues at coordinate 2,302,969 of JAODKC010000064.1, read as the reverse complement.
AAGATTCCCACAAGGCAAATTTTTATTTTAAAAGCTTTAACTTAGCTAAGCAGAAAATAATCACAATAAATCAAATCGTTCCTTTATTGAGGCTGCATTTTTTTTTCCGTATACGGGTCAATTTCCAAGTACTATTACAGAAAAAAACATAATAAAGTAATCCTGAATGAATTCCTGCTTCGGTACCTCCCTGAATGAAAGTGCTGCTGGACACACTTCGTGTCCCGATCTCACACCGTCCTTCGCAAAGCCTGCGACGGTCACGGTGACACTCAAGGCGCGGCGAGTCTCAGTCAGCAGCTCCCATCCCTGGGAGCAGATGGCTGCCGCGTCTTCGCCTTTCTAAAATAGACAAGGAGGGCTAAATTAAGGAGGTCCACAATAAATTTATCTTTTATGGATTTCTCTGACGCCCTTATATGGGTATTTTTAGGTCGAAAATGGGTGCATCCCTTTCTTTTTCCAACTCGCGATTACTGGCTGTGTCTTTATGCTATACGGCTTTGCTGGATAAACAGTGTTTAACTTAATTGGAAATGGGACATTGCAGTATTTCGCTAGTCATGATTTGGGCTGATTTTGCCTCTTCCGTTCAAACAATACAGTTGGTGAAAACATATTACAGTGGTTTCTTGGAGAAATTCATGGATCTTGCTCATCAACTGATGTACAAACACATCTGGTCTGAAATAAAATTAATTTACCTCGCCCGACGTACACAAAGCAAGTAGAGGGAATTCACTGTGACTTTTATAACAAAGAATGAATAGTAGGATATTCTCATGCCAAGACATGATTTTTTTCTCGTAATAGCATATGAAAAAACCAAAAGTGGAACCAAAACAAATCTGCACTTCACGTATTATATTGAGTTTTTGGAGACATATTTGGAAAAGGGTCTGTTAATTAAATGGAGTACTGTGTTATCTCGTGGGAAGTTGTGAACTGACTCTCAAACCAGAATTGGCGGAGATCTGTTTGCTGCCACCTGACGCTATCAGCCCCACACATTCACAAACCGGAGTTTCACTGATAAATATGGAGGTTAGACATATCACGTAATAACCCCCAACCCCGACATCCGCTCCCTTCACTGACTCAAGCCATGCAGAATTACGCGCACGACGTTCGAGAAGGCTGCATGCGGTCTTTGGACAGCAAGGACTATAAAATACATCCAGTGAAAAAAATATGTGACGTGCATCATATATATCGTGAAAAAATCAGTTTCATACAAGAGAAAGTGTCAACACTCATTTGAGTCCGAGCATCCTACTGATAAATCTGCCATGCAATTGTAAATTTGTCGCAACTGCAAGCAAGAATAATACTTCCGACAAATTGTGTCGCATATAAGGTATTCTCCGGGCAGTATTGAAATATTTACCCTCAAATAAATAAAATTTTTACCCTCACATAAGTAAAATTCCCACGTTCAGCTCCGGTACAGACGCGCGAATCTTCCTTATGCGTAATTTCAAATCTCATCTAACCCTACGGTAGCAAAGTGAAGAGCCAGCCCACCAGATTTAACCCGTTGATATGAGAAGTAATTTAAATTATTAAAATAATAAATAAAAAATTAAAGAAATGAACTGCCTTCTTCTGTTAAGGTGCGTTGTTGGTCATTTTCCTTATCTAAACATCATAGGTGAAATACCAAAACAAACCGCTCCTTCTGATAAGGAAAAAGTTGGAGGGGGGTGTGTTGTATGCGGTAGCTGCGACTGTCTGGTGCACCATGAAAGAGCAAGACAGGCAAGGAGGGTACGGGGTCTCCATATACGGCCCACGTCGGGACTAGCGCTCCATATATGGATGGCCACGCGCACTTCGAACCCGGGCGCCCCACCGCCTACATGGGAAGCACCCTGCGCTCACCCTCCAAGAACCAAATATGGATGAAGCCTGGGAGAAATTCCAGGGGAATACATAGGCATTCTCAACGTTTAGTAAGGAATAACGCCGATAGGCGTGAGTATATATAAGCTTCCCCGGGACCGGTGTGTCACTGTAGCTGGAACCAGCAGCGGTTGCGTTCTGCACTCTGAGCTTCGTCTAGGACAGGAACCACCTAAGGTAAGAATACCGCATGGACGGCAGGCGACTAAGCGGACCCGCACTCAGCACAACGCAAGGACCGGATTTTACTTTTTTTTCCATTGAAGATAATTTTTTCTTCGTGATATTATCCTTGGACACGATTAATTAATTATAAGTCGATAAGAAAAGGAATAACATTACAGTTAGACTTACCAGTTAAACTTTGTTTATTAATACCTTTTACATCTGGGGAACTAGAGTGGTTTTAGGGCTCAAATTATGATGAACTGGGACGCGCATGATGACAAATTAACAACTAATTTCGGATTTAAACAAAAACAATAAATGGATCAATAAAGTATATCTTATCTCAAAGTACTATTTTATATAGGCAAATATAGAAAATATATTTGTGAGTTGTTAGTCTACTGACTATATCATACATGATTACAGTACAGCTTTGAATACTAGCATTGTCACATACGATTCTAACTAAGACACAACTGGGAGACAAATTGTAACTGAAATACAGTTATTCTAAACAAACTAAGCGGCAAATCAAAAGCTTTCACGGCACATTTTTGAATTGGCGATTCTGGTGGAAACAATCTACACTCTGAGAAAAAAAGGGTACAAAGGTCCATTTCTGTACCTTAAAAGGTACAATTACCTATATATAGCTAAGGGTAACACTGGCAGACCTTTGAGGGTACAGCCCCAGTGACAAGCAAAGGTACAAATTTGTACCCTTTTTTCTGAGAGTGTAGACTTGAACAAGTCAGGAGACGAATGTTGCAACAGCAATAACAAATTATCCGCCAGAACGGTACTAAACAACAGGTGGATGTAGAAACGATTAGGGACTAATAACGAAAACGTGCACGCATCCAAAACAGAGATCCTGACATCGTCAGCATTATTACTTGGAATTCTGGTAGCTCTAACCAGCTTCCAAGGAAATTTTTTAGTATCCCCACCGGTGCTTCGTGTGCATCGTGGAACAGAGCTTCAGAAGTTGTTGCATAGGCTACTGCGTGCAAGTATTGTCTGTATTACGTGATAAGTCACGATCTACACTGCTTCCTTTCAGAACCCACCAAAATGTGCGACGACGAGGAGACTACCGCCTTGGTGTGCGACAATGGTTCAGGACTCGTGAAGGCTGGCTTCGCCGGCGACGACGCCCCCAGGGCTGTCTTCCCCTCCATTGTCGGCCGCCCTCGTCACCAGGTGCGGAGAAAATCGAAATCATAACACTCTCTGAGTGTAATCTACTACAAACGTCTGCCAATTATACCGATAATTTCAGTTAGTAATACAGAAATCATGCTTTACGTAAGTTGTTTTTATGTTCCTGAATGAAAACGCGCACTTTTCATCCCTACAGGGTGTCATGGTGGGTATGGGTCAGAAGGACTCCTACGTAGGAGATGAAGCTCAGAGCAAGAGGGGTATCCTCACTCTGAAGTACCCCATCGAGCACGGTATCATCACCAACTGGGACGACATGGAGAAGATCTGGCACCACACCTTCTACAACGAGCTCCGCGTGGCCCCCGAGGAGCACCCCACCCTGCTCACTGAGGCCCCACTGAACCCCAAGGCTAACCGCGAAAAGATGACCCAGATCATGTTTGAGACCTTCAACGTGCCAGCTATGTATGTGGCCATCCAGGCTGTGCTGTCCCTGTACGCTTCTGGCCGTACCACTGGTAAGAAGTCACATGTGTTGAAATGTGTTGATAAGTAGAAAAAACAACAAGTAAGGACAATTCAGAGAGCCGAAACATACTTTATTGCCAGGATTACTAAATTCCGCCATGTTTTACTGAAATATAATCTACCTTTCATTCAGTTTTCATTATAAACTTTTAAGAATGAAGTCACATGTTTTCGTCGCTTCAAGGCGTCTGCTGTCCAACCTGATGTGCATTTAGGCTCAGAAATGATTTCCGCTCATAGGTATTGTGCTGGACTCTGGTGATGGTGTCACCCACAACGTCCCCATCTATGAGGGTTATGCCCTGCCCCACGCCATCATGCGTCTGGATCTGGCTGGTCGCGATCTGACTGATTACCTCATGAAGATCCTGACCGAGCGTGGCTACTCCTTCGTCACAACCGGTACGACTTATTCTAAGCAGACTCTGACAGTTAACAAATAGCAAATTAATCTAGCAAAAAAAAGCGAAATACTGACCACATTTGTTTCCAAATTTAAGTGAGTATATTCAACGTTTACGTGCTCTTATTAAATGCAAGTATAATAGTTTACTGATGATGAAACTCCCTGAATGACGTCATTTCTCGAAGTTCTGGGCTCTTAAAACATCTGATCAATATCTTGTCCATCACAGCTGAGCGTGAGATCGTGCGTGACATCAAGGAGAAGCTGTGCTATGTCGCCCTGGACTTCGAGAACGAGATGGCTACCGCCGCCTCCTCCTCCTCCCTGGAGAAGAGCTACGAGTTGCCCGACGGTCAGGTCATCACCATCGGCAACGAGCGTTTCCGTTGTCCCGAGACCCTCTTCCAGCCTTCCTTCATTGGTCAGTAATGAGATCGGAATCCCACTGAGAGAATTTTGCGGTTTTTATATATTCCCACTAATTGCTCCTCGACTAATCTCCGGCTTTAATCTGAACAGGTATGGAGTCCGCTGGTATTCACGAGACCGCCTACAACAGCATCATGAAGTGCGACATTGACATTAGGAAGGATCTGTACGCCAACAACGTCTTGTCCGGTGGTACCACAATGTACCCTGGTATTGCTGACCGTATGCAGAAGGAAATCACTGCCCTGGCTCCCAGCACAATGAAAATCAAGGTTAGGCACATCTTCATGCTTATGCTAAGGAGATAATCGATTGAGAGGGACAGGCTGCTTTGCCCCACAATCTATTGCTCACCTCTAATAAATATTTTTATCTACCTAGATCATTGCCCCACCTGAGCGTAAGTACTCCGTATGGATCGGTGGCTCCATCCTGGCCTCCCTGTCCACCTTCCAGCAGATGTGGATCACCAAGCAAGAGTACGACGAGGCAGGCCCCAGCATCGTCCACCGCAAATGCTTCTAAATCCGCGGTCTTGTCCTGCGTCTACCTGCTCAGGATCACGCTGTAGCGCCACAATGCTATCATACTGCAGTTGTGTACCGATGTATTTTTGCAACAGCGTGTTGCCCGACGAAAATGCCGACGGAACAACAAGAAGAACGAGAACAAACGAGCCATGTTATTAAACATGTGAATGTAAAATGTACATAAATATTAATTTATTAAAGTCCATCATTTGCTATTTTTGAGAACGTTTTTTTTGTTAATCTGACGAAATGTTTGTCTTTCCACACGCATAAACGAGATATACAGAAACCAACAAAGCCAAAACACACTGCCAGAAATTGTTAAGTATCGGTGATTGTATTTAATAATGTTTATTTCGTGTACAAGTAGTTTTAGCATCGCTGCCAAAACCGCTTCGGGGGGGGGGGGGGGGCTTCCATTAGAAAAAAACCAGTGAAAAAAAAAAGCCCAAGTTTGCCGCGAACAACCAGGGAAAATGGGGGGGGGGTTAATAAAAAAAGGTAAATT
>JAODKC010000064.1:2279029-2297231 GCA_026777985.1 Mormyrops attenuatus | reverse complement strand
CCCCCCCCCCCCCCCCCCCCCCCCCCCCCCCCCCCCCCCCCCCCCCCCCCCCCCCCCCCCCCCCCCCCCCAACAAGACTAAACAATCCATTCATCACAATACGCCATAGTTTCCCGCTAACAACATGTCAAATTGGCTGAGGGTATAATCAAACTAGGTAAATTTTTATCCTTTAAATAAATATTTATTTTAATTGGTAATTATACACACGTCTTTCTGGTATAAAGACAAAAACAAGTTAAAATGTTTTATAAACCAATTATATAGTTATATAAACCCTGACATTAATTGAACTAAATAATAAATCACACGATGAGAGTTAATGAACCCCAGACGCAAACCAGACGAAGTAACCTTAACATGGCCCACTGTTCATTTGGCTGACATCCAGTACCGATCGCTCTAACATCATAAGCTAACTATATTTATACAGTAAAGCGGCACTGGCCGCCGCAGCAGCAGCATTTACAGTGGTGTAAAGCGATCCGGGCGCTGACTCCTGCGGAATGCGCGCCTCGTAGCGGTATGTCAGGGACCCGCTCCCGCACCGTCTGCCCCCGCCTGTCACCTTTCTGAAGTCTCAGGCAAAATACGGTGACACCTTATACCGGTATATCTGCAGTCTTCCCGTACCCATTCCGCAAAGTAATAAAAACCTTTCAAGTCTGCAGCGCCAAACAACAAATCGAGAACCGATATTGTTGTTTTATCAGTATCTACTTATGAAAAACAAGCATAACTAATGAACACTTTCATTGCATATCATATAGTAAATAATTCATTGTATTAATCTATCCTTTATTTAACTGAGATACACAATCTGTTTTCTAGGTTGTCCTGTTCAGGATGGGCAGCAAAATAAAAGTTTAACATAAAAGTACAAACAGAAACAGATAACGCTACAAAAACATGCTAAAACAAATTTAAGCAATAACAGGCTACATCTTAATATTAAACGAGCAACTGGTTTCGTATTCTCACTATACGGTAGGCCTACATTTATTTTGTGGACTCAGTTAACACGACCGCCTGTAAGCAGAGCCCAAGTTCAACATTTGAATTATTTTTGTCCTTTTGCATAAAATCGTATCCAGGGAGAAGCGACATAACAGACCGCCCGTGTGTTAGGTAATCAGAGCCAGCACGTCTCGTTTTTAATCCATGTCATCCTGGAGTAGATCGGTAAGTACTGTGTACTGGGCGTTTATGTGGCTGTCATCATGCGCAAAGTCCGTACTTGGGTGCAAAACCGATGAAGGGGTAAATATCGAACAGGTGTTGGCTCGCATCTCCTAGCAGCGGGGATTTTGTGAATTAATCTCCCCAGCGTTAAATCTCGGGGCGGGGCGTAGCGGAGGTACATGCAGGGACGTCAGCTCGCCATCTGCTCTGCGCTTCGCTTCCGTCCGGTAAGCAGCATCTCTCCATCTATACACTAATGTACAGTAATGCGAACGTAGCGTTTTATTTCTACCAAGTGCAAAGGAGCCGTCTGGCTACAAAATCGTCCCTTGACTTCATAGTATTGCATCGGTGCAACGGGAAAATCGCGTCGCAAAAGGGGGGGTAACGTTTCGTAAGCGAAGCTTGGCTGCGGTAAAACGTCGCGTTTAAAACGAGGAGAAGAATGAGCATGTCGCCGCATGTTACTGACATTACGCGCAGGTGGCGTCGAACCATAGTGTTAAAATAAGTAAATGGATGCCGTTTGTGGCGTAGAAGCGGTCCTGGCGCGTAGGATTATTTAAACGCCATTTCTGGGCAGTCATGTTTAAATGGGCGTGTTTGGGGGGGGGGAGCGGCGGCGCTGTTTCTGCTTCCCCTATTGGTTTCCTATAGTGGTGGGGGCGAGTACGTCGCGTGAATGTTTTGGTTTAAATGTCTAGCGGGATAATGCATTCACCGGGGGTTATGTCCGATTTAGCTGCATGGTTCCATTTATCCAAGTTGTTAGCAAATGTACTTTAGGGAACCGTACCCCGGGCTGCAGACGCTTGCAGGCCTGTCAACTTTGTCAGCTGGTTGGCGTGAGATTTTAAATTTGACACAAGACTGCAAACATATTTACATGTATGTAAGAGTTTCATTTACTTGTAAATAATTTATATGGTTTGCCGTAAGATTTCTTGCGTGAGTGTCACGCTGGATGCGTGGGAGATGGCAACTTTGCGCTTATTGCATAAAAGTTGATGCTGTCAAAATGTGACGTATATTATTTGATGTCCATTACAGGCGCCAAACGTAGATTGGAGGGTTTAGTTCGTTGAAAGACAGGCATGGTGACAAAGAAGATTAGAAGTGAGTATATGAAGAAGTTCAAGGACCCGAAATGGGACACATACGCGAAGTGTTACGAGGACTCGCTGAAATACAGGCTGACTAGGAGGCTTTTGGAGCAGAGCCACCGGCCCTGGTTTTGGGGGGGCTGGGAAAGTGACTCTGATTCCAGCGACAGATCCACGCCACAGAGCAGGAAGAAAATGTTGCCGAAGACTAAAGAGGAGATGCCGCCGGGTTCGGAACCGGAGCCTCTGGCGCCACAAAAGCCAGAGAACCAGCCGGGAGAGGTGAAGGAACTGCAGGTTTGCGCCCCTGAGAAAGGCACACGAGCTGAGGCTGGAGAGACCCCACAGACAGGTTTGCACTTTTCTTCGTGATACGTGTAGGATTCTACTGGAATCCATTTCCTATTCTACTGGAATATTGTAGCAGTATTGCATGTAATTAACTGCAGGTACAACAAGCTGTGTCATTGTGTTGCGATTTCAGCTGTACAAGCCACTGTGAACAAGGATCCGACGAAACGAAATGAGCGAGAGCTTATTGGGAAGGAGGACCTTCAAGCTGCCCGCCTAGATGGCCCCCAGAAGGGTGTAATCCAACCCCGTCGGCCGCGAAAGTCGACTAGGGCCAAGAGCCAGCCCCGGGAGGTGACGGAGCCCGACAAGGAGAACCGGCACCCTTTTGCCTTGTACGGCAGCGGGGAGAAGCAGGCAGAGATGGCGGCCAAGAGGACCCACAACGTCGGGCCGTGCAGCTCCACCCGGGAGGTGAGACTGTGCACTTCAGCAGCTGCTTTCTTGGTTCTGGACTCACGTTGATGTCAAGTCTTACGTTTTGCCCATGAATCTCACGTTTTTTTGCCTTTGCTCCTGTCCCACAGATTGTGAGGCGCTTAAACCAAACAAAAGTTTACTTCTGTACATTAATGACCTGCTGCAAAGGCGTATCTGAGCTCACATAAGAAATTTATGCCGTCCTCTTTGGCTTCCCTGCATTTTCTTTTCCGGGCTATAAAGGTTTATGTCGGGGGGGAGGGTCTCTGCTGTGACCCCAGGTAGTAAAGTAGTTTTGCAACACTGCTCTCAGTTGCAACCAAAGTGGCAGAGACAAGTCAACCAGATGCATTTTGTAAGGTGTGTTGGCGAGATGTCACAGTCATGGCGTCCAGGATTTATGATATCAAATGCACCTGGTGATCAAACTTCACTCGCACAATGAAAAGGTCCATACAAGGTCTATACTTTGGTTTAATTTTTGCAGTGTCTGGATATCTGAAAGTCTTTTTTGATGTCTCACAGTTTTCACCGAAATGTACAAGTTTCCTGTCACCCACCTCCCTGTTTTCACTGCAGTTAGGTTGATGTATATGAAGTCATTTGTTATGTTAATGGGATGTGACCTCAGGATTTCGTAATCAGCATTATAGACTGGCATGATGCTTGTCTCGGGAATGAGGTGCATAAATCTTCTGAGGGCAAAGGCCTATAGCATAGTGTCCTTGCTGGATGTCACGTTTATATGTGTTTTTCTCCAGATTCATACATCGGCTTTACGCGCCAAGACCAGGCGGGAGGTAGAGAAGCAGCTGAAGGCCGAGGGCAGGCGCAGAGCCCGGTCAGCTGACGTGGAGGAGAGACACCACACCAAGCTGGTCCCTGACTATGACCCCTGGATGACTGAATACATGCGCTGCTTCTCAGCAAGGTCGCGGTAGGACAGAACATGACGGGGCGGGTACACGTCAGCTGAAAGCCTCTCTGACCAATCAGAGGCTTGGATTCCTGGCCACTGGTACGCTGCAGCTGACAGTTTGTGATCTTTTAAAATGTGATTGGGGCTATCGGGGTGTCTCACCTCAGTTACCCATTTCCCTTTTTGACCATTCCAAAGTTTGTTGCTGTCAAAACAGAGAAGAAATATGCATTTTTAAGCAGAAAGACCAGTCAGTCACAACAGAACCCACACAGCAATATTACAAGTGCATTCATTTCAGCATGATAAGAAACCTTTTAAAAGTTTTTCCTTTTATGATAAACATTGTTATTCTTATGTGGGGAGTTTGTATGCCTGAGTTTTGAGATTTTAAATTTTTTCTAAAATGTTGCTCTCAGGATGAAAATATAAAAAATGTTCCTTGATTTGTATAGATGACTGAAATTGCACAACACTTCATCTATTTCTGACCGCATTCAGAAAATAGCATGATTTAGACAAAACATGTCTGTATTACCTAAATCAGAGGACTGAACATTCCTTGAAGGCATTCAACGTATCCATCCATTCATCCATGCAGGTAGACACCTTCTGTAAGTGCTTATCCAGTACAGTGCCGGCATGTGTCCATGGAGCGTATCCCAGGCAGTGCCGCCGTGTGCCCGGGGAGCGTATCCCAGGCAGTGCCGCCGTGTGCCCATGGAGCGTATCCCAGCACAGTGCCGGCTAGTGTCTGTGGAGCGTATCCCAACACAGTGCCGGCGAGTGTCTGTGGAGAGTATCCCAGATAGTGCCATTTATCCGTGGAGCGTATCCCAGGTAGCGCCGCCGTGTGTCTGTGGAGCGTATCCCAGGTAGCGCCGCCGTGTGTCTGTGGAGCGTATCCCAGGTAGCGCCGCCGTGTATCCGTGGAGAGTATCCCAGGCAGCGCCGCCGTGTATCCGTGGAGCGTATCCCAGGTAGTGCCGCCATGTATCCGTGGAACGTATCCCAAGCAGTGCCGCCGTGTGTCCGTGGAATGTATCCCAGGCAGCGCCGCCGTGTGTCCGTGGCGTGTATCCCAGGTAGCGCTGCCATGAATCCGTGGAACATATCCCAGGCAGCACCGCCGTATGTCCATGGAGCGTATCCCAGGCATTGTGGGGCAGGAGGCTTGTCTGCTTGTTTGCGTTTGACACAATGTGTTTATCACACACCTTTACCAGCTAATGAATTACAGATATTGTGTCGATAAACTTAGCAAGTTAGAGATAGCAGGAGCTTGGGTAGGACATTTGTTTACTGTAACAATCGGGGCTTACATTCATCTGCACATTTATGTCTGTCCTTCAATGGGCACGGACCAGGAGACTTTTTATTCAGTGATTGTTGATATTTTTCTGTAAAAAAGTTATAAATCTGATTCTCTGATTCCATAATTTTAAATTTTTGAAAAAAGTAAAATGTATTTTGTGGTTTTATGGTGTATTTACTGTATTTGTGGTTAATGCACTGTGTTAATGTGACTGAATGTTCCCCATGTTACCCTTCGTTGTTTTCTTGACAACAGAAATGTCCTTATTTTGACCTGACTTACCAACTGTGCAAGCAGACAAGTGTTGAGTCGAGTTTACCTGCCCAATACAGTAGCTGTTTCTCAGAAGTTAAACTATTATTAGCATATACAGCTCTGGAAAAAATGAAGAGACCACTTTATATTTTTTTTTTTATCTGCATTTTTTAATCCTGGTTCAGCTAGCAGAAGGCTACACTGTGCGGCAGGCTGCTTCCAGGCTCAAAGTTTCTAAGGCAGCACTACACAAGAACAAGGTGAAGCAGGAGACACAGGGAACGAACAGAAACCAGCCTGTTAGAGGGCAGAAGCGACTTTCTAATGCCAGAGATGACTGTCAACTTATACAACAGTGCCTCATAAATCAGAGGGTGACGTCAGGTGACCTTCTGAAACAATGGGAAACATTAAGTGGTGTGAAGTCCACTGCTAGGGCAATACATAGCAGGTTCTGGACTGAAGTCCCATAAAGCAAAGAAGACACCCTTCGTCAATGAAAAGCAGGCAAGAGTCAGGCTGGAGTTTGCAAAAAAATGTACATTTTACTCAGACACATACCCATAAATTGAGAAATGAGTGAAACTGAAAATTTTGCTGTAGTCGCTAGATTTTTTTCCAGACCTGTATTTCTCGTACAAGGGGCATCTTGCAGTATTCAGTACAGTTTTTCCGTATAAAAATAGCAAAAAGCCACGGAAAGTCTAAATCAATCCTAAAGCCTGCCAGATTTAGTCAGAGTGGTGCTATCTCGATTTTAATGGAGTTTTCCGCCTCCGTTTTTAAATTTCACATTACTGAGGCTGAAATAATCATTTGCTGAGCCTTCTCAAGCTTGATGCTGAATTTCTCCCCTTTTTGTAAAATTGATGGTGTATCATTTTTGAAGATGTTAAAAGGTTTATTTCTGTGTATAACTGGATACCTCAGCCAAGTATTACACGGTTTACCACTTTACCTACTTTAATGTTTAATGCTAATGTTATTTTAACTTTGTTTCAGGCAATATTGTGTTTGTATTTTAAATTCCCATATTCCTGTCATTAAGTGTTTTTATTATTATTTACATCAAAGACTGAAAATGATTGACCTCAAAGGAAAAAAAAATATATATAATACTTTAGATATTAGAGTGAGTGACAATCGTATATGCATTTTAGAGTATATTTTGGAAATGATTTCTAGTTGGATGTTTGTACTAAATGAAGGTTGTCTCTGCTTAGGAACCGAACTTGCTGTAGTCTGTAACAGAAGAAATACGTTGTCATGTGACATGATACACCAGCGTAATCGATAAAAAAAAATAGCCTGTGATTGTACACCATTAGGCAAGTCATTCCAATATACTGCTTCTTAAACACCCCTTTTTCGTGGGAATGCTCAGAAGTATTGGTTCTGATTCCCTCTAAATCTACCGCAAATTCCCAGAAGATACTAACCACATTCTTTTAATGTAATGAATGCTTGTATTTATAAATGGCATCTGTGAGTGGGCTGCGAAAGAGCATAGCATTGGGACAATGGGTGCCGAGCCAGAATGCTAAAGGGTCGGGACATATTGTTGTGAAGGGTGTTTATAAAGACGTTTCAAAAGCCTGGCATCCGGACAAGGCTGAGTGCGCTAAGCGATGCCAGTGGCGCACTGGCATGTAGGGGGCTGCATTTGTGCCCGTAACGCCCAGGAATAGCTGCATGTGTGCGCAGTATTCAGCCAAGCCCAGTGTGCTTCGTTATCGATTGTGGGAGAAACGTCAGTGTTTACATTTTTGACTTAAACATTCTGTCCAGGGATTGTTTTGGACAAGTGGTATGGAACACAGAAAAATGTTTGAAATAAATCACATTCCAGCTGTATTTTGTGTCTTGTTCTTATGAAGAAGGGCTTGTGTAAAACAAATTGGTATTTTTAAAGGCTCCAGATATTTATTGTATTTCCAGAAGGTGCAGCGGCGTGGGAAGGAGACCGATATTAATCATAGCCGATGCTATATACAGACTTTGGCAAGTCGCATAAAATCCGGAGACCTGTTTGCCATCTTTGCTGCCATTCCGTGTCTCGATGTGCATTAATTCCTAACAATTTTTTTCAGTTGAAAATGACAAGAAGTGTGGAACAAGGTTCCTGTCCGAGGGTTCAGCGATTTCTCCAGCGCTTCACCATGGTCAGCATCAGTCCAGCCTGCTATATCAACACAACCAAATAATGCACGGCTTGGAGGGGCAGACTCAACGTCCGAATGACAAGAGAAAACCGTCCCAGTGTTATTTTCTGCCTGTGACAAGTCTTCTAATCTGCCCTTGGGGAAAAAGCTATGGATGTCAATCCCATGGCGGACGGAGGTAGCAAGTAGAAAGGACACAGGAAGGAGGTCCGCTCAAGCAAAGGAGGCTTTTACTGAAATCCCAGATACCCTATGCAAATACGTCAAACTGTAAAACCAAAACACTTCATGTAACTGTTCAACCATCAAAGAACCCAAGTCGACTTTACAAATGTTTTTTTTTTTTTTTTTTTTAAGTTTTTTAAAAAAATCCTTCAATCAAAAACAAAAGCATAAGTTAAGGAAAACAACATCTGAAGTTGTTCAAAGGAGGTTTATAATGTGTGTTCACTTTGAATTCGTTCTGAAACAGGAAGTCAGTAGCCGGAAACCTGCACAATTATGTTAACTAAGACTTAAGGTCAGTCCTTTGGTATTTTAAGAACAAGAAAGCAAACCAAATCAAATCAAACTGTGTTTTTATTTAAAAAAAGACACTATTTCCGAATATAAATTAAAGCATGAGTAACTGTCATGCCATTCAAAACAAACAAAGCTTGATAATCAGCAAAAAAAAATCCAGATGAGTGCAACCAGCTTGTGTTACGAAGACACTACTGATTAAAAAGCCCATTGCATGACGGAACAGGTTTAAGTCAAGGTAAGTAGTTCAAAATGACATTGTGTTAGACTCTACCAATGTAAAGCAGTCATTCAGTTCATAAAACATGCTTTGTCTGATACAATAGAATCCATATTTATACAAGAAATACATAATGCAGGAGGTCAGGATGGCACAGCAACGCCACTCTGAAGGGTAGGGGTGGGGGCCGCATCCTTCGCTAGAAAGCTTCCGGGTCAGGCTAGGCCAAGGTTCTGCGACCCTCTGCGGTCTTAATCCTAATGCCCCCCAGTGACGACTCTTTATGGAAATGAAAGGAAAGTCAGGCAAGTGTCTGTCTCTCTCTCACTCCCTGCTGGGATGGCCAAGGGTCGCGCACTCGCTCCACCGGCTCTCCCCTCTGTACAGGCGCCTGTGAAGGGGAAGAGAAGGGAAGATGGGGGGCATGCAGGCTCTCTGTCCCCCCCCCCCAGCACGCTCTGGCTTTGGCACCTTTACCCGGCAGGGGTGGGTTCCAGGAGTTGTCCCGACCTTTGCTTCCCTGAAAATCTTTCCTTATCTATTTGCGTCACTGGCATCCGGCACGAAATGCAGCCGGACCCAAATATGGCCGGTCAGACGAGCCAGACGCCCCGGGCAAGGAGCCGCTCGCGATATCCACAGTTAAATATAACCGCTTGTCCGCGCTGTGCCCATCCCGCCCCGGGCTGTCTTGCTCGGGTGAGCAGGGAGGGGCCCTCTCACCAAGGATGGTGCTTTACATGGGGCTGCTGTGTCACCTCCGGCTGAGGAGGGGCGAAACCAGCAGGATCCTCAAGGGCACAGTGGGGACGAGCTCCATGACTTCACCCCCAGTTCTCAGTCCTCCAATCACGGCTCCTCATTGCCTGTCTACAGGGCTAAATGACGCTTACAGCCCAGAAGGCGTTACTACTAGCGGGTCCTGCTACCAGACCCTACAAACCGATTCCTCACCCTGAATCCACCCAATAAAAAAGTAAAAATTAAGGGAAAATGGAGGTAAAACACACATTGACCGAGTAACAAAATAATATTCATGTTAAACTACATCACCTTGCTTATAATATAGGGTGATTTCCATTTTAATCGCAATCCACACCTCCACCCCCGGTCCGGTGAAATGTACCCCCCAGGCAGCAAAATGAGGGCTGCAAAGTTTGGAAACCCATGTCCTCATCCATAGGTAGATCTGGAACTGAGGGGGTTTGGACCAGGCCCTGAACAGTTCGGGAAGCCGCGGGTGGGTATGTAGGGGGCGCCTAACTAATGCGGGAGGGTGACCAGTTCAGCATTATCCGTCTATTCCAACAGTAGCTACAGCAAGTTCCCCAGAGCCGACTGCCTGTCCACAAGGACCTGGAACCAGCGCGTGGTCACAGATGCGTGGTCACAGACACGACACACGCGCCTGCCGCACACTCCGGTGTGTGCGTGACCAATGCCTGCCATATGACGTATGGGCCTTTGTGCTCTTTCCAGTATGTGCTTCACAGACCCCCCCCCATTACGGCAATTAAAAGATTCGGAATAATTCTCCTGCATTGCAGAGCACATTGTTAGTCTGGCAGTCAGTCACACCCCTCGCTAGGTGATGCTTCCCATTGCATTTATTACATAATTCAGTTACTGAGACCCAGTAGGAAGAGGCAGACTGGACGCAGCATGATCGAGTGAGAATAGGACCGGAATCACCCTCCTACGGAGACGGTCTACACACTACAGGCACTGTCCTGTGGAAGGGTCTGTAACTCTACCTGTGGGTGTGACGGCGGACAGCTGTGCGCGTGTCGCGGAGGGCTCACCTCGGCCCGGAGGTCACGCTGCCTCTCCAGCGCCGCCATTAGCAGCCGCACTCCTGTGCGCTCTGGGCCTGAGCCCGGCGGGGGGAGCGCAGCTGCCGCAGGGCCGCATCCCCGTACTGGATACCCGAGCCCATCCTCTCTGGGTCCAGCTCTCCTGGTGGGCAATCGAAGTCGGAATCAGCCACCGGTTAGCCTGTCTGTTAGCACTGTGGCTACACGTTGCCCCATTGTGAAAAGACCGGGGGTGAGGGGGGGGATATTCCACAAAGCAGGATTTCTTCATGAATCAGATAACTTAAGCCAAATGCAACAATTGTCGATTAGGGATGTCACTCATCTCTCTTTCAACTGGAAAGTCTTCATGCTTGGCTTAAGTTAGCCAGCTAACTGGGAAATCTGGCTTGTGGAATACCCACCTGGAATCAAGTACAGTAATCAAAGTTGCATGTACACTGACGAAAGCCACCGTTAGGACCCCGCAGAAATGCAGAGTGAATCGACACACCCCCCCTCCCTGTGCTGACCTGATTCTATCTTGTTGAGGATCTTCCTGGCACACTGTGTGAAGGCCTCTTCCACGTTCTCCCCAGTCAAGGCGCTGGTCTCCAGGAACATCAGCTCTGGAAGCCAACAAGCAGAGATCCAGATCCAGCAAAATGACAGCATAAACACATCCAGACAAACTCACATCTGCCAAATGCACAGTACGGCAAATCGTGGTTATGTAACCCTGTTCAGAGCAGGATATTACCAGCATCTTACAAGAATCCAGCAGCGGCCTCTAGTGGTCTAACTAGCAAATGGCAAATGGTCTATTGATTTTTACAGACCAAAAAAAATGACTGATCTATAATACCATAAAAACGTCATGGGCATTAAAAGTAAAATACCTCTAAAAATATTTTAAATCAATACACTTCAAAAGTCTACTGTGTTTTCCAAACACCATGTATCATATAATTTTTTGTATTATTTTAATGCTTCTGTCCAAACCAAGCTGGGGCTCCTTATGCTATGCTACACTTATTTCTTTAGCCACCACGCCACCTGCTGTCCTTACTGATAACACTAGCGCAGCCACCCATCATTACGAGGTTTAAACCTGCCCCATAAGCCCTTTGCCTCTCTACTTTCACATTTAGTGGTCTAGGCTAAACGTCCGGCTAATAACCAGTCTGAAGCTCTGCTCAGTGAGCACTGCTTCTGCTCGGAATAAAAGGAACACAAACAGAACATGTCACCAGGCAGCAGCAAGGGGAAAATAACCAAGCTTGCCATTTAATCAATCAAATAGCACCCAGCTCACGCTAAAACCTCTTCAAACTCATCGTTAATGCAGGCCAGACCAGAATGCAACCTGATGCAGTACACAGGGGGGGTCAGCAGGTGGCGCAGTGGCCAAAGAACCAAACCTGCCCTGACTGGACAGGCGGCCAAATCCTGCCTATAAACCCCCAAAACAGGTAACTCAACCCTAATGTAGCTAATTAGACTCTGCTAAGAGGACGATGACTGTCACACTAGATTAAGCAGTTTAATGAATAAATGCTGCTAGCTAGATTCACAAAAACAGAACAGAGGAAGCGACAGCCCCAAACATGTAAACAAACGACCCGGAGAGGTCGGCCAGGACGTGCCCGCTCAGACGCACCATTCTCCTGGGCGAAGCGGGACGCCTCCAAGAAGGTGACCTCCCTGTCACTGTCCAGGTCCTTCTTGTTCCCACACAGGATGATGACGATGTTCTGGCTGGCTAGCATTCTCGCGTCCGTCAGCCAGTTGGTCAGGGCATTATAGGTCTCCCGGCTGAGGGGACAGAGATGAGGACATTAGGGACAAGTGGGCGGAGGATTCCAGAAGCAGGATTGTCACCCGCATCTAACGAACTGGCATTTCTGCAGAAAAGTCATGTTCTAACTGCTGCATCTCCTAGACTTTCACGCTGAAATCTGATTGGATGCCGAGTGAGCACATGGTCAGTGTTTACCTGGTGATGTCATACACAAGCAGGGCCCCTGCCGCACCTCTGTAGTAGCTCCGAGTCACTGACCTGGACACGGGGAGACAGGCCAGCGGTGACCAATCAGACCTCAGGGACACGGGGAGACAGGCCAGCCGTGACCAATCAGACCTCACGGACACGGGGAGACAGGGCAGCGTGACCAATCAGACCTCAGGGACACGGGGAGACAGGCCAGCGGTGACCAATCAGACCTCAGGGACACGAGGAGACAGGCCAGCGGTGAGCAATCAGACCTCAGGGACACGGGGAGACAGGGCAGCGGTAAGCAATCAGACCTCAGGGACACGGGGAGACAGGTCAGCAGTGACCAATCAGACCTCGGGGACACGGGGAGACAGGCCAGCGGTGACCAATCAGACCTCAGGGACACAGGGAGACAGGCCAGCGGTGACCAATCAGACCTCAGGGACACGAAGCCAAGAACGTGGGCGTTAAGGAGACTGTTTGTGGTTATAAATATAAAATATCATTTTATAATCTTTTGGTTTCCAAGAGCTGGTGTTTATGCTTGAAAAAATCCAAACAGATTGTGGTGGGGACACGGAGGGGGCCTGGGCTTGAATCACGGGCAGTTCCGACCCCCCCGCCACACGCAAGTGTGACTCAGACATTGCCGGCCGATTCTGGCATCGTCGTGGTACGCTGAGGCTCGTATGATGGCTGACAAGATGGCCGACCCGTAAGCAAAGCCACAGAGGCGGGTGACGATGGCAGGTAGCGGCCGGGCGAACCTCCCTCCTACCTGAAGCGCTCCTGCCCTGCAGTGTCCCAGATCTGCAGCTTGACAAACTTGTTCACTACGTTGATTATCTTTGAGCCAAACTCCACGCCGATAGTGTGGTTCGAGTCTTCTTTGACTGGCCGAGCAAACAACACATGACAACATCAGCAGCCTGATTTTCTGACAGCGTTCTTCTACACATATTTGCTACTGGGGCCTTTGCAATAAAATTTTCATAACAAAATGTCATTATAATGAAATTAGTCAATCAGGGTGAGAGATGAGTACTAAATGACCAAATCCAAAAGAGATACATAAAACATTCGGTATTTCCGGTATGAAAAAACTATAAAAACTATTTCAGACCATTGGTACCTTGTTGCCACGGAGACCACTACTTACATCTCTTCTCTATAAACTGGTGAAGCAGACATGACTTTCCAGTCCCTGCATTGCCAATCACCAGAAACTTGAACAGGAAGTCTATAAAAATGAAGAGCAACGTCAGAATTGAACATCTAATCACATAAATCCCGCTACTTCTGTGACATTCACTAGGTTTGGACCATGTGCACAATCCGGATGAGACTGCATCATTTCCGGGCCGTATTTATCACATCATCACTCAGCAGGTGCAACAGCAGTCCTGGAGACCGACTCCAAGTACAGGGACCCCGAGTGTCGGCTGTCCCGCCCCGGGCGAAGTAAAGTACCACGGTATCACCACGCCATTAAGCGTCTTTTTGACCTTGGGGTACACTGATCCAGGGCAATACTTACGCATGATACGGCAGAGTACAGTACATCAGCCTTATAACCCCACACTTTCTGTATGCATGAAATTAAATTATATTACAGGACGCAGCCGAAGAGGGGAACACCCAGACATGGTTGGATTAAAGTGCCCATGCATTGTGGACCATGCTACCGCACTATATATCATGGGAAGAAAGTTTGCAATATCAGAAATTCATCGCGTATAAAACTGCCGTCCAACTCATCCCACTGCTTAAAATGTACTGGCCGCTTTACATGTTTTTGGCATTTAAACAGCGGGGCGCTCAGCTGTCTAGGAGATACGCCTTCGTGTTATGGAGGAAATGCAGCGTCAATAGCTCGTTTGCACACATGCAGACTTTATATGCCGAAGCCCAGGAGGCGCAGCAGTCTCCCCCGAATTCAAGAAGCATCGCCGGACCGCTTGCGAGCGCCTTCCCGCAGAAACAGAGGCCAGGGCACGGCAGGTATTACCCGGCCTGGAGGGCGCCTACCATCTCCAACGCCAACGCTGCAAATCGGTTTGCAAAAACACCCAGCACGGCGTTTTGCAGAGCTCGGATCCATGCATTCCATCGCAGATCCCCATCTATCCAGCTATCTTAATAGATGAAGCAGTAATTCTGGTTATGCATACCATATGTCTCGGACATGGTCGCCGTCGGACGTGAAAATCGTCTGTTTATTGAGGCACGGGAAGCGGCGGCAGATGTAACGAAGGGAGAAATCTTGGAGAGTGAGCAACCGCGGATCCTGCTGGAGCCCCGGGACCGAGCCGCACTTCCCGTCCGTGCGGCTGTCAAAATAAAAGTCGCCTCACGCCCCACTTTCATTTATATTAAGAATAACTTGTATTACGATTAAATTAATCGCAGTTTGAATTGCAAGATATGTGATCACACTGTTAACTTAAGCGATTTTGTTACATAAAAAGGAAGGTCAGAAAGTACTGGTTAAAAACATCAAAATGTTAACAGCACTAGCTGATTATATTTTGCCCCAAATTTATTTTTTATATTTATGTAATTTAAAACCCTAATAAGACTGGATTTATAAGCTTGGTGATTTTTATTTGTTACACAGGACATAAAATCAGCGGCGAGCGAATGATTCTCTTGGTACTTTTATTTTAGTGCTTAAATAAAATTTAGCCGAAATACACGGATATGGCCACTAAGAGGTGATATATTCTCGAGTATATCCATCGCCAATGGGTGACAGGTACCCCACAGAAAATTCTGGTTGTTTTGCATCATTCTTTAAAGCTTTTACAGCGTGGGTAAAGCGTTTGGAATTGCATTTGAACTTTGAGTATATAAGTGAAAGGATATTTCCTCAGTACTGAATATAGAATAATAAGGATATTAGGTAATAGTCATCCCAGTTAGACGGGAAAGTCTAATCATTTTATATGGGAAAGTGCACTTTCCTTAACTTGCTGGCGCGCCTACAAGGCTGACATCACTGTTTACATTCCCGCAGAAAGGAAGAAACTGTGTTTGGTGCCTGTTGGGGAGTCGTGTTTACTTGAAGCAGTGATTAACTGCAGAGCGGGGGGCTGGGCGCCATTCCCGTCTTCCTGGCCCGTCCCCAGCTCAGCACAAAGCCCCGCCGCCGATGACTTCAGCAACGCAAATTCAGATCCTGGGTGCAGTGACGGGCCGAGAAATGCCGTGCTAAATGCAGCCCATAATTAACTGCTAAACAGCATAGACTGTTGTGGAGTAGATCCGCGTTGCAACGTATAAACTTGTTTTCAGATGTCAGAGCTGACGCTGATTACTTCCGTCCCACGTCTATAAAGAATAAAGATCTTTAATAAAGTTACGCGTTTTAACTAGCCTATATTACGTCGTCCTACCGACAAACCAGATTATCCGGCCTTTTATCATATCTGGTTCTGAAAATGAACAGTTCTGTTTTCTTATATGTTTATGAGGAACGCGAAAGACTCCAAATGTAAACTCTGCTTGCGGATCAGTCACCAATGGACCAATAACATGACATCCCCCCCCGAGATGTCCAGAACAGGGAGTTATGTACCATCACTATCAGCATTACTCACCCCCATAGTCATGCATCTCGTTTGAGCACCTCCTACCGGACAAGGAGTGTTTATGCTCCGTGTCACAGTGTGTCCACAGCCACTACTGTCAGATAGATTACGTTTCCTGTTTTGTAAGGCATTGCTGGCGCAGTAAGTTAAAAACATCTGTTTGACGTTAGCAGAAGATGTAAGCTTCGGAGGTATAGTACACATTCAGACTGTACAAGTAAATACTGCCAGTAGAATTTTTAAACAAGTGCGGACGCATTAATATTAACATGCTATGATAGCAGACATCGCAAAATATTACTAAACGTCATACTGAAGGTTCTGCAAAATAAATATAGCAATATCTACGATTAAAGTGACTCACCAGATTTTTAAATTAATATTTTAATGACTATCCCATGCAGGACGTACCCTTGCCTCCTGCCTTGTGTAGACTGGGATAGGCTCCAGGCCTGTAACTCTGACCAGGAAAGGCTGTCAGACATTGAATAGATGGATTTTAATAACTGGATGGAGTAATCAAAGGCCATCAGAAAAAAAAGACATTTCTGTGATCATAATAGCTGCATTTAAACTGGGTACACCTGCTTTTGCAAATTGCTCGGTACTGTTAAAATGAGAGTGTAGCGTGACGATGAACAGACTGCAGTCATTGTTGCTTTTTAGTGAGTAGTTTTAATGTCTGTCTAATAACATTCTCCATGATGTCCATTATGTTTGAGAATCTGTTACCTTTTAGTCTCTTGTTAGCATATGCTAGGAACTTAAATATGTTGAAATTACTAATATTAATACTAAATAATGCTTCTTTACTAATGCTTCCATCCATCCATCCCTCCATCCATCCATCCATTTTCTGTAGCCACTCGTCCTTTGCAGGATTGCAGGGGTCTGGAGCCTATTTCAGAATACCCTTTTCTGTTATTTGATTGGCTAGTCAGATACTTCGTTTTGATCAAACCCCCGATAAAGGGCCACACAACCCCGTCTACGTGCCTGGGTTGGGAGGGGTGCCCCGTCCGTGCTCCTCCCCTCGTGTGTGTCCAGGTTTGAATCCCTGGAATGGTAGGGCCCTGTCGCTGGAGAACAATGGTAACCAGGAAGCGAGAACTGTCCTTGGGATCTAAAAATGTCGCCGCTCTTGCGGAGCCAGGAAGTTCTTTGAAATGTGGGGGGGTTTTCTAAGTGTATTTTCACGATTAGAGGGGGCTGCATATGAATGTGGGGTCATGGGTGGCATGACAGTGTGGAAAACAGGCGTTATGCCGGGTGGTGCCTCGATATCAGTGCGGGGGTGCTGTTTGACACGGACACCTTCACCTGAACCCGGGCACAGGGCTTGACTGGAAAACAGCTTTGGAACAAATGAAAGAGAACAGATTTATGTGCTGGTTGGGCTTGACTTTCCGCAGGAAAGGAGCTCTTTCAAACTGGACCATTATTTTTAACAGCACGGGGCAGATTTATGGAAAGAGTTGTGTCTTCATTAGATAGTTCCCCTCCTCAGATACTGTGGTAGCTTGTTTTCTCATGGTGAGATGCTTCAAACTGAGGAATATTTGTGGCGGGGGACACAGTCCCACAATCACTGTGTGTGATTTACAGATTAACTGCATCACATCGCACAAGCCCCTATAATCATCACCTTAATGTAATTATCTGTGGTGGTATTGCTCACCTGCTCTTTGGGTCTCAATCTGAGGTCTGTCAGTCTGCCACCGTTCTTTTTCAGGCAGTATATTTTCCTATTGTGTGTGTTGCCCGGTGTTCAGCATGGGCTTGAAGAACAGCACAAACAGAATGTTCCAATGACTCTGCACCACAGACCACAAGATTAACAACACGTGGCTGACACTTTGTGGTCCTTCATCTTGTTCCTAAAATTTTACAATAGTATACCATGGTATATATTTATACACTACTGCCATTTTGATATAAACAGCATTCAGGGCCAGAGGATTTAACAAAGAAACTTAATTTCTGTACAGGTGAATGTTCCAGATTCCTGTGTTACATATACCTTGGGACATTTTTTCTTAGGTTATTATTAGAGTAATATAATCATTTTTGAACTGTGACAGAGAGATCCAACATCACATCCCATGACAAGGTAGCACAAGTTTTAATTAGGTTTTGTTTAATTGACGACCTCACAACAGCAGCGTGCTGCGACTTTCTGAGCCATGCGCCGTGATAGGTGTCAGGTCCCTGCAGGAGCTGTGCGTGACCTAGCGAGCGCGGAGTCTTCATCCTGGTACAGAGCACAGGAGCTGTGCGTGACCTAGCGAGCGCGGAGACTTCATCCTGGTACAGAGCACAGGAGCTGTGCGTGACCTAGCGAGCGCGGAGACTTCATCCTGGTACAGAGCACAGG
>JAODKC010000064.1:2255799-2265894 GCA_026777985.1 Mormyrops attenuatus | reverse complement strand
TGTAATTATATCTTTGTGGGGACTCTCCATTCATTTCTGTGGGGAAAACTCTAATCCCAACATGACGACCTTAACCCTTGCCCAGCTCTAACCTTAACCATTAGTAACCAAACATAATACGAGACTTTCGGCACTTTTAGTTTTTGATTGCATTCACAGATCTTTGTGGGGACCAGAACCTAATCTACAGACACACAGGGTGCTCCCAAAAAACTGGGACTCGCCGGGATGCATCCAGGTCTTATAAAAAATAAATCATCTGGGATGATGCTTAAAACAGATGCGCACACACCATATTTTTTCCAGGCAGTAACGGAGGGAACAAACCCAAAGTGTCCCTTTTGAAAGCTGAGCCCCCTTATGTGACCGTCATCTACCCCTGCACCTCTCCTCACATCCTGCACTGCCGGCTTCTGCCACACTTGAGTATGTGATTCAACTTTTGAAGCTCATTTTTCACAACATGATGTGGAGAGACATCACAACCCCCTCTGAGGACTTCAATCTTTCCTCCCTAAGAAAAGGTCCACGTAACGGGGGCAATCCAAACTGCTTTATTTGTGTCCTCCCTCACAAGTCCCCTGGCTGTGATGCAGGCAGGCTGGACAGTGCGCGGTTTGGGTTTTTCGGGTCCGACGGAGTGCCACGCGGCTTCTCAAGTACCAGGGAGATGATCCACTCACCGCAGCCGAGGAGCTGCTCAGAAACGTGACAGAGTGCTCGTTGTGTTCAGGAGGTAACCTGCTGTGAGGAAGTCATACCTAAAATATATGTGCGAATAAAATCAAGATCATGCTTTGTAAGACCAGAATAATGAAACACATACAGTAGAAGTGCTTTTTTCCTTAATACTCCAATATATAACAAAAACTTTTTATTCTGAAATAGGTAACAAAATACAGCCCTTTGTTCTGGTTTGACATTGACAGGAAGCTCACAGAGATAGATACAGACCAGAGCTGTGAGCTCACTCTGTGATACAGTACAGTGCAGGGATGCTGGTACTTAATACAGTCCCAGCATGCAGGAAAGCTTCACTTTGGGAAGACGCCCCAATTCCACCCACAATCGAAAAGATCCAGTTCAGATATCCCCCTGAATCACACACCAGTCTAAGGCCAGTCTCTCCTTCCATGCCCCCCACCCCATGTGAAAAGAAACTTACCAGCTGCAAGCTTTACGTCACTTTCAAAGAGCCATCAGTGTCAGTTGAGCACAACCTGCATGGAGATAGCGCTCTGCTCAAGGTACCATCGTGGGCCTCCAGAGCCAAAGGGATAGCAGGACATGATGGATGGTGTTTTATCTGACGAGTAAAGCCTCTAAACGGCCCGGGTGTGACGAGAGATCCAGAGGACAGCGCCGGACAACAGCACTCCGCGATTTTGACCCCGCACCCATGTGACTCAGCGGCACCTCTCTGCCCAACAATGCACAATCCTCGGCGAGATGACAGGCTACGGAAAGGGTCAGAGGTCATAGTGGCAAAGCCCATGTTTACAGAATCTTTACAAATAACGGGTCCCATTTGTTGGGCCGGAGTATATGATTTACAGCACACGGATACAAAGAAAGATAGAACTCTATCCAGAATCCTGGCTCACATTCCGGAATGTGCACCTTCCCAAACTTGGAGAGAACTCAAGAGCCAGTGACATTACAAGGTCAAAAGCGAAATGAAAAGAACAATCGTACAGGCGTACAGGCAGTTCTCTGTGCCAATCAAAGCACCTCTGGATAGATTTGCAGTCACCGGTTTCACAGCTTGAACATTTTGAAGCAGACTGTCCCCCCAATCACAGTCCAGGTTACTACCTATTACAAGGACCACAAGTAGACTGCAAAACGAGGACGCTGGGTTCAAACTGCCCCAGGATGAATAGGCGAGTAGCAATTACACCAACACTGAGGTAATCACAGGTTATCAAAACTACCCAGCCTTAAAACCCCTCTGGACATTAACGGTTATTGGCAAAATAATGGGTAGAACTGGCATTTAAATTCAAGGCCTTATCATCGGCTAAAACAGAGCTGCTAATTCATAATGTGGAAAGCTGTCTCTAACATAGAAATAGTGTGAAAGCTTGATAAAATCACATCAGGAACAGCATTTAAATGCCAGAATGATTACAAACCAGCAAAAATGAACACTGCATGAAGTTCAGACTAATTTTATGGAATTTTGAGGCGATTCTTTGTTTTCTTTATGCAATGACCAGAATAAATTTTAAATATGACAAAACACACAGTGCTTTTAAAAGATAAGAAGCAACTGATACATTTTACGTTTTATGGTTTGGGGAGTAAAACATGAAAAGCAATATGCACACATTTGTTCTGCTCTTTTACGGCAAACATTCTGAATTTGTACCTTGAAGGTGCAGAATGAAACAAAATCAACAACAAGTCTGCAAAATGGGTGTGAGGTCTGAGTACTGTTAACCTGCTGGTCCTGAGCTCCAGTCCTGGGTAATCATGACGTCCTTGTGGCTCGCCTCCCTGCAGAGGAGGATCTAATGCTTACAAAAAAAGGAATTGAATGGAAATTCTGGCTCTTGAGTTCTTCCTCTAAACTTACCCAGGCACCTTCTTTGAGCTTGAGCTCTGGGCCGACAGTCGTGTGATTCCAGAAGATCTGAAATGCACCAAGCGCCTCAAATCCCATCTCAGCGGAAAACACGAGATTCCACATCACCAACAGGAGAACGCTCATGGGGTGGCTGGGGGGAAGAGCCTCAGGATTTTGCTCCTGGAAGCCGAACGTGAAATGACAGGTATGTGTGGTGGGGGGGGGTTCCATAGCAGCTTATCAGCTTTGCCTAAAAACGCCATAAAAATGTCACTTTATAGTGGATAGGAAAAATAACCACCACCGTGGGTGGCTGTACTTAAAGCAGAGTGAGCTATGCCTAAAAAAGTGGGTCCACAACACAGCACTCAGGTCTTAAGCAAAGTGAATGCCTGGCCACGATGTCACAGCTATGATGTAGGAGGTAAGGTGACAAACTGTTGTGTTAGTCTCGGCTGGGATGCGATAGATTATTAGCAGTCCCACCCCCCAATCCCACATTACTGATGAGCAGTTTGTTTGGTCTTTGTGCTACCACCCCCTACAGGTCTGCACAGAAAGCACGCCCATGCCCTCCCCCTTATATCACCAGGCCACCCGCCCCCCAGAGTCTATGTCAAACAGCAGTACTTTTTCCACCAGGACTTTGAGAGCATCTTCATCTTATCTGGAGTCCTCTTCCTCAGTCGCTGCTGAAGTTGGCTGTCGGCATGCTGGATTCCCACCAGGATGGCTGCGTCGAACACCTCTTTCAGGTTCTTTTGGGTCAGCGCCGAGCACTCCATATAGGCCGCGGCCCTGGCGTCCTGGGCGCAGACGCGGGCCTCGCGTGGGTCCACGGGCTGCTCCCTGGACTGGGCCAGCTCAATCAACACCTTCACATCCTGCCGCAGGTCCGCCTGCGTGCCGACCAGCAGCAGCGGCGTGCGCGGGCAATGTCGCCGCACCTCGGGCACCCACTTCTCCGTCACGTTCTGGAAGGAGGCGGGGCTCACCACGCTGAAGCACAGCAGGAAGATGTCGGCGTTGGTGTAGCACAGGGGGCGGAGCTTGTCAAACTCGTCCTGCGTTCGGGGACGACACATTGGGATGGTTAGACACCCACAGGTGAGGCGCTTAGAGAGGCGACTGGTCAGCAAGGGCAGAAGGTTCAAGTCCACAAACTATAAATCCAACCAGCTGTACTCTGTGACAATCACTCTTTAACTCAACTGGTTAGTTGAAACAAAATCCTGGTCTGGATTTGTACTTTCTGAACCTGAACTTTCCACCTCTGCTGGTCAGCATGTCTTCATCGCTGACACAGTAATAGGATGCATCATTAAAATCCCTTCAACGTAATTAAAAATGAGGATGCAGGCTGCCTACTACAGACTAAATTTAAGTGAATGAAGATAAAGTCCACATAATCCACACTACCTTAAGTTACCCAGCGAAGCAAGGAATCCTGCTTCGTGAAACAGGCCCCTAGTTCCTTAAAACAGCCAGTAGTGCTACTGAAACTCAGAGGTGGAAATTTCAGGTCCAGAAAGTACAAATCCATACCAAGATTTTATTTCAACCAACCAGTTGAGTACTCTGTGGCTGTGAATCTTTATGCT
This sequence comes from Mormyrops attenuatus, assembly GCA_026777985.1. NCBI lineage: Eukaryota > Metazoa > Chordata > Actinopteri > Osteoglossiformes > Mormyridae > Mormyrops > Mormyrops attenuatus. The sequence goes on along the minus strand of JAODKC010000064.1, from coordinate 2,261,724 downwards.
CAACTGGTTGGTTGAAAGTAAATCATGGTCTGGATTTTTACTTTCTGGACCTGAAATTGCCACCTCTGCTGAAACTTACAGGGCAAGACAAGTGACAGCAGGAACACCTTTTGGCTGAAACCTTACATTCCCTCCGATTAAATGACTTGGTAAAATGGCTTATGTATATTATCATGGAATGACCTGATTACATAAGCAGTGACGTGATTCGGGGATAACAGTGGGGTGGGAGTCGCAGCTACGTGTGTTTACGTTTATGCGATGAAAGGCCGCTGTTGTTATGGGGAGGTGAAGGGCAGAGATGCCGGAATGTCCCGTCTTCGCGGGGATGTGGCGGGGGCAGTAAACCAGTGCAAGTGTTTGTTCTGCACAGGATTACCCTGATAAGGGCCCAGTGGCGCGGCTCTGACGCCAAGAGGGGTCCTTATCTCCTGTAATGTGCCTCTAATCCTCTTTTAATCATCTGGCCAGTGCTGCGACATTCGGCCTGTATCTCTCACGCATCACCAACTGTAGCCGTTACAGAAAATCGCAAAATAACTGTGCGCCTCCATCATAAGGGGGTGCTGTTTACAGTCCGAGCGTTCTGGGTCTCTGTTCCCCCACCCCTTCCTTTCTCTTTCGCTCTTTCCCCTCTTCCACTCTACATCTTCCTGAAGCGAACGTTACTTGAGAACCCCCCCCCCAGGAGGAGTGGGAAATCATTTCTGGAATGCTGGCTCGTCAATTAGAGCTGTTACTGAGCAATTTAGCTCAGTGCTGTCAGTGAGGGACCGTTAACCCACATTTAGGCCGGATTAACAAGAGGAATCCACCAGAGCAGCCCCTCCCATGCCAGCAGCGGGGAGGGGGGGGCGGCACTCCACCTGCGAGAACATAATCACTGCGATTTCCCCGCGATAGAGATTCCCAGTTGCTTTCTTCTCTGTCAGGTTTGATGCTGGGAAACACACCATCTGTTTCTCTAGCTTTGGTTGCGATCTCTACAGAGCTCATAAACGGCAAGAATGTCCTTTGTAACATCTCTGTGGCCCCATTCCTGCGGTGATGTAACCATACGGTGACGAATTCCCTCAGTGGAAAACGCCAAAGGTGACCACGCGTTTGCAGAGCGGCCGACAGGCACCAAACATTAACTGACACCAATCCTGCTCTGCTCAGCACCTATGAAAACCCCTTTTAATGAAATGTTAATGAAGTGTCCGCAGTGTCTTTCTGCCCCTTTGGCTCTCTACTATGACTCATGTTTAGCGGTTCAGATCCAGCCCCTTCCCAGGCAGGCTTAGCGTTCCGTGTCTAGACAGCTCTGCTCCAAATGGCTGCTGGCTCCCGCTTCTCCTTTCCAGTCCACTCTTCCAAAAGCACTCATCTTGCGTTTCCTCTGACTAACAACAGCTGCTCCACTGTTCTATATCTCCTATTTTTTCCGGGACTAGAACCAATTCACCACCATTTGCCCGATTGTAACTTAATTCACAGGAACTCCGGTCACAGTATTTCATTATGTATCGCGGTAACGTCATCTTTACTCTAGCACACGACCGGGGCTGAACCACTTGTCGTGCCGCCTTTTTAAAACCCTGATAGAAGTATACTTGCTGTTAAACCCACCTGGCCAGCGGTGTCGCATAGCTGCAGCCTCACAGGTTTTCCGTCCACCGCCACCACCGCTGGAGAAAAAAGAGACATGATCAGTTAGACTGTCCGGCAGGGAGTGTTTAGGTAGCAATGTGTCTGAAACCCGGTCATTCCGCCTGCGATCATAATTTATTAAATATTGCATAGACGTTAAATTAACGCTCTGACTGCAGAAAGATGATAAAATAAATATTACCACAAGCATTAGGTCTACTGTACAGTATTATTACACACTACATGTAACATGACAATATGATGAAATATATTAGGTAGGCTATTATTACAGTATTATTATAGCAAACTATAAGTAATATCACATAAGTAGTACACCAGGTTATGTTCTATTAAGGAATTTATGCAAAGAGTTGCCAGATTTAAAAGATTAATTTAGATCACTGGCATAAAAAACTAAACAATTTTGTCCTTGACACAATTCAAGCCTTCTGTTTATGATTTTATATACTTATATAAGTAAAAGTTTGTGCGAGCAGCCGCCGGTACCTGCGAAGTTGTCGAAGGCGGTCGGCACGTACTCCGTCGGGTACCCGTTGGTGGTATAGCTGACAATGAGGCTCGTCTTGCCCACCGCTCCGTCTCCCACCAGGACGCACTTTATTCTGCGCTCGTCACCGTTACGGAGCCGCCGCGGGGGGACCGGGGGGACGTCGGACGTCGCCACCGGCTTATACCCCCGGACGCCCTGCGGAGGCATCTTGCTGCGGGACCTTGTCGAGGAGCGGCCGGACTATTCCAGGTCTCCCTGATCCGTCAGGCTCCCGGACTCGATCTTCAGCGGGGGTTTCATCTGGACAGCTGAGTGCAAGAGCCAGGTTTGCGATGCGACCTGCAGGCTTAAAAGACATTCATTCCTCTGTCAGGCATGCAATCCAAGCTGCTGTGGTTCAGAAACCATTAGTTGAAATCCTGGCACTGGCAATCCAAACGAGGAGCGTTTCAGTACCTTTTAAGTGCAGCCGCAGATAAGACACTTTGTCGGTCATATCGCAGCACAGCCCCAGCTGGATGTGCTCTTCTAGTCCAACCTCGCCGAGTACCCCCCCCGGCAGCATGACATCATCGCAAACCTCCAGTGTGTCAAGAAAGAGCCTCACTGCCGCTGACCAATAACCAGCAAGCATTTTGAAAGGGGTCCCGAAGCAAGGACGCGCGTTTTCCCTGCTTTGCATTAACTTGGGTTATCTGAAACGGGGATCTCTAAAGAGGTTACTTTTTCAGATTGGTTGAACCTGTTGTGAATAATATAACGGTTCTAAAATGCAATTTATTTCAATTCTTTGTGTTCATGTTTAAACAGAAAGATTAATGAAAATGACTGAATGCGAAACACAAATTCAGTAATTGTATAAGACAAGCAATAAAGCCGTTGTTGTTATTACATAAATAATATTTGCGCTACTTTAAATGTAGAGTACTACTTGAAACATTAATGTAATAACTAATCCTGTAGTTTAAATCTGGGTTGTGCACTCCTGCCATCTGCTGGGCATAAGGTGTGACCGCAACATTGTCCCGTGCATTAAACGTTTATGTTAAAGTGCCAAATTATTTAAGGGCGGAAATCACACTGGAATCAAATAACCCAAGTATCGTGTGGAATTTTGGTCATTCCCATTTCAGTTTCCTTGGGAACAAACAGCTAAAATATCTAATTTGATTAACCGGCTTTAAAAACTCTAATTTTCTAGTTATGGGTTATTCGTTGTAAATCGATCAGTGCTCAGTGTAATCAGTAGTGAATTGCATGTGAATGAATATAATGCATATATCTTACGTGTGTTTTCTGTTATAATACAACAAATGATATTATAATACTAATGCGAATAAAAGATGTATTTAAATTGCCGGAACCATGGTGTGTTTATGTTGCACACGGGGCCCACATATGGTGACGAAATCCGGAACGCGTATATATTATATGTGCCGGACTGAAACACAGTTTGAATAACAATAACTTGTTCAGACCGCAGCTACAGTTTAGCTAGCCACAGTGACAATGAACAGGGACGCTGGACGTGTGCATGTGGCTTGCACCCGAAAGTACGTGCCTACGTAGCGCGTCACGTAGAGGTCGCCGTACTATGACGCGCAGTGACGCGCTTTTCCCGCCGTTGTGAGGCGTGGGTGTCTTTCTGTGTAAGAGGAACACAAACGTGTACAACCTTCAGACCAGTGAAAATGCCTACTGTTCACGACTGGATCAACAGCCCCCTTGGTGCCGTGGAAGGCATTTTTGGTAAGATGATATTTATCGAACTGGTTGAATCATTAGCTAAGTTGGCAGTTTGGTTTACCCTACCCTACCCAAACTAGTTGTCCGATTTGGTAACGATAGCTAGTTGGACAGCAATGGCATGTTTTTGAATCACGTTTACCGGGGTTATGCAGTACCCGTGTATGCATACATACTGTCCCCCTTCCACCTGTAACCAAGTCTGGGCAGCTCCTCCTGTCTTTCGGTGACTTTAAATACCCGCCCTTCCTTATTTGACGAGTATGTGCACGAAATGGAAATAAGGAAATGTGTTTGAGCTATCGGACGCTAGTTCATGTGTGTCAGGTGTCTGCTGACGGCGAACCATGTGTAGAACAGCGAAATATCCTCTGTTGGCAGACAGTACAATCCAGCATTGTGCAAAATCCTGTATAATCTGAGTTTGTTTGTGTCCTTATAGTCAGCCATGTGACGGCTCATATTTCTGCAGGGGAATCCAGTTCCTGTAGCTTATATTTATTTTTCCGCATTTAATTAACATTAACTTTATTCAGAGTCCCCACCTTTCTGATTGAGTGTTTATATTCTGCAGCCCAGTACAATTCCAGTCCAGACTGGGAGCAGAAAGTTCTGGATTTTTTCAGAGAGAAACTAAAGGACCATGAAGCAGCGAGCTGGGTATGTAGTTTTTCACCGTGCTGCAGCTGACACTGTGATTACTGTGTCTGTAAGATGCCTTCCTGTGGTCCCCTTGTGACATGAGATGAGTTCTCTTCCATCATTCCTGTGGCTTAGGTCTCAGGCATGGTCTGTAAGAGACTGAGTGTCACTTCCTGTTCTAATGTAATAATTAAATGCATGGCTGATCTGACAGACATATCTTTGCACAGGTTCCCTCGCTGAATGATGTTCCTCTGCACTACCTGAAGACCAGCAGCTTGGTGAAGTTCCGCTGCATGGTGCAGGACATGTTTGATCCTGAATTTTACGTGGGGGTGTATGAAACAGCTGGCCCCTCCCCTGAATCCAAGGTAAGGGCCGTGGCTTGTGCTTTGCATCCAGGCTTTGTCACTCTCCACTGTGCCATTTCATCACAGACATCTTGGCTTACTCTCGGCTAGGACCGTTTTAAGTATCACAGCCCGATGCGGCCAGTCGCTTTAGAGGATGATCTGGCTCCTGGTGAACCGTCTGTGTGCCAGGAGAAGCCTCACCAGTCCCCACCGTGAGAGTAACATTTCCATGTAGCTCTAGTTCGTGGGAAAGTCGGGTTATATTTCCCATCCACAAAGGGGAGTGGTATCATGTTTCCATGGTAACAGTAACTAAGGGTGAAGCTGAGTGCCTGACGTTAAGATATGACACTTCACAGGTCATAAAGCTTGGAAAGTACAAGGACACAACTGACTGTGAGGTGAGTAGGTCTGTCCTGTTTGTCTAATGTTCACTCTCAGTGTACTGAGCCATGGTCTTTCACAGAATCCTAAAATGGTTTTGGGTTTATTTCCATGACCACAGAAAGCTTGTATAAAAAGACAATTTCACTGAGGAACCCATAGGCTGGTTTTAAAGTGCTGTGTAGGATGAACATACAGGACACCCTGATCTCCCGCCCAGCAGATGGCAGCTGTGAGCTGCATGTCCCGTGCCTCAGATCACGCTCTGTACCTTTCTGAGCATGCCCAACCAAGTAGGATGTCCATGCTGAAATCCTCATAGCCTCGTACGCAACCCGAAACATGTCTGTTCAGCACTGATCATCGGCTGCTCACTAGAACACAGATAATAAATGTCGCACATCAGTTTCAGCTTGATTTTGGAATTTGACCAATTTGGAGTTTTGGTTGGTCGGACTGTTACTGTCATGACAAAATTGATAAAGCTGCATCTTTTGTGCCGTATCAGGAGGGATGAAGCCTGCCATTCCACCGTAAGGGCTCTGATCACTGCCGTTTCAGGTGGACTTGAACTCCAAACATGTGGTGACCATGGAGAGGCAGAGCTTTTACTGTGTTCCGATTCCTGGGGAGTCACAGTGGGTCAAAGACATATCC
>JAODKC010000064.1:2227979-2255699 GCA_026777985.1 Mormyrops attenuatus | reverse complement strand
CGCGGCGCGGCGCCCGGGGCGCCGCCGCCCGCCCCCCCCCCCCCCCCGGCCGGCCGCCCCCCCCCCCCCCCGCACTGCTCTCCCGATTCAGTGAGGTGGGCGATCGTCAGAGGTGTGTCAGCTTGCTTGGTGGTTGTGGGTTGACTTGCTCCCAGTGTGGTTGGGCCCCGTGTGGTGTTCCTCTGGCCATTCCTCTCCTTAATGCCATGGCACGGGTTCGCACGCTGCAGCCAGGCACGCGTACTTCCCTCCACCTCGTACATGCCGCAGCGGCACAAGCGGAGCCATGAGGAGGAAGATGATGAGATGGAGACACAGCCGCACAAGCAGAAGGAGCAGCTGACGGGTATGTGCAGGTGCCGTGAGCCCATAGTGGCCATCTTTGCTCACGGAGAAGTGCGTTGACCCTGGGCTCAGGAAGACCTCCTCTGTTTACCAGGGGATCACGCTGCCACAGACTGCTTTGGCCACGGAGACACCAAACGGCTAGAGACAGGATCCCAGGGTGCACACACTGCCTCCTCCGGGTGTCCCCACCCCCTGGAACTGAACTTCCCCCTGCACGGGGAGACGGGGCCTGCCTGCCTGGTGAAGGTACGCCATCCCCTGGGGCCGGCTGGGGCCTGGAGCTTCTGCTAGTCTCTGCAGTCCTGTGGCTCTTGTTCATAGGTCTACGAGGAGTGGGAGAAGTTCAAAGTGAACGACGTGTTGGAGGTGTACGGGATCCTGTCGGTGGACCCTCTGCTGAGCGTCATCGCCAAGGAACGGTGAGATGGTCTTCGTGCTCTACCGGGCCTTTAAAGGGTTTTTTTTTTTCTTGTATTGTTGATTTTCCACTACAGCAACAGTATAGCGCTTTTCCACTGCCGCTGAGAATAGAGCTGTATCGCAAACTGGCAGTTTTCCATTGTAAATTATGGGACCCGTACCTGTGCTGTACCCACGCTGACATGCCAATCCTTACTAGTAAGGCTGAAATTATGACCAAACAGAGCTGGTTGTGTCACCAGCATTCGATTGATTGAAATGGCAGAGATAGCGGTGTTCGGCACGTGGATTATCTGAAAGAAAAAAAACACATTCTATGTATTATTCATTATTAATAATTATTAATATGTATTGATGCATTCCCAGTAACTTGGAATTTGAAAATTTACGGTCACCTGTACTATACTATAGAACCACTATAGTACTATAGAAAAGCTGAACGGAATGCAAATTTACACAAGCGAATGCTAATTTTGCTAGCGTTTCACGGTAACATAAGATGGTGATTTTCAGACTTGCTAACGAAAATTACCACACTCAAAAAAAATCATAGTAAATCATGATGTACACTGTGTGAACAGTGAATAATCATCTCTTTGGTTTTATGACACCGTCCACACTCGGCAACGCCTTGACCAAGCCGGCTCTTCTGCAGTGGAAAACCAAAGTGAGCTAGAACTGTGCCGTAGCTAGTCTCTCTTCATGGTACGGCTTGGATACAGTTCGGTTCCTGTTTCCCAGTGGAAATGTGCCATTAATCTGCATTTTTGTATGCCTTGTTAATATGGTAGAAAGAGTTCTAGCTAATCTGAAAGGACATGCAATTCCTGTCATTGCTGTGGTGTGGAGTCCATGCAGTGATGTCATTGTCCCATGTTCAGAGGACACTTTGTTGATCCGATGGAGAGCCTGGAAGAGCAGAGAGCCCACAGTCCGCCTGCCTCCTTGGTTCCCCGAGTTCACATGCTGCATGCCTACAGACTGCAGCATAATAACCCACTGCTGCCCCCTGCTGCCTCGGAGGGTCAGTGCACCTATATGCCTTCCACCAGAGTCCATTAACCTCCATGCCTGATAATCAGGTGAAGGTGCAGAGGCTCTGCTGTGATTCACCATGCCTCCCCTGCTCCTCCCTTAGTGTCCTCTGGCTTCATGGGCGAGCTGGCATCCATCAGAGCGGAGCTCATCGGCTTCCTCACGCATGTGTTGCTAGGAGACGGCTTGGCAGCAGAGTATCTCCTCCTGCACCTCCTGTCTAATGTGTGAGTGCCCCCGCCCCATCCTGGTCCAGCCCGGATTCCTAGGTTACTGCCATGCTGACCGTGTTCTCCTCGTCCTCCAGCTACGCCAGGAGAGACGTCCTTCCTCTGGGGAAGTTCACCATCAACCTGAGCGGCTGCCCCCCCGGCTCCTCTTACACCGAGCAGCTCTTCGGGGTGCTACAGCAGCTCGTGACATGTGTGAGTCAGGCCAAAGGACACCCCGCTGACCGACTGAGCATCGCTTGATAGCCGAGTGGCGCGTTGCCTGGGACGACCGGCATGGCCTGAATCCCATTCTTCTCTCCTTCCAGTCCCACCGGGTCAGCATGAGCCTCGGCAACATGAACGGCCTGCACTTCACACCCCAGAAGGACTACACAGCCAACCGGCTACGCAGCGGCATCCTGCAGCTGGCCCCCAACACGCTGCTCTTCTTGGACGAGACGCAGCTGCAGCAGGGGCAACTGGACGCGGCGGGTAAGGTGGTGCTGGGGAAGGGGGCCATGACCCAACAGACACCAACCAACTCTCCCCTCTCCGGCCCTCGGTGCAGGCGTCAGGAACATCACCGCCCTGGGCAACCTGATCTCCTGGCAAAAGGTTGATTATGACTTCAGCTACCACCAGATGGAATTCCCCTGCAATATTAATGTGCTGATCGCGTCAGAGGGAAAATCACTCCTGCCGGTGAGGACACAGGCCCATCCTGTGCGCGACGCTGTGGCTGTGGGCCGCGGGGCTGTTCCCGCGAGGTTATTCTGGTAACCCTGAGCGGCTCTGTGGCGTGTGGGCCGCTACTTTGGTTAACCTTTATGTTTCTGTCACCCCACAGTCCGACTGCCAAATGCCCCTCCAGCCCCAGCTGGCCCCCCCCAACATCGAGGAGTACATGGGCGCCCTGCAGGCAGCGCTGCCCCAGTCCCTGTTGAATAAATTCCGCATTTATCTGACCGCGCTCCGGCACCAGGAATACAGCATCTCCGAGGAGCTGACCAAGGTCAGCGAGGTCCCGCCCACCTGGGGGGTGGGGGGTGTTTCTTCATGCGCACTAACCCCTCTCTGGCGATACACCGCAGATGGTGGAGGAGGACTTTGTGGAAATGCGGAAGGAGGACCCGCATAGCATCTCCGCAGATGACCTTCACAGAACGTTAGTGGTTGCCAGGTATGTTCCAGCTGATCATCTCATGTCAAGAGGCCCCCTTTCGTAGAGTACCCACTTTGTCAGGGTTTTGATGGCTTTGGGGAGGGGGGTGGACCGCGGGAACACCCTCTGACCCCTCCCCTGACCCTCTCGGCCAGGCTGCTGTCCCTCAGTGTGGGTCAGAGCACGCTATCACGTGACCGCTGGGTGCGGGCCAAGCACTTGGAGGCCAGGAGAGCCAGCAGGACGCAGCAGAGGACCATCAACAGCAACGAACCCTAGGCAGCAACGCATCATGGGAAAGCAGGGGGTGGGGCTCGCCCAGGCCCATATAATTAATGAAGCTTACACAGCCATTTTTCTACTTTGGAGAAACGAATAAACTATTTCAGTAATTCTCCTGGTACTCGTATGATTTTCGTAATCTTACCAGCCCCGCCGGTGGATTTCTTTCTTTAGTTCCATGTTGGTGCCAAGACTGTTGTGGACACATTTTCGATTATTTCCCCTTTAACATTTTCTAATAAATTCTTGAACTAACTTTCCTCTCGTTTCTACAGTAATTCATTTTTGTATTTTATGAATTCTGCCATTTTTAGCTCACTGGCGTTAAAACAAGCACTGATTGAATTAAACGTGACCCATCGACCAACCTTTACACTGGGGATTGATACCGATATTTTAGAAACTTGACTTTTAACACGAATAAAGTCAAACTTGTACTGTCTAGAGTTGTCTGGGTGTTTTGATTCACAGTTCCCACAGGCATCGATTAGGGGTGAAGGTCTGTGTCTTGCGGGCTGTATATCTACGCGGCATCTCTCACCTACCCCTTGTGTCGAACACCCTCAGTTTCCCAAAAAAAAATGCTACAAGTTTCTGGAATATAAAACCGATATGAAATGTCTGGAGCAATGAATTTAAAGTACCTGTTGAATGTAATGTGCCCTGCCTTAACATTCCTCAGCTTACCTTGATTTCCAAGGGGATGTTCTTGGTAACTTCTGGTCACTCTGAAATGAAAAAATTAAACTTGAAAGGAATGACACTTCTGCCATTTGCACAAGTATATTGGAATTGCTTAGCTTTCACATGTGCCTTCGTGCTCTTGATTTGAGACACACATATGGAGGTGCGAGAGAAGCTTGGGATCTGAGCACAGGGTCTGCTGTTCATCTGGAGCATTTCAGGGGGTTAAGGGCCACATTCAAGGGCCCAAAGAAGATATGAGCAGCTCTAAGAGGGGTGGGATTCAAACCGGCAACCTTCTGGTTATAAGCACCCAGGCCTAACCTGAGCTGCAGGCGGCCCTCGAACCTGAGCTGAGTAACAGGCTGAGGTTACAGACAGACACTAGGCACTAGGGAACAGGGGGCCTCACACAATCATGGGTGAGTCCGTAGTGGCCACTTACCTCATCTGAAGAACACGAGGACAATAAGTGCAGGAAGAGAACCTAAAATGAGCATGGGGTCAGGAGGGCGGCCACACGGTTGTATGACAGGTCAAAGTAAATATAGCAGAGAACATGACAGCCAAGCTGAATAATGATGACCACTACAGATGGTCGCTGTAAGCAAAACAGCGTTTTAAATAGGTCATTTTGAGGCCCTTAAAATGCTCAGAACCCACAAACATGATTTTATGTCATAGACAGGGAAATTAGCTGTGACAAATAGCAAAAGAATAAGAGACAGCAACACAGAAGAATATTAGGATTGGTTTTACTAATAAAATACCCCATATACATTCCTCACATTTTAAAATACAGAGGCTTGCACTGTCATCGCCAATTTGTAGTTGCCTTTAACATTGGAGTCTAAGAGAAAACACAGTAGAGTGATTAAAAGAATAAATAATTACCCTAATATGCAATAAACAAAAATCCAACAAACTGAGCATGTCAGATTCAGTCATAGAGGAAAAAGTGTAAAAAAAATAATAAATCACGCTGACTGAGAATATGCCGCATAAAACAAACCGCAACAGTGTTAAGCAACGTCAGCTATGTGCGTGGAGTAGCTGTGTGCTAAATCAGCATAGCGGGCCAAACGTCGTATTCAGTGGAGGGGGCCCGGAGCCTTACAGCAAGAACAAAATAACTGCCCCACAAAATTCAGTAAAAAAGGGCAAATGTGCAATTTAACAAAGCAAACAATGAGAAACAGAAGAATCTCTTTACATTAAAACGCCATCCAACAGGGACACGCATATCATTCAGTCTCGGTATGTACCTGCGCTAACTGGCTTCTGCGGTTGAACGGCGTGGCAGCCAGGCATGCGAGGCTCCAGCCGACACCCCCAGCCCCCCAGAGCAGAACCCAGAGCGCGGCTAAATGCAGTGGAACCACAACCGAAAGCCAGCCGTCCTAGGTGATGCTGGCGTGATGCGGTGTTTTAGCACTTGACAGCAAAGGCCACTGTAATGCTACCGTGTCGCTAAGAGGCCTGCTAACTGGACCTTCTTGCGATGCCATGGAAGAGGAGATTACTGTCAATTCACCTGGACGACCCTGATTCCATGTATGTATATAACTAATGAAGAGAAATGTCCACTTATATGGCTGGATTTTAGCAAGTATCTCTACAATCGCATAGCATATTATTTATGTTAAGGCTTATATTTAAGATTCTGGAACACAAAACGATGTAGTTTCTGCTGTATTATTACAACAATTATGACCTTTGACGTGAACTTGCGCGGTGTTCAAAGACACTTCAAAATGACGTAAACCACAAAACAGGTGGGGCATCAGGTCAATGCTAAGAATTGCTACTTGTGTAACTTTCCCTCCTCGCTCACGATACAGAAAAAGTGATTTAAAATGTCGGGTTTTGGTGCCTGAATGTCTGACTATACCTATATCCCTAATTACAGCACACAGACGAGAACGTACCCTGGCATAAGTCTTTGTCAGTGTGAAACTCCAGATTTACCAATGCCACTTTCTCAGTGGAGATATCCGACTTAATGTGTACACATTGCCGAAGCGATTCACCATAAGTACCATTTCTGAAGCTTAAAACAGTGGCTCCGGAACTGAACCCAAGACCATCTGCTGTTATCTCCACAAAGTAAAATCCTGAGACAAAAGACTGAAGGAGTCATTCAGGTGAACGATTTGCACTTGACAGCTTTCTCTGTACCTACGGCCAATGGGAGCCGGGTATGACGGCTTTTTCTCCAAGTATAGCCAATAGGACCTGGATACGACGGCTTTCTCGGTAGGTCAGCCAATGCGAGCCAGATTTGATGGCTTTAAATATATGGCGAATAGGAGCCAGGCATGTTGGCTTTCTCAGAAATTATAGCCAATGGGAGTTACGTATGACCGCTTTCTTCTCTAGTATAGCCAATAGGAGCCGATATGACGGCTTTCTCGGTAACTATGGCCAATAGGAGCCGGGTATGACGGCTTTCTTGGTAAGTACAACCAATGCGAGCTGATTTTAATGGCTTTATTGGTAACTACGGCCAATGGATTCTGGGTATGACGGCGCACTGAACAGCTCGCATTTTCAACCTTTCATCTGAGGGCAAACATTTCCCAAGATCAAAAGGGGGGGAGGTGACCTGGTTGCATTTTTAAGGATTACCATGACACCCACAATAGTAGTTCAAAGAGTTTAACGTTGCCTCGTATGTCTTGCTGCTCTGCCCAGTGCAGGCCATGGAAGGTGGGTTTCTCTGGGTTTCCCCAAACATCTACAGTGCTGTAAACAGTGCTAGAAGTGAACCAGTGGAGCTCAGTAGGTATAAATGTACATTTAGGATCTCAATGCTTTCTTACAGCAACGCTACTGACATGCAATTGGACTTACCTGCTCTGATCTGCCTACGCTGCTATAAACATGACATGCGACACAAATGGAGCAATTCACGACAGTCAAGAGACAGGGTATCGCTGGCCTGAGGACACCGTTACACCTAGTTAGAGTATATGCTGCACACACTGGCTGTAAACATCAGGTAACCGACAAAGAATCTTAGAATTGAGTCATTAGCTACCGGCTGTGTCGGTGCGACTGGTGCAAGCTTATTTCTACTGCTACGTAACTAGGGTTTAAGTCGCACCCGACTGGGAATCTAAATGAGACCGAGAGAGACCACTAGATCTGGATGATCCTGGTCTGGCACTGTGTAAACATCGCTTTAAGCTCATTCTGCTGAGTTTCTTCAATGCTGTCTGGCTCCGGGCTCTTCTGGACCTTCGCCACCGCAAAGTTGATCCCTTGAGTCAGCCCGGCCTGTGTCAGGTTGGCCACCTGGGCCATCGAGCTTTTGATCTTGGCGAAAGGAGACGCCACGCGGCTGCCTCCACCATCGGCGGGGGAGGGCCCACTGCTCCCCTCAGCGTGTGAGCCCAGGCTCTTCTGGGAGGAACAGGATGCAGTGGAGGATGGAGCTTGGATGGTTAGCAGGTTCATGTTGGATGTAGAGGACTGGACGTCCAGCTGAGATGGTCTGGAAATCTGGGTCATGCTGGGTTGATCTCCTGCTTCTTCTTGAACTTTACTGCTGAAAGGTTCCTGTGGGACCTGCCGAGGAACCCCCGTCACTTCCTCCTGTGCTTTAGTGACTGTACTCTGTGCATCATGGACGAACTGGTGGCAGTAGGCATCCATGGAACTCCCAAAGTCAATCAGGATGTCTTCCTCGGCTTCCAGCGCCAGTTCCGGAGATTGTTCGTCTTCAGCAGCCACGCCCTGTTCTATCATCTGACCGTCGCAGGTGGTTATTCGGATAGCAGAAGGGATGGTCAGTTCCACGCTGCTGATCGACTGGGAGCGACTGGACAGGCGTGGCCTAGAGGCCACTATACCACAGCTGGGGAGCACATAGTCCACGTTCTCCAGGGAACCGGAGTGCGGTTGCTCATCAGAGTGGCAGGAGTCAGAGTCAGAGAGTTCCAGGTCGGACGTATCAGAATGGTCCTTGAGACCCGCTGCCCCCAGGTTGCTGTCTGTTGTCTCCAGGCTGCTGTCAGACTTCCACAGGTTGACCTTCATGTTGGGCTTCAGGAAGTTAACTTTTACGTCCGGCTTGGGGAAGTTTCCCAGCTTCCCCAGTGGCTTGAAGTTACCGATGTTGACGGTAGACTTCGTCTGCTTCACCTTCTGGTTCAGCGAGGAGAACTTGTTCATGAGGAAGTTTTTCCCTTGGGCAAGACCAGAACTGCCGAAGACCTGGTCCGGGTTCCGGGATCCGATGCCGACGATACCTTCGTGAGGTTTGCTGTGCCTCCTAAGGAACATTTCAGGAGCCAATTAACACATGAATTCCTGTCATGTTACACAACACAGACACTTTAGAAGAAGAGAATCTTCAGAACGACACAAAGTCATGCATTACCCCGAAAAAGCAGCACCATAAACATTTAGGAAACATTCTCAGGTGCACAGAGGAAAAGGGAAGGAGCTGAAGTGCTTTTCTGAGGAGCCACACACTCAACAGGCATGTGGGAGCTGGTGACATACCTCTCCAGCTTCTTCTCCACGACCTGGACGTCAAGGCCCAGGGCCTGCTTGGTGATGCGGAGCATCTCAGCTATACACTGCAAGGTATCTGAGTAACAACAGCCAAAATAAGCCAGTCTTTATTACTGTACAAATATTCATGCAATTATCATCATTATTTTTTTATTATCATGATCAACATTTTGGTTCTGGTTTGAGGTTATCCAGACACACTGAGTGAGATACTGTTACTGCCCACAGTTCTCATCTCACATAGTTTTCTTTGCTTTCTATTTAAACAAGCACTTCTGCATCGTTAAAATGTTTAATACATGAAGTAAAATTTATTTTCTTTGAAGAAAATACATACTAGAACAAAATTAAAATGAATCAAGGATAATCATCACCATAATCTTCATCACTGTCATCATCATCATCATCACCGTCACTGCCATCATCACTGTCATCACCGTCATCATCACCACCACCACCACCACGGTCATCATCATCACTGTCATCACCGTCATCATCATTACCGTCACTGCCATCATCACTGTCATCACAGTCATCATCATCATCATCACTGTCGTCATCATCATCGTCACCATCACTGCCATCATCATCATCATCATCATCATCATTGACATCATCATCACTGTCATCATCATCGTCATCATCACCACCACCATCATAACTGTCATCATCATCATCATCATCATCGTCGTCACTACCATCATCACCATCATCACCAGGGACGTGCACAGGAATTTTAAGGGGCCATTGTTCTGACCTGAAAAAAGGGCACCCCCTCCCCCCCAAAAAATAAAAAATCATACAGATTGTATGGAGAACTGAAAAATATATAATTTCTTTATTAAGTCTTTATTAATATACGTTGCTCCAAATTTACTTTAAAGCGGAATCCTCCTCTTTTTGGAAGGCATTCTAGCTTAGTGTAGCATGCAAACACCCAAAACAGCGATAGGATTTAGGCATTTTACCATTTTGAATAAAACAATTAATGTAATGCATGTCACAACAAAAACGATTACTTCCATCATTTATGCTTCTTGTTAAAACAAATGTTTGAGAATAACCATCAGCAGATGTGTACTTTTCCTACCAAAAAATTTAGCATGTGATAACCTTACATGCTATCTGGTAACTGCCTGGTTCATTACGTGGGAAACTGAGGCCGGATTTATGAAGATTTTAATTCATAAAAAATGATGATAGTTCGTTGTTAATTATTTCTACAATGTCAGTGTGTAATGGGCAGTTGGGCTCTGGCTCGTGCCGTGGATGCGTGCGACACAGCGAAAAGGGCAACAGACCGGCTGAGCTTTCAGAAGCCAGCTACGTCCACTCGTTTTGCCTGGAAGTTTATTGAGTGGAAGTGAATAGCTTGATGGCGAAGTAACTAGTCTCAGAGTGAGTATGTAAAGTTAACGATACTGCCATATGCATTTCTCTCTACCTTACATGAAGCGTTTCGGGTGCAGGGCAATGAGCCGTTCAGGGAGCTGCGCAAAGTTGTGAAGCTGTTGTGTTGCTACTGTATGTCACTGAGCTCCGCCTAGCGCCGCAAACTGAAAAGCATTTTCTTGACGAAGATGACTTACGTATCTTTTTTCCTCTTCGTGCAGCAAAAGCTTGCTACAAAAAAAAAATAAAATAAAAAGCTTGCAACAAAATATATATAATATTTTTTTCTAGGAGGGGCAGCTTGAGTCAAATAGGCCAGGTGGGCAGCTGCCCGGGCAACCTTAGACCTGCCCTGTGCACGTCCCTGATCGTCACCACCACCACCATCATCATCGTCACCACCACCACCACCATCACCAGTCATCATCGTCACCACCATCATCACTATCATCATTATCGTCACCGTTACTACCATCATCACCACCATTGTCTTCATCATCATCATCACCATTATCGTCTTCATCACCACCATCATCATCACCACCACCACCATCATCATCACCACTGTCATCATCATCATCATCGTCGTCTTCATTATCACATTATCATCACCATCACCGTCTTCATTACCATTACTGTCTTCATCACCATCATCACATCATCATCACCAGCATCACCACAACCACCATCACCGCCATCACCATCATCATCTTCATCGCCAGCATCATCACCATCATCATCAATATCATCATCTTCATCATCACCATCATCTTTGTCTTCATTATCATCACCACCACCATCACCATCACCACCATGATCACCATCATCATCGTGTTGTTTCCTGTAGCAGAAAAACCTGACAAAGGAATCCTTTGCTTGTATTTTCAGCAGTTAGGTGGGACATACTCAGACCTGCCATACCTTTCCCATCATCCTCGGGGCTGCGTGTGACTGCTCTCAGGGTGTGGAAGTAGCCTGATGTGTCTCCATTCCTGTAATGAAGCCTCATGCAGCAGAACTTGGGCTTCCCAAAAAGGGTGGGCTCAGGACCTGTGAACAGGGCATACCACACACAGAGGCCGCATGTCAGCTCTCTGCCGCGCATGTAAAAGGCACGTATGAAGCCCCACACAGCACAGCACCTCTGCACAGAGCAGTAAGGAACTTCTGGTCTGCCAAATCCTCACCGATTTCAATCCTCTCTAAACCTTGCAGACTGAGACGCTGATACTGGTTGACTTTATCGGCTTCGTCGTCATAGCTGTAGGAAAGAAAGCAATTTAAAGTGTAATTCAAACAATAATATTCCACATCTTGCATTTTCTATACACTTGCATATATCAACTGGACTGTATGTGACCATTGTCTAAACAGTGAAGGTATCTGCTAATTGTATGACAGCCATTGACAAATTCCCTGTGTGAGCATCATACTTGGCCAATGATGCTGGTTATGATTCCGATATGCAGCTCATCAGACCTTGGAAGATATGACCCACATAGAAGAAGATGCTCAGTGACCAAAGACACAAACCCCTGCTTGAAGGTTCCTCTTAAGGAGAGCATGCTTTACTCACATGCAACGGATGCCAACCCCCCCAAGAGACTCCACCTTCTCCTGAAACCCCCCCAGATGAGATTCAGCCGGCTGGACTCACTAGGCCACATAGTACGCCGAGTTGGACAGCAGGAGGAGAACGTCCACGTCTTTGTGAGTCGCGTCGATTAAGCTGTAGGAGGTGAGAGGTACACCTTCAGGATTAATGTGGCTGTTTTCTGCAGCTTGACATTCCCTTGTTACACAACCGTCCTTCAAGCAGTGAAATCATTAGGCTCAGAAATCAATGTATTAATAAGGGCTCATAGCCAAGTGCTAGCTGGATCAGTTCTAAATGGGCAGATGTTCCAGGCGATGCTTTAGTGTTAGACACAATGCTCTGGGTAGCGGAGGTGGGCACTCAGACCTGGGGTCGCAGTCGATGAGGGCCCAGCCCCCGTGGAACTTCTCATCATCGGGCAAGAGCAGCTGCATGTAGGTCTGCAGCAGCAGGCTGACCTGCTCCTGCTGGACCCTCTGGCGCGCTTTCTCCTTCTCCTCATGCTCCTTCTCCTTGCTGAAGATGGAGTACAGGTCTTCTGTCACCGGCGTGCCCATCATCAGGTCTATAGGATGGATGACATTTTGGGTTTATTTATGTAGTAGAGACTCAGTCAGGATCTTCGTAGCCATCATACCTTCAAGAAGGTCCTGCCTACAAAGACATGTATACAGATACAAAGACAGTCAGGCTCAGGCCCAATGAAAAATCACTCTCCTGACTCGGGGATTCGAAATCACAAGCTTCCAGTCACAGGCTATGTTGGGTTCTACACCACATGCTGTGGCTGTGGTTAATGCTGTATTCCATTCGAACTAAGAAGTCAGAAATTGAGTTCCCAGTCTGGAATGCCCCTGAAATCAGAATTCCGACTCGGAAAGTCAGAGGAATCTTTGCAGAGGAATCAATTTCTTGCTCAGCCGAATAATTTGTTGGATTTAATGTACTGTGAGCTAAATGAAAGTGAATGAAAATAAAGGGCATTTATCTGGGGTAAATTAAACCTGGCAAGTTATCAGGCTAAGCAAGAAACCTTTTTTTGAAACAGGTATTGCTAAATGGCTTTCTGACTTGCTGTACTGGAACGTCGTTAACTTGGGTGTGACGTCATTCCCAGCTACAACTTCCGACCTCTACATGAGGTAAATGAAACACAGCATAAGGCCACCAGTCCTATCTGCTATGCCTCACCAATTACGGCCTGTCTGTAGGCGTCCCGGAAGCGGTTCAGGTAGTACCGGTTGGCTGAATTCACGCCATCCTTCATCACTCCAGCAAGCTTTCGCTCTCCTGTTCGGGTGAAATCCCCCTTAAAAATAAAATATGTATGAAATGAAAACAGACTTGCCTGATACGGATAAAACTGTGTTACAAGATGCTTATTCGTCGGAAGCAAATGTGTAGTCAAGCTATCAGAAGTGCATAAACGCTGTAAACTTCACCACAACGTGTCAACATAATGGGTTTTTTTATGGAAACTACAATTAAAATATTTCCACAAACAACCTCCTAAAATGTGATTATGCAAAAAAGTATATTATTCTACCTTCCTGTGAAATATAAACTTTATGGTTCAAGTTCAGACAAGGCTGGTCAAAGCAGCAGAGGGTGTTACTGCAGTCACTCTCCAGGAGTATGGACCTGGCCTACCTTGAGGGCCGCGGTGCCAGCGTACTGCCGGCTGATGGTGTCTCCGTTGTTGGCCCACATCACCTGGTAGATGCGGTAACACCTGAGCGGCAGTGGCTGTTCTGGCGGCATCACGCCCAGCTTCTTCAACTGCAGCAGGCGGAAGGAAGGCAGATAGACGGGTGTAAGAGTGGCCAGAAGGACCATGTCAGGTGAGCCATGAGGGCATGGGGTCTTTGGCATTTCAGGCCTGGACAAGCCTCTCTAAAAACAAGCAAATCGGCCTCCTTAGTCTAGCCTGGCTGCTAATGCGGACGCGGTAACGAGGGTGACGAGGACACGGCAACGCGGATACGCTAATAAGGGTAAGGAGGAATGGTAACGAGGACACAGTAACGAGGACTCACTAACGAGGAATGGTAACGAGGATACGCTAACGAGGGTAACGAGGACACAGTAACGAGGACGTGCTAACAAGGGTAACGCGGAAAACAAGGACACAGTAACGAGGACGTGCTAACACGAGTAACGAGGAAAACAAGGACACAGTAACAAGGACGCGCTAACAGGGGTAATGAGGACATGGTAACGAGGATGTGCTAACGAGGGTGACGAGGATGTGCTAATGAGGGTAACGTGGACGTGCTAACGAGGACGCGCCATCACGGCTCACCTGCTGCTCCATAACGACCCGTGCGATGGCAGCCTGGACCACGTTGGTCCTGTCCAGGCAATCCATGCAGTTGACCCTGAAGATGCCCTGCTGGTGACAGATGACCCCAGCCTGGTCCACCCTATGAGGGGGGGGTACAGCATCAGAGCTAACCTCTCTACAAAGGCACATATGACACGGCAGAAACCCCACCCCTCCTCTGTTGAAGTCAAAGTGAAGTTGGTCGCTACTTTGACTGAATGAAAGTTGAGGGGTAATTAAATAAGACTGTTTGTGTCATGTGACAAGCCAATCAGCTTCCCCCAGGCAGGACTGCCCTGGCAGGGAGACAGCTACTCACCAACACCACTTCATGTCTGTGATGATGTCACTGATGGCGTCAGTGAGAGTCTGCACGTTCTCGAACTTCATTCCTCGGCTAAGGGACACAAGCAGGACGTTTAAAGCATCACTCAGTGTTCAGGGTTATTGGGAAGACAACAGTAAGCACTGGGATTTAAGGAATGGGGAACCAAAACCAGCTGTCTGATGGAAGGTCAGGGTCAGGGTTATGGTTAGCGTTATGACTAATTAACCCCCCTCTCCCCGATTCAGTAAATGGACAGCTGTAGAAAGTGTTGCAGGTGTGGGACACAGCATCTTCTCAGCACATGAATAAATTCATCGCGGAAACGTAAAAGTACACCCCAGGATCAGTTTGCACACAGACTCCCCCCCCCCCCCCGCTCCCCCGAGAAATATTTCACAATTTATCAGACCCAAGTCGGTTACTGTTGCAGTTTTGGCTCAGTGAAATCGTACAGTGCTGGCATGTGTACAGGAATGCATCACACAAAGGAGAGCGGATGGAGAGGGCGGATGGAGCTCCCTTGGAGTTACTCGTGTCCTTACCAGTGTTCATGAAAGTCAAATGAAACGTAAGTGAGGCTTGGATTGTTGTACAGCAGAACTTGCTTCAGATAAGCATCTCCAATCAGCTTCTCCCTCCCGGTTTGGTCCACCAAATTAATGATCACCTGTTCCACAAGAGAAGACATCTTGAATTACACAAAAAAGTAAAAAAAAAAATCATTAAGACACTACTGCACGTATTCCCATCCACAAACAATATCCTGTTTGGTCAATAATGATTTCTCATTTACGTAAATTACCTGTAAAACTCCTGAATTATTTTAGCCATTAAAACGATATAGTGATTTTAATACAGTGCTATAAACCAATAGCTTTGTGTACTAGTGAACACATGCTTGTGAGCATAGTCCTTTCACTAGACCAGGGGTCTCCAACTCCAGTCCTGGAGAGCTACTGTCCAGAAGGTTTTCTATCCTACCTGGCTTCTGATGAGCCACACCATTTCTCAGGTAAATACCAGGAACAGGTGTGGCTCATCAGAAGCCAGGATGAATAGAAAATCTACTGCACAGTAGCTGTCCAGGACTGGAGTTGGAGACGCCTGCACTAGACTGTAAGCTTTTCTCCTGAAATTCGTGCCAAACGAATGAGCTGTATGATGCTTAAGACTCTGATGGAGTTGATGCTGAAATCCATCACATGGGCCTTGACAGCCAATTAGCCGTCTGATTTCTCCCTGCCGAGGTGATGTCGTCAGTCTCACCTGCTTCTTGTAGATCTTTAATTGCTCTTCAAAGTGAGCTGCAAAGTAGGGGGCAGTTTCTTTCTCACCTACAACACAGGGGGAGACTGAATTCAGAATTGGCCGGTCCTTTTCCGCACATTGTGCTGCCATTTGGCGATTTTCCCTCCTCTTTTGTACCGACAGTCTATTTTTAAGTCTCTCGCCTTTGTCCAGACGTGGTCGGGGGTTGTAGCGGTAGCCGACCTGGCTCCAGAAGACGGGCACAGAGCCACGGGTCTGAACAAAGGACAGGGTGTGGTTATGGACGTGGATCAGCTGCTCTGTCTCCACGTAGTTGGCCACGTTGCCACGATTATCCACGCCGCGTCGCTTATAACGCATGCCTACAAATTTGGGAGACGCACAACACAGCCACTCAGCGCACTGGACACGCACATCACCAGCATGATGAAAAAACATTCACATTATTCACATTTAACAGTGATATTGGGTCATGAATTAAAATAAATAGCACGCAGGTTATCAGCTCCATCGATGCTTCGTGAGAATCTGCAGTTCACCCAATAAGACTAACATTAGAGGGTGTGGCCACACCCCCAACCATCACCATGACCTGATTGATGAGGTCACATCCCCTGACTCACACAGGATCATAACCCTTAACCCCAGAGTCATCTGATCCATACCTGCACGATGCCGACTCCGCCGGGAAATGATAGCTACGGTGAAGCGGGGGTAGATATCATCAACGCACGTCGCCTCCTGCTGGGGGGAGTCAGGACTGCTCCTGTCCTCCTCCACCGTCTCATTATAGTTTACCACCAGCTCCTCAATCTGCACAAAGCCCTGGATGATGGGAGTCACCCAGAAGTCCACCTGTGGCACCTGATGGAGACCCACACCAAGGAAATGACATGGAGCAAACTTTCTTGTACATGCTGAGACAGATGAGCACCAGGGGGTGCTGTAGAGCAGGGGAGTTAGGAAGTGACAGGGGCCCTAAACAATTTTGAACACAATGTTATATTGGATTATCATTAAAATTACGAATCTCAGAATGTCATTTAGCATTTACAAATAATTTTATAAAATGTTCGAAGTAGTCAGTGCGAATTCCAGTAAGTGGGTAAAAAGCTGAAGTTAAAATCTGCTTATCAGAAAAGAAAATTAAGGCTACAAAAGGGATACGTGAGGGAGTGTGAGCGGGTGACAACTGCTTCTCTCACTTTTTCTCAGCAAAAGGTCTGTTTACATACGTTAGTGTTTTCCACACTCCATCCCCATGTGATGTAAATGACTGGGCCATTTCTAATTCTATAGCTAATGTAAAATAACTGACTAGTCCAACAAATAATTCCATGATAAAATGTGCTTGCTATCTTATCATCATCTCCACATAAAACAAAGAATTTACAGTTTGCTTCTTCATTCGAAATTTAATTTGAATTTGGAGGAAGCCGACAGTCGATGCTCACTTTGTAAATCAGCTCTGCCCCAGTGTGTCATACAGGAATGCAGCTTCAACAAGCCTGACACCGGCCGGCGGACTCACCGCAATACTTTCACTTTACAGAAAATCATTTCTGCATAAGCAATGGCGATACATCTGCGGGGTCAAGCTTATTGATGTGAACACAGCAGCTCCCAGACTTTCCCCGTGCCCCCCCATGCCCCCCCCTCCCCAGCAAGTCTTTCACCTTGAATTATTTCCCTCCACTCCCTCAGTGGTAATTTCTGCAGCAATTTGCAACTCTTTGATATTTTGCATGGTTATCCTTTGCATCGGTATACGTGATGTGTATATTGCATATTCTTACATCCATCCATGTCTGTTTCTGTATTTAATGTCTTTGTGCATATTGCTTTACTGCTGCTAAATGCCATTTGTGCAAAGTGACGATAAAGATTCTTCTCTTATTCTAATGAAGAATTTAAGAACTGGGTCTGCTGTCAGGTCACAAAACCTGACAAAAACCTCATCAAAAGCTCCATCGGACCAAAAAAAAAACAAAACTCTTTCAGTTCCCCTTTGTGGACAGTAAGACCTCACCTAGTCCACCACACAGGCTGTGTGTCTGTGAGCAAGAAGCTTCTGGAAGTCCATTTAGACCAGAAAGCTAGTTAACAGCAAGTCAGGCTCAGAGCCTGAAGTCAGCATGCAGGCAGCAGATATCTGCTGAAAACCCAAAGCAAAACCGAAATAGCCGTCTGATACACGTCATCTGAAGTACGCAACCAAGAATGTCACTCTGTAGAGTTTCTGTACAGACACGTTCTTCATGGGCCAAAGGGGAAGCTTCTTGCTTCTGTCCCATACACAAGCTTTAGCACGTCCGGAGTCACGGTGACGGGAATGCAGCAGGGGATATATTCCGACAGCAAGCCCAGCGTCGGGATTGAGAGCTCAGAAGCTGCCGTCCAGCCGTCTGCCTGCATGTCAGCCCAGAAAGAGAACGCAAATGCCTGCGTTCCCCACGGCATCTCTCAGGAGCTCAACGCTCCGGTGCAGTGATGGGAGCAGAAGGAGACAAATCAGCCTTAAACCCTGCACCCTCCATCTATGCCAGGGGGGCCTGGAGACTGCCCCCGACAACACAGGGCACAAACCAGCGGTGCACCCCGGACAGGATGCCAGTCCATCACAGGGCACATTTGCGCACACAGTCACACAGGCACACAGTTTGAGTAACTCAGAGATGCCAATTAGCCTGGCTGCACAGGAAGAACTCCAAGAAAACTTGCCGTACATGGGGAGGACATGCAAACTCACGCACACACACACACACACACGCACGCACGCACGCACGCACGCACGCACACGCACAGACACACACACGCACACAAACAGCAGATTCGAGATTTGAACCCCCAACCCTGCAGGCTCTGCAAAGACCCACTGTCCCACTGTCCTGCAAGCGGATTTCCAGCTCATTACATAAGCTGCGGATGTGCTGGGGTTCTGTACACAGTTCAGGGATGGGCACCAGCTGGCGACTCCCAAAACGAGACTGTCAGACACTGGGAATGCGAGTCAGAAGTCATGGAGGAGATGAGATTATGAGTAACTGCCCACTGTACACCTCTACTGCTGGACCAGAGACGCCACTCTGAGCACAGAGTCTCAGCGGGGAGTGTCTGATCAATAAAAAATGAAGCCCCTATGACCATTAATTATTAGCACACTGAAAGGTCAATTCATCACAAAAGAGCTGGAAACAGTGGAAAAGTTTCAGGAAGAAACTCACCTGGAGATCGATGACTTCCTGAATCATGTGCTTGTTCCAGAAAAAACGATCGTCGACCTTAATAGGAAAGAACAAGCAAGCAGTTCAGAAAGGGCTTCAGAGGCGATAGTGCACTTTCAGCGCAGCGGATGAATCACCCGCTCACGATGACCGCTTTCACTTCCACTTTTCCGGAACAACCCATCCTCACCCGCTGCCAGAGCGGCGGTGGCACCTCCGGCGTCCCAGCACCTCCCTGCCTCTGGACTGCGTTCGTGAGATCATACGTCATGCTGTAGAAGAAGGAGTCGGAGTCCATGAATATCTTGAAGAACTCGTCCAGCAGACGTTTCTCCAGACGCTCCTTCTCCTTGTTCTCCTTGACCTGCGACAGAAGCACAGGTTACTGCAGCAGCTTCCACTGCACCCGTCAGCCAGTGGCTTCATCAACCGGCGGCATAGGGGGTTGTCGGATGTGAGCATGAGAACACAACATGGGCAGGAGACTGCAGATCACACAGAAACATTGTTTTTTTGGACAAACACCTAAACCTACAGTTATTGTCTTGCAAGCCTTTCAGCTGTTGATAGTGTGACAAGGTGTTGGTCAACAGGAGAGAGTCTGAAGGACACTATGCTATCAGCACAGCATACAGTGGGCAGCAAGACAACTGGCCAAGAAAGTGTGTGGGGAGGGGGGTCTGTATCTACCATTGTAAACAAACAATTAACCAAACAATGTCACAGAAACATACCTGGTGGTCATTAATGACAGGCTGCACAAGCCAACCAGAGCCAGGTGTGAGTATCTGGGGAAACGCGATTGGTCAAGGTGACCAGGTGATGGTCAACGCACTTGACGGCTGGTACCAACGCTGACTTAACGTCAGCAGGCAAAAAGGCTGAAGGAGTCATGTGAATATATCAATGAACCCCTGTTATACCACAACACTGTTGAATTTTCAAATATGATTGGTCAGAGGGGCTTTGAGCTCTGGTGAAGCAGATGTGGTACCCTTCAGCAAAGCACCCTTAGCCTGTCCCGCGCGCGTGCCATCTGACCTGCAATACGCCTTCATTCTAGACGAGGAAGGACGCCGCTGCCGCACTCGGGTGTCGCGTTTCCTGACAGTTACCTTCTTCTTCATGGGCACGGCGACATTGGACTTGATTTGGTTCAGAGTCTTCATCAAGAACTTGGGCTCGTCTGGGGACTGCACTATTTTCTCTGGCTTGTTGATGCCGAAGTGATGCTTCTTGCACAACTGAAAGAGACACCAAAGTACATGGTCAGAAAATCAGAGGCTGTATTAATGTGGAGCGACAGCAAAAGACGTTTACAGTCACATTTACCAAGTCTCCAGGTGATGCAGAAACAGTACTCAAGAGCTGGAAAAGCCACATTACACTGAGGAACATGAGCTGAAGATCATGAGCAGAACTGCTCTGTGAGGAGGTATCCGAGCTGCTTTAACATCTTTCATTTCTGAAGATGGCAACACTTCAGCCGTCATCTACCTCTCGGGTAAACCAGCAAGGTGTGGTGCTTTTCCACACATCGGAAAACTCCAACATGCCTAAGCTTTCATGAGATTCTGAAATTCTGAAATTTGGTCTTGCTTGTTTTCCTAAAGGACCTCAGGCAGTCTGAGAGGCTCCAGCAGGAAATGACCCGGGCTGTGCGGCATTCTACCGGAATGAGGAGCGAGAGCAAGAAGTGACCCGGGCTGTGCGGCATTCTGCCGGAATGAGGAGCGAGAGCAGGAAATGACCCGGGCTGTGCGGCATTCTGCCGGAATGAGGAGCGAGAGCAGGAAGTGACCCGGGCTGTGCAGCATTCTGCCCGAATGAGGAGCGAGAGCAGGAAGTGACCTGGGCTGTGTGGCATTCTGCCCGAATGAGGAGCGAGAGCAGGAAGTGACCCAGGCTGTGCGGCATTCTGCCCGAATGAGGAGCAAGAGCAGCTTGTGGGTGCAGCTTCACAGTGGCTGTGCATGTAGACACACTCACACACACACAGCTACACACACAATCAGCCACTCACTCCCTAGCAGACCAGGCACTGCTTCAGATGCCTCGCTGGTCCTGGAGTTCTCTTGTGCACAAAGCACTTTATCCTACAAATGCACATGTGTGTGGTCGTGAGCTGGTGTGCACTGTGGCTTTCAGGTTCTTGTTTCTCTTATCTCACTGATCGCAGGTGCGACCGTTGCACTGAGCCACGCAACCCTCCTTCAGTAAGGCCCTTAACCCCAACCACTCCAGGGACTGTCTGACCCTGCTTCTGAAAAATGTATTTCACTTGGATGAAAGCATAAATAGCTAAATAAATAAAATGTACGTGCAGTCCAGTCTGACTACCTACCTACATATCATCTGTAGGCAGGACCTCCACTATTTCCTTGCTCCCCTTACAGCTCCTGTCTAAGGCAGCTATTGGCAGACGGAGCCAGCAGAGGAAGGGCGATTAGCACGTTAGCATCACCGCCGCCCTAATGGGACTGGCGGCGCACAGAGGGCGTCATGCCTGTAGAATAGCCACAGGAAGTGAGCGTTGCCATGGCATCCACAACAGGAACATGACGAACTGCTCCGGGGAATGTGGACGACGGTTTCCACATGTTGTTCAGAAGAGACGTCCGCTTGGGCAACACCCAGCAGAGGACGGCGGCCATAACAACTAGTCTGAAACTTGCATTAATAGTCCCTCTAGCCTCCGTCTCATTCTATCCACAGGCAGAAGGCGCAGAGCACATGATGGTTGGTGTCGCGACTCACCTCCAGCTCCAGGTCCAGCGGCTCATCCTCCGAGAGCGGCACGACGGCAATCTTGGTGATCTTGTAGACTTCATGGTTTCCAGGGAGCTTCCCGACCAGCACCTTCTGCCGGATGAGCACCAGGCCCAGCGGGAGATCTGGAAAGCAGGGTGGAGATGTGAGGTGTGAGCCAGAGAGTGCCGGGTGAGACAGAACCACAACAGCCAGGTAAAGGTGGAGGTGTAGCTGGAAGCAGCAGAAGAGTGGGGGACTGAAGCAGCCCGTCTCTTTCAGAGCAAAATACAGACATGTATTGGAGAAACTGTTCGCTATGGAAGCAACTGCCTCTGTCAGTCAGAATGGAAATGTATCCCTCTTTCAAGGTAATGGACCCTTAAATCATTACTTTTTGTCCTGAATTTGAGCTTCTGGTCTATGTAGATATGATCTCATCTGATATATCTGCAAGTGAACAGCAGGTGTGCATTTCCAAACATGTCCTAAACACAGGGGAGGGGAAATTCAGACCCTTTCTGAACGGTGAGCTGAAAGCGAAAGCACTTCAGGATCAGGAAACATGTGAGAGTGAATGAAGAGGTGCAGAGCCTCCTGAACACACCTGGGGTCACATGACAACAGCTCGCCTGACAGACAAATAAACACCGAGCTGTCATTTTCATCCCTAAAGGTCTGCTGCTTACGTGTGCGCTTCTAAACTGAGATAATGTGCAATCAACCCCACCGCACAGCCCTAGTGGAAATATGTTACAGCATATTTACTTATTTATTCATTATTGTCTTTGTGCCTGACTTGTCACGTTCTGTACAAAACCGCTTTTAAAACCTCAGATGCACATCATTTCATTTCTCTCTCCGCCTTCATATTGCAAGTTTGACTTGACTCATGTCACCGTTAGTGTTCTGTGTCAGACGCCTTCGGTGACAGAATCAGGAAGGGCCTTGTGGGTGTCATTTGGAACTCTCAGACGCTGAATTACAGGGATGACTGGGGCCCCCAGTGTCTGCATCAGCTGTCTGTCAGTTCTCTGTCACCATTTCTCAGATGGTTTCTCACACAGTGGAATGGGAACTGAGAGGCTGAACCTCTGCTCAGATCTGCTGGGGAGTTGCTGCGGTTAGTCACAGGAGAACCAGAAAGATCACAGATACACACAGGTAATGCACAGGGTACACACACACATAAATACACACAGACACATGCAGTTAATGCACAGGGTACACGCAGTCATAAATACACACAGACACACACAGGTAATGCACAGGGTACATGCACACATAAATACACACACAAAGATACACATGCACAAATACACACACATTCACAAATACACCAAGATACACACACAGGTACACACGGGTGGACCAAGATACACAGAAATGCACACTCACAGATTCACATAAACAAATACACACACACACACAGTCATAACCAGCCCAGTCACAACCAGCAGGCTGCTCAGCCGGGCCCCTGCGGTCTGGTCTGGGCCGGGCCCCCGCGGTCTGGATCTCATGCACAGGGATACACAGGCAATGCGGCTGGAGACTTACCAGCGTGCAGCTGGATCTTGCCGATGATACCTTCCGCCAGGCCCAGGCAGACGGGGTTCCAGGCCAGCAGCAGGTCGGTGGCTGCCAATAAGAAGAAGATCAAGAGGCGTGTCACTGAGGCTGGGGGGGAGCATATTACAAACAGGCACGGCCATGTCTGCACCGCAAGCCGGTCCCGGCGGGCACGTGCACGTCAGGTATGCAGCCCTGTGTCTCTCACTATCTTATCTACGGCAGCACATGCCATCCTGCATGCCGTGCTGACCGTGTTTCAGGTTCACAGGCGGCCCCACGCAGCGATAGCCCACCGGCAGCCAGAAAAGCAAATATTCATCACGACACAAACATACAAAGTTCACACCACATGGTTAATACTACAGCGTTTACACTTCACCCACCCAACACCCCCGTCATGGTGGTTTATTCCACCACCAGCACACCTGGTTCAGCAATAGACTGTACCAACTGTAAAGGAATGCAGGGGGGGGGGCAAAAATTTAAAATGCTGCATGCTGGTATAAATAATTAACTCAGGACACATCTAAAATTCATGATATAACTACATTTCACCTAAAATGTCCACCCATCTTGAATAACATTAGGCTGAGCTTGTATTTTTAGAGTAATGCTACTTAAATACATAAGATTTGCCCTTTGAGGCAAAAGGTTTGAGTTTAATAGATGAAGAGTATAAGCAGATTGAATATAAACTGTAAACAGGGTTTGCTGAACTATAAACCATGCTAATCTGTCTACAAAATTCAATAATAATAATGATGATGATGATGGGCAGGCATAAGACCCACAACAATTCTCAAGGGATTTGAGAGGATCTGCTAACGTGTGCAGTAGCCATGTGGGAGACCCAACAAACCCAAGCACAGACTGGCTATTTGGGCATTTACGGTCCGCTTCTGTGTGTGGCAGGCAGGCCGCGGCAAGTACAGCCGGCCGGAGCCTCGTCTCACTGCTATCCGCGCACGAGTCGGGCCGCCACAAAACACTGATCAATTATTAAGGGTGGCCAGCGTCTCTCCACGGCCAACGGAAAGAGCCAAGGGGAACCAGGAAACACACACGTCTTACAGCTCGGGGGGCTGGGGGACACAGAGAGAGAGAAATGATAATGAAACACATACCTCTTACAGATATTTGTATTGGAATGGGGACAGACTGACAGAACCAAACAGAACAGAAAGGAAAATAAATACTAATGAAAGAGAGAAATCAGGTTAAGGTTTAAAGAGCAAAAAAGATTAAGAGTTTATTGTGTGCAGTCAGTGTAAAGCAGTCACTCCCCACAACGCAGAAATCCTACATTCTCATTATATGGGCGACTCACTAATGTTGAAAACAGAGAGATGGGGAATCTGATGGTAATTCATCGGCCACGCTGCCTTATATACTTCAAGTCATGAGGTGTCAAAACTCGTGTCACGACAATTAGCTCCGCTGCCGTCACCGCTAAATCATTCCCAGGCCGAGGACAGAGGAGAAAGTGCCGCGGCGGTGCGGTCAGTCCTGAAAATGAGGTACAGAAAAGCCTGCCTGTACCAGTACACGATAAACAACAAATTGTTAGCGTTGTAAATGAACACAGTACGTTCAGTGACAGACTCTCATTTACAGATCCGTATGAACATGGCCCCAGTTGAATCACACACACTCGCGCTCGCACGCACGCTCGCACGCACAAGCTCAGCTTGGACAATGCTTTTGTTTGGTTTGTATGAGCACAGCTACATCAGTCTGTTTCTATCTGCATATCCCATCCTGCTCACCTTTGGGTCGCCCACTGATGTGACACCCCCGGAGAGCCAAGTGCCCAATGGACATGTGACTATTCTGCCAACAGGGTTCGAGCCGGTGACCTTCGCATCTAAGGCACTGAGGCGTATCCCGCAGAGCGCACACACACACACACACACACACACACACACACACACGCGCACACGCGCACACACGCGCACACGCGCACACACGCGCGCGCGCGCTGCCCCTCTCAGAGAAGCTTAAGCCCGGAAACATGACATCCAGACCAGTCTGAGTATGGCTCTCGTTCAGCACAAAAGGGCTGGTAACCCTATGAGGAGCATATACCTTCAGCAGTGGTTCTCCTGCCGTTCACAGGCAAGACCCACAGCAAGCCAGCTCTCTGGCTGCTAACAGGATACACAACAAAAGCAAACGCCTACAGATCCTGGGAAGCTGGATCTACTGCTTAATAAGGGAAACAGCACACTCAGGTACAGCGGAGTGAGGCACATGGCATAAGGAGCACTTCACCCAAAACACAGGAGTTTGAAGAATCGTACATTAATTTCCAAAAGAGATCGTGCCATTGCTCATCTCTCTCCATCATCATCATCATCATCATCATCATCATCCGGATACCATCGAGAGATGCTTCATTCACGTGTGACTAACGTGGCTTTGAGCAACTAATGTGGAGCTTGGGTTTAATTTAATTTGCACCATGTTAGTACTGACTGTGAGTCATCCCACCAACTATAAACTAAAACGTAAGCATAACAAGTCAAATATCATGTAGTGACTGGAAATACTGAAAGAAAATCGGATGTGCGGTGACTAACTAAAGCGATACAGACCCAACCCTACATTCTGTAACAGAACTGAAACGGGTTCGATGAGCACCTCGTAGTACGTGTACACACACACACACACACACACACACACACACACACACACACACACACACACACACTTTCTCTTCTACATTCGGCAAACCTTTCTAGAGATGTGATCACACTTCGAGCGTAAACCGCTTCAACATAAAAAGACAATAAATGATTAACGCTAATCAGATTGGAAACATCGCATTACAAAGCACAATAATATGACCGTGTTAAGGGCTATTAACTCCCGGTGTGCTTCCCAAACTCACGGATCATTCCCATTAAGGAGACAGATCCCTTGTGAATGTAACTGCCGGCCGGGTTGCCGTAAATAAGCTGCCGCGCGTTCAGTTACAATGTTGCCAAGCCCCGGACGGGATCTGTAACATTTATAAAGGCAGAATGACACTGCGAACGGCAGGGACCTGTAACATTTATAAAAGGCA
This sequence comes from Mormyrops attenuatus, assembly GCA_026777985.1. NCBI lineage: Eukaryota > Metazoa > Chordata > Actinopteri > Osteoglossiformes > Mormyridae > Mormyrops > Mormyrops attenuatus. Next base: position 2,229,515 of record JAODKC010000064.1, on the reverse strand, counting down.
AGGTGACAACGCGATCGGCAGCTTGAGCATCGTCTATAAAGCCGTCCCCAGAAAGTGGGACACGGCATCAGTGCCACCTAGCAGGCAGATGACAGGCGGCCTCGGAGGGGAAGCGGCCAAAGAGCCGCTCGTCCGCAGCGTTATTCGGGCTCAGACACCCTTCCTCCATGTCAGCGCCCGCCGGGCTCTCTTTCTCCGCTTCCCAGGCAGCGCCGATGCTCCAGACCCAGCCTGCCTTTGGGGTTGCTTTTCCGGGACTGCGCGTATTACTCACCGGGTCTGACCTCCATCTTTCCATCCTTCCTGCTGCACCACAGAGCCGTGTCTCCCTTTTGTACGATATAGTGATCTTTGGCTTGGAACAGTTCCATTATCCACAGTAAACGATTACAGCATGTGGAAAAAAAACAGCCGGACCAGAAGACGCTTGACTCAGCCCTCCATGTTTCCCCGGCGCTTTGAATACTTTAGCGGCGTGGTTTTGTTATGTATTCCGCTCACAGGCCGACGCCGGCGGAGCCCGGAGCGAGTAGGGGGACCGGGGACGAGCCGCGCAGTACCTGCTGCTCTCCTTCCTGACAGCTCCTCATTCCTCGGTGCTCCGAGTCGTTTCCTGTGGGAGGGGGGGAGGGTGTCACGTGACGCCGCTGTGGTCATGTGACTCGCACCTCTCCAAAGGCTTCCGCCCGGTCTAACATGGGTGGGGGTGTTTACACAGGGTAATGGCGCAAATGTATTTCTGTTCGTTTTTGTGTATTTGTGTGTGTTTCTGTACACAATCATTGCTCTCATAAACCTAGTAAAGAAAACAGGACGAAGTGTAATGAACCATTGACTTATAGGAGGGATTTGAAATGGTGAATGGTACAAGTTCATCAGCAAAGAGCAAAGTCTGTGTGCTGCCTTCTAACAATACACTGCATCTACTTAGAAATCTGCTCATTTATCATGATTTAGTGAGAACAACATACACCGATCAGCCATAACATTTAAACCACCTGCCTTTAAGTCCCCCTAGTGCCACCAAAACACCTCTGACCCATCAAGGCCTGGACTCCACAAGACCTCTGAAGGTGTCCTGTGGTATCTGGCACCAAGACGTTAGCAGCAGATCCTTTATGTCCTGTAAGCTGTGAAGTGAGGCCTCCATGGACTGGGCTTGTTTGTCCAGCACGTCCCACAGATGCTCGATCGGATTGAAATCTGGGGAATTTGGAGGCCAAATCAACACCTCAAACTCTTTTTCATATAGATAGATACATTTATTTTCCCTGTGGGGAAATTCTCTTTTACGCCTCCGTCAACTTGCTCTTTGTAGAGTAAGCTGTCTGTGAAGGGCAGCCACCTGTAGCGGCGCCCAGGGAGCTGGGGGTTAAGGGCCTTGCTCAAGGACCCACAGACATGCTGAGACTGGGTTTGAACCGGTGACCCACTGAGCCACACACTGTTTCTCAAACCGTTCCTGAACATTTTTCGCAGTGTGACAGGGCACATTATCCTGCTGAAAGAGGCCACTGCCATCAGGGAATAACGTTG
>JAODKC010000064.1:2204440-2222631 GCA_026777985.1 Mormyrops attenuatus | reverse complement strand
GGGGTGGCATTTTATATACCAGCCCTGAATTAGAACTATTTAAAAAATCCAACGTCCAAAATGAATGTTTCTCTTCACATATAGGCTTGCAGACAGCTTACAAATCGTCAAATGTCATTAAAGCCGTCATGAGCAGCACATTCTGATGGATGATTTATGTTTAACAGAAACATTTCTTGAAAAGAGTAACACTCAGCAAAACACTGATCCCCTGTGTCTCACCATTAGTAAAATTGCTTTTCCCCACACAGTTACATTTGAAGTGAAATGTTTAATGTCGCAGATTATCGTAAGTAGCTCAAATCACAGCCAAATGGACTTCCCAGAGACATGCTCGATACCCCTCAGGGCCTCGAACATCTGACTTCAAATTCTCCAGCGGGAAACCAAAATCCACCACGAATCAATCACACGGCGATAATCGGGATCGGCAGGGGTCCCGATGAGAGGCGACCCTGAGCATAATTAGCCATGTCCTGAATATACACGTTGGGACCTTTAAAATGACACGCTTGTTATTTCAATGGTCGTCATGGAAACCACTGTTTAAGGGGGAGGCCGCTGGAATGCCACAGCGGATCAACACAGGACAGAACCTACAGCATCACTCCCACAGTCTCCAGGCTGAATGAGGAAAACGACTCACCCTTGGTACGAGCCCAGAATTAGAAAGAATCACTTACGCACCGGGAGTCGCCGGCTCGCAAGGCTAATGTGCGTTTATTTAAAACGTCCAAGTCCCACTTTAGACTAAGGAAGGAAAAACAAAAACACATACAGGAGTGACATGAGGGAGAAATTTAACTCTCACCCATTAAATAACCAGGGAGGAAATCTGCATAATTTCTGTAGCGAGCGTCAGGTAAATGTCGACACCAGCTGGAGACGCACACATTAAAACCACGTGTATGAAGCTGAACGCAGCTAATTAATGCGCCTTTCAATTTTCTAGAAAAGATGCAGCAGTTTAAATAGCTTAAAATGAGCTGTTCGTTTATAGCATTCACATCTGACAAGTGAGCTGAGGACTTCATTGGAGTCATTTGGAGACCTTGATATAATTTAATTTAAAACGTCAAATTTTAAAGGCAGGGTTTTACAAGGGTGGTTTTGAGTAAGGTTACAAATGGAGCCTTGATCTGATTAAAAATGCAGAACTTTCCCCTTGAGTGTCTGCTCAAAGCATGCTGAAAGGTGCACAGGGGAAAGTCTAGAGCAGGGGTCTCAAACTCCAGTCCTGGCGGGCCGGAGCCCGGCACAGTTTTTGGTTTACCCTCATTAAAAACACCTAACTCAACTACTTAGCTGATTACCACACAGCTCTTGAGGTGAATCATTTCTGTTGGAACAGGGAAAGAACTAAGCTACGCAGGGCTCCGGCCCGCCAGGACTGCAGTTTGAGAACCCTGGTCTAGAGAGATTACATCACATGAACATGTGACACAGGGTCGACATGAGTCTGGATCCCATTCATCAGTGAGGATTTCCTATGTTTCACACTGGATTCAGGTGGGTGTTTTTATGGAACTGTGGTCTTCCTGGAAGACACCGCCCCCAGGACTATGGTGATGTCATGCCTTTGACACACATGTGCCGGGAACGTGCGCGGTGTCCGCTGGGGCACCCTGCCCGATGGCCCCCCCAGTAGACAGCGCTGGCCCCGACATTTTGCCGCCGACTGACTCACAGGCCAGCCTCACGCCCGTGTGTCACTGGGAGCCGCCCCCCCGCCCACTGCTGTTCCTCGTGTCATTCCTCCCTTCGCCACCGGCTGACGTCACCCGTTAGATAATTCCTGTCTTTCTATGGCGTTTGGCAGGGAATTGGTGGCCGGGGGGGCTCACCAGGGTGAGCTGAATGGATACATGAAATAAATAATAAACAAAGTAACATACAGTTGAGAAAGCAGGGTCAGTCAGTCCCTGCAGCAAACGGGGGTTAAGGGCCTCGCTCAGGGGCCACACGGTGACATCACTCTGCCGACCCTGGGAACTGATAACCTTCTGCCCTGTGTTTATAACCCCCCCTCCTACAGCACTCCCCCGCCAAAAACCCTATAACAGGCCATGTTAGCACAACTGACCCTTCTTTGACCGTCTGACAGCAGCCTGGGATGGTTTGTGACAATTGTTGTTCTCCACCCCCCCTCAGCTTTGCTAAATTTCACAACTTTGACTCACTAGCAGAACAGATTTCTGAGCATGGTGACCCAGTGCTAAGATTTGCTAGACGTGTTGTTATTAAGAGGTCATAAATACACAAGGCTGGCTAATGAATGTGCCTTTCATTTTTCTAAGAAGATGCAGCAGTTTTAAAAGCTTAAAATGAACTAGTTTTGTACAACATTCACCTGCACTTCCTAGCAGTGCCACTGCACTTCCTAGCAGTGCCACTGCACTTCCTAGCAGTGCCACTGCACTTCCTAGCACTGTCACTGCACTTCCTAGCACTGTCACTGCACTTTATCAGCATAATCTCTAGTGTTTGCACTTATGGACTCTGTACTTCATATTTTGCACTACCCGTATCTTCTTCCACTGCCTTGCATTGTTTCGCAGTCGTTAGTCTCTTTCTAACTGAGCGTGGCCGAATGTGTAAGCAGCCCAATGCACCTGTTGCACATGGTCAATAAAGACCTTGAGTCATGAATCAAAACAACGGAGTTGTTTCTCAGTCTTAATTGAACTTCAGAGATAGTCAGAAGTTTTCATACAGTTAGAATAGGTGCAAGTCCGCTTTGCAGAACTATTTTTAGAGCATGACCTTTCTAAAGGAAGGTTGCTTCACTTTTGCTCACTAATTGCCAATACATTTCCGTAGATGTCAAACCCCGACAGGTTCTTCATAATGCCTGTGTTTGAGCAACCTGGTGATAATTGAAAGTGTACATGTCACACAAATGTAATTTTCTCAGTATTAAGTACTGGTCGCCACTGAAAACGTTACCAAAAATGACAGAAAGTCCAAAGGTGTTTCCGGAGCCAGAAGCTCATCAGAAGAGATGGAAACATTAACACACATGAAAAGTATGAAAAATATAAGTTATCTAGATGACAGCAAGTCTTTGGAGGCCCCGCTGAAAACGCCACAATCTTCCCACCACATCGAATTCTACGGGATTATACAAATTGGCCTTCTGAAAGGCGCTTTAAAACGTTTCACCTATAGTTCAGTGTGATCAAGAGCTGCTGATTAACCTTACAGATCAAATATTAACTTATTGTTAATCGCTTTTATTGTCCCGAGATGCCCTCTGAGAACAGTGGAACAATTCTCTATACATCCACATTCAATTAAAATGAATTAAAACCTCATTATTTATACAGAACGTTAAATACTAAGGAAACTAACACGAACTATTTCCTAAACGATTTATTTGGCACTTTGGGCCCATTGTCGGACCTCTAAAAATACCCTGCCGGCTCCAGGCATTGCACGACCCCTACACTGGCTCCTGGCAGGCATGCCGTGCACCGAAAGCCTTGCACCAATTTTATCTCCTGACAGCTGTGTCTTTCCAGCAAATTCTCCCGGACACCAACTTTGGACAACAGCTAGTGTCCATCTTGCAGCGCGACACGAGAGACTTTTTCCTCCGGCCGACAAGTCTAGGATCCCCGGTGCGCCCGTTCCGTGCGGGACACGCCGTCCCAGGACAGACCCGGGAGATAATGCGGTGCCATTTAAAGTGCCATTTCCCATCTCCGAGCGGCGGAGCCACGCAGGACCGCAATGCACGTCTTAACGACCCACTTCAAGCCCCTTGTAAGGAAAAGTTGCGGGGCGGCAGCGCCGAGGTGCCGCAGCTACATTATGCCGCTAGACGCGGATCAGGGCTTTAAATAAACATTATGGGATGTGCAGGCACTCCGGGGAAAGGCTTCAGACACACAGCACTGCAGTGCAGTGCGTCACGCAGCAAACATCCGCGCTTAGATCATGATGCTAGAATACCGCCGCGCCCATTGCTAGCATGATTTCATTATCCATCACATCTCTTAAAAAGTGTGCGTGTGGCTCCGGGAGCACGCCAAGCGCACGGGCATAACGGGAAGGGCTTCCATCTTTCTGTGGGAAAGACCTCCACATGAGCCTCGATCTCCGGGGCTCCAAGCTGTCTGAAAACCTTCAGCATGATGTGCGCAACCACAATGATTCTAAAAGCGCTCGCAGCATTGCCATCTCCATCACACCGTGACCATCTCCAGCATAGGACGGACATCTCCACCATAGCATAGCCATCTCCTTCACAGTGAGCATACGTCGCACATGTTAACGCGAACTTCCCAGGCAAAAGCGAGCGGTCAGTGGGATCGCAAAGCACCGGCCACAGTCCGTCCTTCCGACAGCTGTAATGCGCCTACCTTCTTAGCGTCGTGCCGCGGGTCGTGCCAGGTCGTTATACGATTATTGTGATCCACAAAAAAAGGCCATCCCGTATGAGGGTCGATTTTAATTTCCCATCCCGGGGGCAGAGGGTCGTTGGTGGTCATTTGTACCATAGGTGCCTGCGTTTTCATGCTATGCAAGGTTCTCGGCTGGCTGAACTGTGCCATTATATACGAGCCGGGCTCCTTTAAAGAAGCCGTCCGGTGACGTGCGTGAAAAGGGGCTGGAAGTTTCTCGAATTAGCCTGATCAATGCTGAGAGTAAAGTTCTCAGCGTCTCCAGCCCCCTGACTCAGAAAGTTCTAGCTGGCTGTGGCTCCTCGCAAACAGCTCCTCCTCGATCCATCATCATCGGGGCAGCCGCAGTCACAACACCTAAATGGTTCCCCACATGCCCTTCGCTTCCCGGCACTGTGGTCACACAAGTCACCCTCCGTGCTGTAAACCGGACTATTGTCAGCAGCAGGGGTTAAATCTCGCTCGCATTTGCTCAGCACATTGCGAATATATTTAGAGTATGCCTTCGCCTATAATATAAAGGACTGGCTACGTTCTCGTTAATATGCGGCATCTGCTCTGTTTCCAAGCAACCTAAAAGTATCCCAGTCCCCCACAATACTGCCATTTACTATTAATGGCAGTATAAGTGACGCATCACTATTAAAAATAATACACGAACCATACAAATATGCTGTACATAATTAAATTGAATTGCATTAACAAACAACGCATTAACTACTAATTGTTCGTATTAGGTCTAATTTGTAATGAATTTTAAAGAAATCGTTTCCACAGTCATAATCAGAGGTCAAGGACCTTTCTGACAAAATACAGTGAAGGTAAACGAACAAATAAATAAATTCAATAAGCCTTTTCGGAATATTAACAAATGTTACGAGGCAAACATTTTCTTTCTGAATGCCAGCCATGGTCTGGAACACCCAGGTTATTATAAATAACACTTGGGTTGTGAATAATTAAAGGACACTGGATTTCGAACAAATCAAATTACTTTAATATTCTCTTAATTCGTACTATTATGTGTATCCGGTATAAAACTTCATTGTGATGAAGGAGGTAAATAAAAATATTTTAACTGAAAAACCAGAACTAAAACAAGTTGCGCAAAGTTATGCATAATTTACAGTATGTGTATTCAACAAAACACATTAAATTTTAAAGAAATATATTTTTGCGAGACATCACAAATAGAGGTGAAAATTAGAATTGCGTGCCACGATTTCAACAGGTTAACTTCTGGTTGGAAATTATCGACAATATACAAATAAACAAACTGCACTATCCAGTAGAATGGCCGGGCAATAAGCTAAATAACCCAATTAAATCCCATATTTTGTATGAAATATAAAGGCATTATTAATTCAAAAATATTATGCAGAATGAATTTCATATCGCTAGGACATCGATGAGGTGCACATGCGCATTCTGGGCTTTGAGTCAGTTCTGGTGATGAGTTGCGCATGTGCACTACAGAGTTTCATAGCGTCAAGCAGGAGGCTTGAGTTGCACATGCGCCCTGGGGTTTCATAGTGTCAGGCCTGGCAACTAAGCTGGGCATGCGCGCTCTGGGGTTTCCTGACTCGCCGGTTTCCGCCATTTTCTATCTTGTACCGGATAAAGAAATTGAAAAGAATTGGTCTGATCGTCATCAAAACATTGAAGGGTACCACAATATCCATACTTCGATATATCCGAATATGGAGGATGACAGCCACCCCAAAACGCTGTAAGACACGTGGAGTCCGACTTTCTGTTCTGCCTTTTTCTGTTTGCTTATTGCCGGACATAGCAACTAGCCTGTTAGCCAGTTAGCTGTTTATCCAGCTAGCCGGCCGCTAGCTCGGACGCCCTGGCGGCGGAGTATCGGCTCCGCTGGCCCAACCAAGTTCCTGGGCGGCGGGTTAACGCTATGGACAACGTTCTGGGGACAAGCAGCCCCATTTTCTCAGTTAAAAGGCCGGTTATAACGGTTTCCTAGTAAGCGCCCGGCTAGCTAACCGTTTCACGGTTCTGTCGTCGGTTTCCTTCAGCGGTCTCTGACGAGGACAGCAGTCCCGTCTTGCTCAGCGCGTCCCGGGGCGCCTGTAATGCCGCATTATCCTCACTTTGTTGGCTTTGATAGCCGCCCAGCCCCTGGATTGGATAATATGCTGTGTTACACGCCACTGTGAGTCAGTCGGGGCAGTTTTCAGTGACACATCAGACTGCCTGCATGCCTTTCGTACGGGGGGATCCGGAACACAGAATTACCGTGACGTTTCCCGGCCCCCTGTGTGTGCTCCGTCTGTGTCCATCAACACCTGCGGATTTTCTGCACATTTGTTCACCCTGTTCCCGGGCTTTGCATGTGCTTGAAGGACCCAGCCCTGCCCGTATGCATTACCGTAGTTCTGAACATTAACTAGTGTTCAACACCGTGAACAAATGGTAATAAGGCAGTCTGAAGGGCAGTAGGCATGGATATTCGCGCGATTTCCAAGACTGTACATAAGATACAGTAAAGCATAATTAACACGAAGAAGTAGCATAACCACACCGGAAAACCTGGATTTCTCGTTCTCTGCGTTTTAAATGCACTTCATTTCTAATTGGCGGATACATTGTACCAAAACGGTAACATTTTAGCCAGCTAAAATATTATGGTTCGAGAATGGCTTCTGAAAGTGTAGGTGGTCTTTGTCACAATGTGGTGTCATGAGTAATTGGCGGACCTGCTGCACGACTTGTTCGAAAAAAAGTCAAAGAATAAAGTTCTGCGGGAAGCCTGCTCTGAACTTGCTGTGTTTGGTAATATAGGTACTCCATCCAGCTGTTAAAATAAACACTTTATTTTAAGACGCCTCAAATGTACCCTTAAGGATCCAGTGTAAATCACATATTTATTTAAAAATACCAAAAGCTGTAGTTTTAATAGCTACTATTGGGTGAATTTTGGTATTTAAGAGCTTTAATTCTCATCAAAATTCTGAATTTTGAAGTCAGTTCTAGGCCCTGAAAGTAGAACATACCTGATATTACGATGCCTGTTTATCATGAGACATTTTCTGGTTTGTTTAGACAAAGCTGTTTTTAATATGGTATATCAGTAAATAAAATGCCGAATGCCTTACAACTGAAACATTCCTCAATGTTTTCCAGCTATGTGGGTAACTTATCCAGAGATGTAACAGAAGTCCTAATTCTTCAGCTGTTCACCCAGATCGGACCTTGCAAAAGCTGTAAAATGATCACTGAGGTAAGAGCTTGTGTTTAATGTCTTGGTGAAAAATGTGTGCTCTATATACAGAGTAAAGATTTGCTTGACCGTTTGATTTCACACCTTATATTTTTTGTCATAACCAATTTCCTGCCTAAAAATACACTCATGGGCCCTTCCTTGACAATCCACTCATAATTCACCTGCAGATAAGTGGTCGTCTTCAGTAAAGGAGACCATCTTCTTTGATAGGCCCTGGAAGTCAATAACAACTTACAATCTTATTCACTGCATACATACCAGAGAACTTAGGCCACTGTTTATCTGAGTTTTATGTGCTGTTTTAGTATCAGTAATACCTGTCATTTGTTATGTTGTGTAAGGTCTGTGGGCCCATCTTCTGTCTGATTTGCGTTCAAACCGAGAATCTCCTCTGTGATTCCTGTTCATTGGCAATATTGTTTGTCCAAGCATCTAAAGTAAACAAATGTTTCTGGAGGGTTAATTTTTCATCATCAAAATCAGTGTACACTGAATATACATATGTGCTTGATGTGTTTTTTTGTTATTGTAATAAAGTGTCTGATCTACAGAGTAAATAATGAGTCTGCTTAAAGACCTGCGTGTTTCAGAATATAAATGGGTTCTTTGAAGTTTGTCATTTGGAATTATTGGTTCCTGTACATGCTGTAGAATGAAAACAGGCTAATAGCACATAGATGCTAAGTAATGAAACACTGTACACTATAGAGCAGTCACATGAGGTAGAAATGTAAGCTTTGCGGATTTTTATTCTAAACCTATTTCTTTGTTGAGTTTGGTACAAAAACACGCTGATTCTTACACACTTTGAGTCATTGAACCAAAGTGTTTGTGCTTAGATTGAGTAGGAGCTATGAAAGTCAGAGGGGCGCCGAAGCACTGAGTCATCGCTGCCGTTGGCCGTGTTGTTATGTTTACCTGTGTCTTCGCGGCTCATCTTAAATTAGTCATTTTCGGTAATGATAGTGATTATCAAACAACCATTAATAAAGAAAGGCAGTGTGCAGTAAGTCCTGAAGTATCATGGCGTGGGAGTGCATGCAGCATGGCCGCAGCTTCCTGCTCACACCCCGGTCACCCTGTGCACCCTTAACAAGGCCACCGGGAAGCTGGAGGTTTCTGGAAGCACTTCACCATTGAGTGTAGCTGCTGATATTTCAGAATGGCAGCTGTTTGGCAGGATATTGACAAGCGGCCTGTATGAGCTGCCTCACGGTCACAGTTGCTCATGGTGTGCGTTTATAATATGATCCAGATGCTAGCGTTTGCTGGGATGTGTGTTCTGGTCTGAATCTCAACCGCGGGTCTGTGGACTCAATATAAAAGCCACATTACAGACAGACAATTTGAACAAGTTAGACAAATGAGGCTCTTCTATGTACTTTCCACATGTATTTACATGTGAAGTGTTATGTGGATTAAAACCGACACTGCTTTCCATGTGTTTCAATGATCACTGTCAGATGTCATCTTCCGAGTCATGGGCGAAAACATAAAACATTTGAAGCCATAATGTTTTCTTGGAAGTTTGATGATTTCATCAGGGACTTTGTTGCATGGAATTTCTGTTTACTTCCGACATTATATGGTAGAGGTAAATTGGTCCCAGTGATGTTAACTGCCAGTGGGGAACCATATTTCATATTTAATCTGACCTCAATATGCAAAAAAGAAAATGGGTGGACTGTCTGGAGTATGGCGGTTAGGTTCCAGCGCAGATTGGCCCAAAGACCCATCCACATCGAGTGTGTTTTGATTAACACTGTTTACAACCGATTTTTATGTCGATTTATGTATGTATGTATGTATGTATGTATGTGACATTTTAAATGTCTGACAGTCTCCAATGGAATTCTGGAAGCTCTTCTTGCCTGAAGTGCTGAAAAGTGTCTGAGGGCATAGCTGATGTGGACGTCTGAGACTTTCCAGAGCCAGTCGGGATGCTTTGTTTTGCTCTCTTTGCTCCGTGTGAAGAACTTGACCTTGAAGTGAAAGCACAGGACTGTGATGTTGACCTTTGACCTTTGCTCTGCTACGTGAGCTTGGATTTGGTCAGTTCAGCTGTTCTGTTGGCTTTTCCCCTCTGCAGCACACAAGCAACGACCCCTATTGTTTTGTGGAGTTCTACGAGCATAGGGATGCGGCCGCTGCCCTCGCCGCGATGAACGGGAGGAAGATCCTGGGCAAGGTAAACGGCAGCTTGTCTGTCAGCGCTTACGCGGGCATCTTTCTGAGAGGTTACCCAGCCTGCATCTTTATGGCTAATTCAGGACTGTGAAGGTAGATCAATAGATAGACAGAAACTATATTAATCCTAAAGGAACTTGCAGGTTTACAGAAGTGCAATACACACATTTTGACAGTAAAAAGACATTTAGACATTAATAGACAGTAACAATAAACAGTAACAAAGCAAGGGAAGTCGAGGAAAGTATTGCACAGAATTCTGTAGTAACAGCTCAGCAATAAGTAGTATTGCACAGTGGGTTGTACAGAAATGAATAGTATTGCACAGTGAACAGATGAGTGTTCTGTGAATGTGCCTGAGAAGTTCTGGTCCATTTTCTCCAGTTCTTTCTTTCTCTTTTTTTTCCCCCCAGGAGGTCAAAGTTAATTGGGCCACAACTCCCAGCAGTCAGAAGAAAGACACATCCAGTAAGTGCCCTGCTCCTCTCTCACATGCAGACTGCTCACTGGCTGTCTTATCAGTAATCGAGATATCTACCAGTCTGACGATTTGAGTAAACTTTTATACAATATGTAATGTAATGTAATATAATATATGCATTGCAATGGGTGCAAGACACTTACTCACAAATATGGTCGATTTAGGCAATCCTAATTACTTAGACACTCCTGTTGGCTTATTTTTTTGGGCAATGGAAGGAAAACGGCTCTCTCCATTGTGCCACCTTCATTGATAAGTTTGCATGATGCGAGATGTTAATATCGACATGGCATTTCATGCACATGCAACTGTCGCATCACAAGAACCGCGATCGCCTGCTGGGCTCATTAAAAACTTTTTTACTCAATTATAGGAAACAAAACTTAATTTATGATGGTTCCTTTTAAACATTGTCGAGTGAAGAGAAGGAACGCACTGCCACTGTATGGAAATATTTTGTGTATATGTTTTTGAGCAAAAGCAAGTGATTTGTCGGCACTGCTTTGTATCTGTTAGCAACACCATCAATTTATCTGACAGACTCTATTGGTAAATAAGTTTTGTTTGGCTATATAGTTAATGTTCAACTAAACATCGCAAAACCCTCAAATATTCCAAGGTGAACTTTTTCCAGTATTGTTCAGTCCTAAGATCACAAAAAATATTATATGGTTATTATGTACCATATTATGTAAGATGATGCAGCTAAGTGACGGGGCTAACCTTCATTTTAGCAGTGATTATTTTGACATACAGGAATTGTCAAAAACAAATTAAGCAAAATAAGTGGAAGTGTTGACAAAGACAGGCTAGGCTACTCTGCTAAAAGGTGCATATCTGAGGCTAGCCTGGCATTATTGGGTTAGCCCACCGAACTTGAATGCCTTCTTTGAAGATTGCAGTCGTTCTCTGCTATTTAAGTTCTGCTTTGCAGTAATGACAAACGGCTGCGTTTTCATTCACTTTTAATGTGAAGTGCTTCCACACAAATGATGCTTTTGCACTTTATTTCAACCCTTATCCTGCATGCGCTGTCTTCCTTCTGCCATATTGTCGAGAAATCAAGGAGCCGAATTATAATCAGAACTTTTTAATAATGGAGTAACAGGCTTTAATCTCGTAATGGTGACAGTTGTACCTCCTTGTGGGGGATCCCGACCCAGCCTTCAGGGGCCTTCACTGTCCGTCACGCCGTCACCCGTGCCGGACTCCCTCACTCTCTCCGGGAGGGTGTCCCCTCACTGTACTTCTTCTCCTTCCAGATCACTTCCACGTCTTTGTTGGGGATTTGAGTCCTGAGATAACTACAGAAGACATCAAAGCCGCTTTTGCCCCCTTTGGTAAAATCTCGTAAGTGTGAAGCTTCATAGATTCAACTGTGATGTGAAACCTTCTGTAAAATGTGCTGTATTTCTTACACTTTGTGAAGGTTTTAATCCGCCCAGGCCTTTGTTGACAGAATGTGTTGTGCTTAACCTGTTAGTTTACTTTTGATTATTCCAGAAAAAACAAGAAATACTCCATTAAACCATGGCCATGATTAATGTTAACATACGCCATTTCACTGAGTAGTCTTGAATATTATAACTGATGAAATAATTGAAGTTCTGAATTTCATGGAAACTGTTCATTACCTGCTGAGTTCTTAAGAGACCTGAGCTTATAGTAAATATGCAGTGAACATCAGAGCCTGACAGGGGCCCCAACGCTTAGGGAAGATGGACCCTGACTGCTGACCGGGCAGCTTCTCGCTGCTAAATGGTGCCAGCATGTGTACGTCATTCAATATTCCCTTAGACATCTATGAAAGCAGTGACATTTCAGCTGCTCCGTTCTGGTAACTCCTCACATTTTGGGTAATGAGTGCATTCGCTGGCCTCTTGTGCAAATAGCTCAGCCTAGAGGCATCGTAGTAGGTTACTGCCGCACAGTGCGAAACTTGGCCGTCGGTGCCGTGTCTGATTGGCTGCCAGGCCGAGCCGTGCCGCGTCTGATTGGCCGCTGTGCCTGTTCCCCGCTGAGGCATAATGAGTATCTTTTCCTTTAGGTATGGTAAGTAACGGTATATGAGCAGTGAGGAATGACTGTAAAGCTGTGTGCGCTGGGATCTGAGCCGTACGTCTGTCTTGATCCTATTGCTATACACGTCATTGCATTCATTTGACAGACCTGCCAGTAACGTTTTAGCTGAGCCTTTGCCAGTATAACCAGTCTGAATTTGTGTGACCTTGTTGTGTTCATGGTTTGCGTAATACTGTTCATAGTTTTACTCTCCTCTCTTAAAATTCTGAAAATGTCAATTTTTCGAAATTTGCAGCTTCCCAAACTCCATATTGGTGGTAAAGAATTGACCAGGAAAAATAAAGAATCTGTTAACAGGCCATGTATGCCTTTTAATTCCTTTTTTCCTCTTTGATATTTCTATATATTTCTATTGGTAGGCTGAGCACCATTAGCAGAACATATGAGTGCATGGCAGACCAAGTAAGAAGTGTTGATTTACTGACTTGCAAGCCCTAACCTTAGTGTCTAGGAGTTTAGATGTTAGTCTTTGGAATGATAAGGGGACATCTTCCCGTAACTATGAAATGAGTCGTAAAATTTAAGTGTAAGTTTTGACTGTAGTGTAGGTTGCATGTTTTACGTTTTATATATTTTTAAAATTCAGTTTTGCTTGTCAGTTCAACTTTTCTTATCAATTGAGCAAGATCTAGGCAAATATTTACATAATCCTTTTTGGGTTAACATAAACAGATGTTCTTCAATACAGTGTGTGTGGTTCCTTTTAATCTGCCACTGTTTTGCAGGTGTGAGCTCTGATTAGACTGTCATATCTTCTTGCAGAGACGCTCGTGTCGTGAAGGATATGACCACTGGGAAATCTAAGGGGTATGGATTTGTGTCCTTCTATAACAAACTGGTAAGCCTTCGGCACAGGAAAGTGGATTGACGGGCATTAAAAAAACGTTCAAATACCATGGCATGATCATCCAGCCATTGTGGCGGCTTTGTGATTTAATTTTAACAGGTTAATAAAAAGTGGAAATAGGGTTTTGAGCAGCTCATGAGAGAGTATTTACCCAGTCAGCGTTTCCGAATGTAGTCAGCATGATAGACTCGGTAGGTTTCTATGGCGAGCGATCTCTCACTGAGCTGCATATTGGCAGTAAGAATGGCCACGTAAACAGGCAGTATGAGCTGACAGAGGTGCCCTTCTCACCCGCTTTCGAGCCGGTCAGCGCGGTAAGGCTGAGTGCCTGGTTCTCCTCCACGCTTCTGAACCTCCTTCTGCTCGCCATGGCTGTAAACGTATCAGCAGCAGTCCGCGGATCATTGGAAAGTAGCCAGCCATCTTAATTTAGAAATGGCTACCTCGGTTTACTCATGACGAGCGTCTATACCCTGCTGATGAGACATAGCTCACAGCTGGACAGTGTGGACACTGGCAAATGTTTGAGGGAGAATACCCTGTATGACGTATCCTCTTAAATTGCTCTTAAATTTGTGGTTTATAAATCTAGACTATGCTGCTTTTGTAGTAAGAAGTTCTATCTTTTAAATCTTGCTTTTACAAATGATTAAATCTAGTAGAGAGGAATTTTAAATGAAGTCAGGTCTGGATGAATCACTCCTCTCCATCTCACACCTAAAATATCTCAGATGGGCAGCTTTAAATGGTTTTGGGGTCAGAACAGGCCTATGGTGCTGCTCTCCCGTGTCTGAAGGTTTGAAACAGATGGACGTCGCTGTTGAGAGAGATGAATCCTTGCCGTGTGTCTCCTTTGTGCCCCAGGATGCCGAGAACGCCATTGTGCACATGGGGGGCCAGTGGCTGGGGGGGCGGCAGATTCGCACCAACTGGGCCACGCGCAAACCACCAGCGCCGAAGAACGTGCAGGAGAGTAAGTGTGTCTTCACACTCACGGCTAGGGTGGCTGACAGCTCTCTTAAGCGTCTGCTGGTGTTCGGAAAGGAAAAGGATTGACCCTCAAGATCGAGGAGTTACACAACGGCGTTTGTGTGTTGAAATCTCATCCACCATCCAGATTCCTTCCTCCTGTGGCGTTTGCCCGATGATGCAATCATAATGATGCAAACATAAGTTTCAAGTTAGCTTGATCGCACCAGCAAGTGTTTACATGAATACAATACATTTACAAATGTTTTAAAAAGGTGTTTTATTAATTATTACAGAAAATCTGTTACATTTAGCCTGACAGTATAACCAACTTTTATTATAGACTAGTCAACATATTTTATTAGATTACTAATGTAGAGCTATATTTGACTCATTAGGGACATTTTTATTAATTTATAACCATATGTATGGCTCTAACAGTAGTTTCAATAATGTTTTTTTTAGATTATCAATGTATATTTAGCTTGATAGCGACATATTTATTACGACCCAGTTTCCAAAAAAGATGCTGCTCAAACATACATAAAAATGGAATGCAGTGATTTACGAATCATATAGACCCATTTTTAATTGAAAATACAACAAAGACCACATATGAAATGTTGAAATCGAGAAATGTTTTTGTTTTCTGACAAATATATGCTCGATTTGCCAGCAGCACGTTTCAAAAACGTTGGGACGGGCGTGTTTACCACCGTGTCGCATCACCTCTTCTTTTAACGACACTGTGAATGTTTGGGAGCTGAGGAGAGCGGCTGCTGGAGTTTTGAAAGTGAAATGTTCTCTCATTCTTGCCTGATATAGGATTTCAACTGCTCAGCAGTTCAGACTCTCCCGTGTCATACTTTTCATTTCACGATGTGCCAAATGTTTTCAGTGGGTGACAGGTCTGTACTCCGGGCCAGTCTAGCACCCGGACTCTGGAACTGCAGAGCCATGCTGTCGTAATACGTGCAGAAAGCAATTTGCAGACCTAATTTTTAACATAGACGCTTGCTGCCGCTATCACGCTTAATATATAGTCTAAATTAAAAAAAATCGAATAAAACATCAGTTAAACTATAAAAACATGTTGGTTCTACTATCAAGCTAAATTGGAATGATTTTTTAAAATAATAAAAACATTTAAAAAAAATAAAATAAATAAAATTATTGTCAACAGTGTAAACGCTTGCTGGCTGCCTCAGTAAAGGGTACCTGGCCATACATCATGGCTTAGCATTACGTTTACAGGTGCATTATTACAATTTCATCATCGGCCAAACAGCTGACTGACCGTCACAGGAGGAAGGAATTTAGACCGTGGATGGAATTTTGCATAGCGACTCCACAGTGTACTTAGCATAAAGTGCTGCAAAGGTCCGATTCCCAGGCTGAGTTTCGATTCCTCTCCGTTTGGTCTACGCGAGCTTATGCGCCAATGATGGCTCCTTCCAGATAACTCCAAGCAGTTGAGATTCGAAGATGTGGTGAATCAGTCGAGTCCTCAAAACTGCACGGTTTACTGCGGTGGGATACAGTCAGGACTGTCAGGTAAGTTCGGAGCACGACTGCATGGTCAAACCCGTCATCTGTCATGGAGAAGTGTCTCAGCGCCACATGTATTCATTATTCATTCATTCTTAATTTCTTTGTCTAGAGCAACTTATGCGGCAGACATTTTCACCGTTTGGCCAAATAATGGAAATCCGAGTTTTCCCAGAAAAGGGCTACTCCTTCATCAGGTAAGACTCTTCACGGCAAACCTGTGTCTTTAAAAGTGGGATATCTTAGCAGTTTAAAAAAAAAAAAAAAGTGGTGTGGTAGGTCTAGCTTCTGTGTCACCTGCCGATGTGCTGAGAGAGCCATTGTGCCACCTTGAGGCATCTGAATCACACTGTACTTCCTCAGATTCATGCAGAGGTCACCCTAATGGTGTACCTAGACCAACCCACACAGAGCATAACCTCTGTCAGCCCCTGCGAACACCGACATACCTACCTTGGCTTCATGCTGAAGGACATCCCTCGGTCCTTTAATGCTTTATAAAGTCAGGATAGAATCTTTGTATTGTCTTGTTGCTCTTGGCTTCTTGGGCATTTTCACAGTCCCACATCTGGACATGGTGTAGCTACCATATTTAGGCTCTCCCAGCTGTCCCTCTGTTGAGAAGGTTCAGCAGCATATCTCGTACACAAAGGAGAACTCAAACTGCAGTCCCTCGGGGCCCCTCAAGGTGGCAGTGTGGTCACACGCTGGGCATTCCCAGGAGGTCACAGCTTTGCCCATGTCTTCTCATGTTGTCAGTCTGATTGTGGATGGGGTGGGGTAGATGTACCTTAACGATGGCGTAATTCCTTCCTCACGTCCCCGCTACACCTGAGGCTGGCTGATATCAGCTCTGTCCTTCCCACAGGTTCTCCAGCCACGACAGTGCCGCCCATGCCATCGTGTCCGTAAACGGCACGACCATCGAGGGCCACGTCGTGAAGTGCTACTGGGGCAAGGAGTCTCCCGACATGGCCAAGAACTTCCAGCAGGTAGGGGGCGCTAGCTGAGCCCCACGCGCGTGCTGACGGCTATGCTGCTGAGGTGCCTCTGGAAGTGACCAGCCTCTCTACCCTCCTCTCTCAGGTGGATTACACCCAGTGGGGCCAATGGAACCAAGTATATGGGAACCCCCAGCAGTACAGCCAGTACATGAGCAACGGCTGGCAGGTTCCGTCCTACGGGATGTACAGCCAGGCCTGGAACCAGCAGGGCTTCGGCATGGAGTAAGTGACAGCTGCTCGCCAAACTGATCTCTGGCCAGGGATGTGTCAGCACAGGGCTGCCATCCGCGGCTTCAGGGGCAGTGCCTACCGCAGTACGACCTCCAAAATGCACCTCACTGGACAGAGCCGCACACTGCACACTGCACTGCCATATTCCTATTTATAGCGAATATTTATTTAATATATTTATCATTTATTTATCCATATGTTCTGATTCAGCCATTTCTTCCATTTATTTAATATTTATCGCATAAGTCTGTACCTCTGCAGTGCTTAGACATGTGTCATCTTTGATGTTCTGTTAGTGCCTTTGTGCTGTGTTGAGCCGTTTAATTCAGTTAGATATGTTACTGTCTGCATAGCGCCAATAAGAATCCCTGTGTACCAAAGCATTTGTATGGGCTCTGAATGGGCGGCTCCGGAGCCTGGTGCTGGATGCGGTGCTCAGCTCCTGTTGTCTTTGCAGGGACTCCATCTTGGCGGCGGCGGCACAGAACATATCGAGGTGACGGACGCCCCCCATTTCCAGGCTGAAGTACCACCCCCCCCCCCCCCCCGACCCCGAGGAGTGTGTAAGCCGTGTGTGTCTCTGTGTGTCTCTGTCCCACCCTGCAGGCAGACCCAGTCCCCCGCCTGGATGGGTGGCTTCGGGGCCCAACCCGGCCAGGGACAGGCAGCGCCCGTCATGCCCAGTCAGCCCAGCTTTGGCATGGCCGGCTACCAGACGCAGTGAGCTGGATCTCATGCCACGCCCCGAGAGAGAGCGGGAGGGGGGAGGAACGCCGGGATGGAGAGAGAGAGAGCGAGCGCGGCGTGCTTCTGCCTACAAAGAGTATTTATTTTAAAGCGAGAAGACCTGGAGCCATAGGTGCCGCGATGCCCGTGCCGAAGTGAGCAGACGGCTTTTTTATGGTGGGGGTGGAGAGGAGAGGGACTCTGCGACGGCATTTAGTTTTTCTTTGGCGAAATTGAGTGTATGAATGAAATAAAGTCGACTAAACTTTTTTTGAAACTCTTGTCTGAATTTTCACGCTGTGACATGGTAAACACAAACCGTGTCCCCTTGCCCCCCCTCCCCAACATCCTTTCAAAATCCACGCACCCGCCCCGTAAATTCACGGGGGCTGGGTCCCCCTACTTACCACCCGCACCTATTTCCTGGCCCTCCCCCCCCCCCTCATGGTGCGGCAGAGTTACAAAAAAA
>JAODKC010000064.1:2193201-2204418 GCA_026777985.1 Mormyrops attenuatus | reverse complement strand
GGGGGGGCTCTTTCTTTTCTTCATGCTACAGCAGGAGTTTCAATAATGCGAGGCCAATTTTAGTAGCAAACGAGGATTTGGGTTCAGAATGGAGATACTTAGGCTGTGTCTTTGCTCAGTCAGTCAGGCCTGCACTTTTTTCAGTTTAATCTGACCTCTTTTATACACGCGTATGTATGTTTGTATGTGTGTGTATATATGTATATGTATGTATGTGTGTGTATGTATGTGTGTGTGTCTATGTATGTATGCAAGCACACGGGCTTGCTTTGTTTTATTTCTGTTACAATTTAGCTTCTCGGTCCCAGTTCAATCCTGTCCTGTAAAATGTCCGATTCTGTGCATATTCATGTAAATGTAGCATCGAGACAGTGGGTTTCTGACAAGCTGCCCATGTAAATAGTATTTGATAACTTGGTACCGACGAGGATTTTTAAAGCATGCGTTCTTATATCGTAGCAGAAATGTCGAGTTTTACAAGCCGAATGCTGTATAAGGTAGATGGAGAGAGAGGTGTGGCTGTCATCCTGCATTTGTTTCGCATAATTTAAAGAGAAGCCTTAATTTTAAGAACTATATAACCGTCCCCCTTTTTTATTTTGCAGAACAAAACCCTCATAAAATGCTGCTTCTCAGTGGTCAGAGCTTGTTTTCTTCCACGAATGTGTGCCATGCTTCCATTTACAGCAGGATGTTACTCTTTTTGGGTGTTTCCTTTAAGAGACATTGGAGGGCGATTTGCATGTTTATAAAATGTATTATCTCCGGGTTGCTTGAGTATTGAGTGTAAATGACCGAAATTGCGTTTGTTTGAATGACGAATGAAGTTAAGAAATTGTTCAAATTCTTACTTCAAAAACGTAAATAAACAGACAATTGGAAATATTTCTCCACTGTATATAGGAGTAAGCCTGTACTTTCTTGTTTTTTTTTTTTTATGATGCCATGGTAGGATAAAAGTATGCACTGTGGGCTTAGGAAAGTTTTCCAGTTGATGCTTTGTGGACTATTATAGGAACAGACTGAGTTTAGGCGAATCTCACCACTTAAAACCTGTCAGTGTTTGACTACAATTAGCCTCAACAGTCAATTAAATGTTACTTAAAACTCTCTAATTTTGACTCACCTGCTGTTTGCTTTTAAAAGCCCTTAAATCACGCTCTTTGCACAGGAGCCCCAGGTGACACACACTGTTAGTTGCTGCTCATATCATGGGGGGGGTGGGACCCTGGAGATGTTCGAGGTGTCCAGGCTCTGCTGGGATGGTCTTCTGGACTTTTCCACACATGCTGCAGCTACCTTGCCATGTAAAAATAGAACAGAATGTACCATCATGGTGTGCCAGAGTCAGCGATGTACTGCGGGCCGTGTTACTTTATCCATGAGCGTGTACTCGGAGGCCCTGGAGCCAGAAGGTGCCACGGGCAGGACCACACGTACTCCTGAGGAGGCACCGTGTACGGCCTGAAGAAGCCAGCGACCTGACCACCGTCAGTTGTGGATGGCTGGGTGTGGGGTCGATGAGCCATGATGAAAATGAATCCCTTCAAGGTCTTCAGGAATTAAGGGGTGCATTACACTTTAAGAATGTGTCCATTTGTACAATGAATTGCGACATGGAGGTAGGCAGAATCCTGTAATCCCGATGCCATGGAGGTGTATAAGTGTTTCTGCATTAAACATAGCAACAGTGTTACTTTATATACGGAGGTGGAGACAGCTGATGGCCTTGGGAATGCTGAAGGGCAGCAGTATCAGGTCTCTCCGGAAGTATGCGCGCCAGGAACAAACCATCCAGCCCATGACAGCAGACACCGCTGTATGAGGGCCTGGTGGAGCAGGACACCCCGTTCGCGTTCCAAACCCGAGACCGCTGGATCACGGACAAGCGTCGGCAAAGGAGTACGTTCCAGTGAGGACCATTCAGTCCACCGGCTTATGCTATAATGACCAGCTGGCTCTCCAGCTTAAACGCTACCCGCCTTACAGCATTATTCGAGAATCATTTAAAACCCCCCTGGGAAGCTGGTCATGTGCATTTGGAGCAGCTTTTGGTGGGCAAGCGCTGAAAACCATTGTGGTATTTCCCTAGTTCTTCTCTGACTCCCTGCACCCTAGGAAGCGGTATGGAGATCCCCTAAAAGGTGTGGTCTTCAAAATGCTGCTGAAACCTAATCTCTGCCCCACACTGGAGGACTGGCAAAATGAGGATTGGTGCAGAGGTGCTTATTGGCTCTGGCCGGCCTTGTCCCCTTGTTCTCATTGGACAGCTTCATTGATGCGGTGAAGGGTGGTGACACTGGAGCCAAATCATTCTGCTCCTGTCATCAGGGGAACGGGCCGCTGTGATAGGATATGCCATTTTAATCTGTAGCGCATTACAGTACACCATGCTATGTTACACCGTGTTAAGCTATGCCGTGTTAGGCTATGCCATGTTAGGGTATTCCGTGTTGGGTTATGCCGTGTTAAGCTATGTCGTGTTGGGCTACATCAGCTCCATGGCTCCTCTGGCTTCTCACTCTATGCTCTAACATGGCACAGAGACCATAATTTACCCAGGCATTTATCATGACAAAGTTTGAATCACTGTCCAGTGTCCTTAACACAATTAGCGTTCAGTGACCAACATACTGGAAAAATGTGAAGACAAAACAAGTAAACGAGAGGAAGTGAATGATGATGTTATAAAGTTATGGATTGCTAAAATAGGCAGTAACCCCCCCCCCTCCCCCAAAGGCTATAAAAACCCCATGGCTGTCTGAGGGAGTGTCCACAGTCCACCAGACATCCTGAGAGGGTAAAGGGGTGTGGGTGTGTGTAGGTGTGTGTGTGTATTTAGGCATGTCACTTGTCATTTTAGTCACAGTGTATCTGCCCTACTTCTAAGAGACTGATATTTAAAATTAAATTTGGCTTGGCTATGTTGTGCAACTACTTGAAAAATGCATGCTCTTCAATGGCTGAAATAGGTTGCAATTACCATGCTGAAGACAAATGCATGCACTGCAGTGTCATTTTTTAAAAAAGTCAGTGAGGTTTGAAATGAAAATGGCCTGGTTAGTACTTTATAATGCCTCACACTAAGAAGCTTCATAGCTGGCCGTTCGCCTGCCCCGGGCCACGGCCAGCCGGCCGTTCGTCTGCTCCGCACGACGGCTAGCTGGCTGTTTATATTCATACTCTGTGTCCCTGGGCATCTTCTTAGGTCCTTCAGAACCACCTTCCACATCAATGTCGACTGCTGCTTTTATTCTTGGCCGTCACGGGAAGGCTTTCCTGATGCGAGCCACAAGGAGGTGCACTGTGGGCCACCTAAGGTGCCTGTCAGGGGGCAGGGGGCACCGGGCGTGGCTGGCGGTGGCAGAGAGCGGCCTGGAGCAGCAGGCTGACTGGGAGAGCCTGGGCATCTGGCTCGACGGCCCTGTGGACCTGCCGCCCACATCCTCGTACTTCAGTGGCGTCCTGCGAAAGCCGAGTGTGTCCACCGTAGGACACGCCAGCCAGAGGGGCAAGAGGAGGGAGAACGAGGACCGCTTCTCCATATCCCGCCTCTCCGAAGACGTCATGATCTTCGCCGTTTTCGACGGTCACGGTGGAGACTCTGCTTCTGAATTCTGCTCCAGGAATCTCAGCCACCTTATTCAGTGGGTTCAAGGTTTTCTTGTACCACATGAGGCTCCGTGTGGAATATGTAGCCTGCAAAACGCAAACACTATCTATTGCTCTCTGCAGGAGAAATCTCAAACAAGAGACAGATCTGGAGTCAGTTCTCATGAAATCCTTCCTTCAAGCTGATACATATTTTCTTCAGAGCTTTAGGGACACAGAACATGGTGAGGTGCTCCGTGTTCCTTTGGCACACATCTCTGCGCTCTGCTTTTGGAAAAGCCTAAACTTGGCGCACTGCTTTAATACTTCAGGATGAGGGGTGTAATGTCCTGCAGTGCGGAGTAATGTTACCCCCCTTATGTCAGCGTTATATAGGATCCAGCATTGAAATATAAGAAAAAAATAAAAGTTTCAGAAAATCCGTTCTGGTGTCACCTAGATTTCAGTGCATGCCTCGTAAGTTTCCCTCCAGGCTTTTAATTATCTTGTAGATAATTAAAAATGTATGTGACCCACATTCTGTGTTTACAGTGGTCATAGCCGTTGTCAAATTTAGAAGGGGGTGTGACACGGTGGCACCCGACAGTGGGAGCACTCCAGTTAGCCGTTTAAAGATGGCGGAAACTGTCCCCTTTCAGGCGAGTTCCTGTCTTCCGGAACAACAGCCACTGTAGCTCTGCTGTGGCAGGAGTCCGAGCTCGTGGTTGCCAGCGTGGGGGACAGCCGAGCCGTCCTGTGCCGGGAAGGCAAAGCCGAGCTCCTGACAGAGGATCACAGCGCCAGGAGGAAGGACGAGCAGCAGAGGTACTCTTGGAAAATTCGAACATTTTGCTTCAATTTTCAATTTTCAATTCTCCATAAATTTTCTGTTTTAGGATACGGGAGTCTGGTGGTTTCATTCACTGGAACAGCGTAGGGGAACCTTATGTCAATGGAAGACTGGCAATGACGAGGAGCATCGGAGATTTCCAGCTGAAGCCTTACGGGGTTATTGCGCTGC
The DNA here is from genome assembly GCA_026777985.1 of Mormyrops attenuatus. Lineage (NCBI taxonomy): Eukaryota > Metazoa > Chordata > Actinopteri > Osteoglossiformes > Mormyridae > Mormyrops > Mormyrops attenuatus. Next base: position 2,199,806 of record JAODKC010000064.1, on the reverse strand, counting down.
CAGAGATCACGACCGTAAATGTACGCCAGTCCTTCCATTCTGGTTGTGTCTTGTTCAGTCTATTCCTTGCCAAGACTTAAAAAACATGTTCATCGTCTTTTCAGGTGGACCATGAGAACGACAGCTTCCTTGTTCTGACGACAGACGGTGTGAGTGGAATCATGGAGAGTCAGGAAATGTGTGACATCGTGAAGAAGTGCCAGGATCCATTGGAGGCTGCCTCCATCGTCAACGACCAAGTACATGTCACGACTGCCTGAAGCAGAACAACTTTAACTGTTTGTAAATTTCTGCTGACATATTTGTTAAAATGGGGGCTGACATGTCCTGAGGATTGTAGGTGATGACTGCTCACCCCCCTAGATGATGTGCTACCATAATCACATGAACTTTTCTCTTCGGCAATAACAGGCTCTGCAGTATGGAACGCTGGACAATGTCACCACGCTGGTGGTCCCGTTCGGAGCCTGGGGCAAATACAAGTGTGCCTTTCCCCCCACCAGTTTCGGGAGGATGATGGTGGCAAGCTGTCGCTGGAGCTGAAGTACTTCTCAGAAAGTTCTGGTTCACTGTCTGTGAGAACCACGGACTATGGAAATCACTGTTAAGACTCTTTTCTTAAAGAAAATAATACCATTGGGTGCCTTGATGCACTCAAACTTATGTTCCATGTTTTTGAGGAATCTCAAGGTCTCAGGGCCGGTGAACATGCACACACACACACACACACATGCATGTGCACACATGCACACACACAGACATGCACACCAGTGTCAAAATAACAGGTTTTTATCACATTCCCTAGTGAATGCTTATATTTTTTCATAAACACCACAATTTTGCCCCTTGTAACCACCACTTAAGAGTTGTGATATGCGGGTAACATCAGGAGACAAAATACGAAGACTGTAAGTCACATTGACGACGTGATATTCGACACAGGCCTCCGTCCCTAAGAAGGACTGAATGTCCCTCGTTGTAGGAGCTGCTGATGGTGAGAAAAGGCAGTAAGCTCGTCCAGAGCTCGGGGAACCCTCACGTTTCCGTCATGTGAATTTACAGAGCGAATGCAGTGACTACGCCTTTATTCACAAACAACACAGAGCCAAACAATTAACCTTCACAGAGAGACTTTTTCTAATTAGTTTAAGACATCTGATTGGCCGTTAAATCTGCATATATGTAGAGACTTCATGCTTTCCTGCTGCTCTCTGATGAAGACAAATATAGTACCATGGTTTTACTACGTCATCTGGTAAGGGAAGCTTGTCGCCACACATGAAATGCAGATAAATAAACCTCCGTTACATACTGATGTGTGTAATATCACGCGTCACACCGGCGGCAGTGTTAAGAGACACACTGGATATTTATAGACACCAAACTTCCACGTAAGCGCTGCATAAAAGACTACATCACATTAACTTCACAACATAATATTGGGAGTATTTCAGAAGCCTTCAGCCACTTATTGGTGCAGATATGAACAGGTGGTACGCGACACTGTGAAAAGTAGCAAATATTTCTCTTTTTTTTAAATTTCACTTCAGTCTGGCACAAAAGGTGCAATTAATGTAAAAATGTATGATTTTCTAATGTTGCGAATTATGGTCCAGGACTTTCGACTAAAACAAGCAAGCAAGGTGAGTGAGGGTTTGTGGCAGGACGGACTTTCCCCTTCTTTGCAAAAGGTGCCTTAGTCTTTATGAGTTATGCGCGCCTGTGTGTTTAGGGAGGGATATCCAGTATATATGCTTTACGTTTGCAATTATACAGTGTTTCAAAATCTCTTCCGAAAGTTCCTGCCTTTCTCCATAGAGGTACACATTTAATTTTCAGAATTAAAAAATTAAAATCTTACACTGGATTACTTCCACAGGTTGATTAGGGAGTACAGAGAATTTGGAACACTTCATAATTTCATGTTTCATAAAGGTTTTTCATGACAAACTGCAGTTTGCTAAAATATTTTAAATTATAGCCAAACATATTTGCCATCTAATGTACAATTATCAGTCAGAATGGAAGTGATGTGTCACACGGCAAGTTGGGGTGTTAGTGATGAGTGAGAGGTCAGCTCATGCTTCTACAGATGGCTCTTTGGCTGAACACTTAGCTTGTTGTTCTCTGTAATCTCAGGCCGTGATACTTGGCCAAACAGGGGGCGTGTCCCATCAATCCCCCAAAAGGGGGCACTCTCCGCAGGGGCAACTGCTGTGAAGGATGCAATCTTCTCTCGCACTCCAGCTTCCAGGTTCACTAAGGAGGTTCCATCAGGAGAATATTTGTCATCCTACAGAAACACATCGAATCTCTTTTATTCCCAAGACTCTTAGACACAAAACAGATATTAGACAGATTCACATTCGGAATGTAAGGGAGGTCAAATATCAACAGAGTGCCTCAACACATTTTGTGCTCTCCTCAAACAAACGAAGGTCAAGGAACAGCATTCCAGGCTATATAAGGAAAACTATTAGCAGCAACCTTGCAGGTGTGAGGTTAATGAGGTTTCCCTTATTAACTTCCCTGGGGTTGCCAGGTTGTGTACACGATTCTCCTTTCCATTCACCACTCCATTATGGAAGAGGTTATTTCATTTTAATAATGATTGTATGCATTATTTAAAATGTCCTTCTGACAAAACCTCTAATATACAAATAAAGGTATAAATACACACTAGAAAAATGCTGCCAGTTGGACAAAATGAATTGTACTTTTTGTTCTGACAGAAACCATATAACAGCTGAACTTGAACGTGTGCAGCGAAACTCATACATTTTATGTCATTTGTTTGTGTCCACTAAACAAACAGTGAACAGAACATTTTTTAGAGTCTATTATTACGAATTTTACAGATTTACCAAATTTGTCCACAGTTTATGAAAGCATGAACAAAAGTAGTACACCACTTTATTAAGGATCTCTGGAGAGCTGTGGTGGTGCATTTGCGTCATGCTGTTTGTTGCGCTGTGAATGGCCGCAGAGAAATGGGATACCCACCTGGGCCCGGCCCCCCGGCTGTTTGCCCAGGCCATCTTTGTGCCCGCTTTTGTTCCCCTGCAGCCACTGCACCTCGGCCGAGATGGAGTCAACATTGGACGTGAGCGTGTCCATTGAGCACTGCAGCTGCGCGACCTGCCTCATGAGCCTTTGGCCGAGAGAAAGCACAACGACGCATCAGGCATTGCGCTGGGGCCATTATGCCTGAATGCAGCTGCCAGTTCCCTTTTGAAAGGGGCGGTGTGTGTGTCTCTCTGCACTGTGTTTACTGAGTATTAACTGAAGGAAAAAGTGCAGCCCACTGACATTGTTACCAAGGGCACCCATCTCTGGTTTCTTGTTCTGGTACCTGGGTGTAATGTGAAATGTTTGTTCTGTTCTGTTCTGTTCTGTTATGTAACATTCTGTTCTGCTATGTTCCATTCTGCTCTGTTGTGTTCCATTCTGCTCTGTTATGTTCTGCTCTGTTGTGTTCCATTCTGCTCTGTTATGTCCCATTGTGTTCTGCTATATTCCGTTCTGTTCTGTTATGTTGCATTCTGTTCTGTTCTGTACTGTTATTTTTATTATGTTTAGCAGTACTCTTCCTTCTAAAGTGAAGGGATTGCTCCCCTTCTAAAAATGCAGTGTTTAGAACCCAGTATGTTGTACAGCTCAGTGCACACTTACCTTTCAAATTCTTCCAGGTTGACAGCAGTGGTCTTCTCCAGGTTGCAGAGCTCTCCAGACTCCTGAATCTTTTTGCCCCCATAGCTTGTTCCAAGGTTCTGTAGCTCGGCACTGAGAGCGTCCTTAACATTGATAAAAAGAAAAAAAAAAACATTTACAAGATGTCTATAAAACATCTGTGACCCTGATGAGCCATCCCCTATGTGGGCAAGCCTTTGAAGCTTTTCTAATGACAGAATAACAGACCCAGGCTAAAAACATGCTAGAAATACGCCACAAACGTACTGCACACATGCTGCTGTATAATAAGATAAGAGAACTTTGTAATTATACTTCAGTACAATGAAACTGTGTGGAGGCAATTGTAAGGCAATGACAATAGATATCAAAAATAAAAATCCACCAATTTAAGATTTAAAACAGGTACAGTAGAACCTTGAAACTCGAACGCCTCTTAACCAGTTCGGATGTTGAATATGTCTGTTGATTTACTTTCCGATTTGTACTTCAAATGAAATCTTGGAACTCGACCGCTCCTGTTAAAATCTGTTTGGGTCGAGACGTGTTCAACTCAGACCTTGATTGGGCCAGCCAAGAAAAATCTAGCCACAACTTGACGGAAAACTCAGAACACCACAAAACAAAACAGACCTGCTACAACTTGTATGGATGGAGACGCGTCTCCCCTTCCAAATAATAACCCCTCCATCCCTCCTCCAGTACACCAAACAATAACCCCTCCATCCCTCCTCCAGTACACCAAACAATAACCCCTCCATCCCTCCTCCTCTACACCAAACAATAACCCCTCCATCCCTCCTCCTCTCCACCCACCACTTCCAGTATGGCATCAGCTCACCTTAATACAGGTAACATGCTCATAAATTGTTATTTATTTCATGTTTATTGCTTTTGTTTGTGTGCTTTTTCATGTGTGTATTAGTTTTATATTGATTGTTAATCCTTTTTATCATTAGTTAGGAAGGTATATAGGTTAAAATAGGTGATCATTTTGGGGTCTGGAACGGATGAAATTCATTTACATTATTTCTTACGGGGAAATTCGACCAAATCACAACTCAACCAACGAATTAAGTTCACATTCCAAGGTACCACTGTAATTCCAAATGAAATGCAGACAACGGAGAGAGCAGCGTATGCGTCAGTCAATATGTACAAAGTGGCATTATACACAAGGGAGAGTAATTACACATAACAACCAACCCGTTTAGCTTCCAGCTCCTGCTTCATCCTCCTCTGCTCTTCCTCATCCAGAACATGGTTTCCATCCTGGTCAAACGTAGAGAAAGTCGCTGAAATCTCATGATCACTGTGGCCCATTCTGAAGAAGAGAAACGCGTGAGACACTTCTGGAGTGATCAACAAAGCAGACACGGCACGCTCCGACACTTATACCCACGGAAGCTGCTGCCCGAGTGGCCATCATATATGCCTCATCATAAAAGGACTTGAGCCTTAAGTATGTTAGTCAGAAATACATTTCCTTCATTATATCTTCACCTGTTAACCACTGAAATCTCGTGTCCACACTAGCCGTGTCATCTTAAACATCTCAGACCACTGGTGTAACCATCTTGTCATCTTCTGGTGAAGAGGTACATCACACTTACTCCTTCAGCGTTTCTCTGAACTCCTCAAACTCGAGTTCTTTAGATTCAGTCTGCAAGGCCTTCTGCACATCTGAGATCTTTTCCTTTTTAAGTTTCAGCTTCATAAAGGTCTTCATATAACTCTGAGATGAAACAAAACATTTTGCAGCTTGTTAGGCTCCTTCATCATTGGAGATGTTCCACACAGCAGCGGAATACGGCAACTCAGCTACCTGTTTGATGATGTTGGTGAACTGAAACTCATCCTGATCCTTAGATAATTCCTCTTTAACTTCAGAATATGTATCATTGATAATAGCCAGGAACATGTTCTAGAAAAGAAACATGTGACTTTTATGATGCCTTGAATGACTTTCTGTGCTCAGAGTATGAAGCAGAATAAATAAAAGATTAAACTCACCAGGAGTACAAAGAAGACGAAGAACACAAATGTGACGAAATATATGGGGCCCAGGACCCTGTTGGCTTGCTCGATGGCGTCATAATCGAAATCCCCCAGGATTATTCTGAACTGAGTGGATCTGAATGAGACACAGAGACGGAATGAAGCACCGGGGAACAGAGCTTACATTAGAACACACGGACCTACCTAATGAAATGCGTGCGTCATAAAATGACGCTTACACCTAAATATCTGGGCTATATAACACTATTTAAAACTACAATGTATACAAATAAGCAGTAATACAGGCAGTCCCTGGGTCACAAATGAGGAACCTCAAGCTAACGAACCACTGAAGCCGCGTAACGTAAAGTACCACAGTAGCATGTCTGTTTGTTACTGTGAACCTTTGTATTTACCTCACATTTTTAATATTAGGCTTTAGATAGAAAGATAGATAGATAGATAGATAGATAGATAGATAGATAGATAGATAGATTCTTTATTAATCTAGAGGGATATTTAGGGCATAAATGTACTGCTTCATGACGTATTGATTGGCTGACCATGGTATGCGTGTTGATTTAAATATGAGGCTGCATATTGGATGGTTTCTGGCAATACACGACTTGAGGAGAGGTTTTGATATGGCTAAGCTAACAGACACTGACAGATATAATGTATTAATTTCACACCAACATGAAGATCATTTAAACATAATTTTCTTTGGCAGCCTAAGAATTCTGCAGAACATCTACCAGGTACAGGAATAGCTTTTTCAGAATAGCCGGTTAATCCCATGCCAGTTCAGAGTCACCACATGATTTCTGTCATAAATTAGACTCAACCTCTTGATGGCTGTGGACCAGCATATGCTGTGAACCGTAGTGGGAAGGGGGTGCCGGGGAGTGGGGAGGGGG
>JAODKC010000064.1:2181525-2193191 GCA_026777985.1 Mormyrops attenuatus | reverse complement strand
AACATACCATTCAAGGCAAGATACTGTGTAGATGTCGGTTGGGGGCGTGGGGTTGGGGCCGGGGTGGCGTGGGGGGGGGGCGGGGGTGGGGGGGGGGGGGAGCGGCTGCTGGTCACATTCCTTGTCAGATGCGATCAGAACTTGTGAGGTCTCAAAAAATGCAGTTCTGAAAATGCAGAGTTTCCATTTGTAAATGAAGCGGCCCCTCCCTGAACCCCCTGGAGTTCCGCGGCCTGAGCTAGGCATCAGGAAGCCCCGCTGCTGCACTCACAGCGGTTTTCCCGCCGTGACAGACGGCGCTTTGCTCTTACATGCACGTAAAGAAGGTGTTGAACGTTTGCACTTGGGAGCCGAAGAGCAGGTATCCGAGCTGAGCGTAGGCGAAAAACACGATGAAGAACATGATGGCAAACCCCACAATGTCCTTGGCGCAGCGAGCCAGTGTCGATGACAGCTGAGTCATCGTCTTGTTGAAGCTGATGTATTTAAATATCTGGAAAGGGAGAGACATCTCTGTAATGTAACTTAAAATATAACACTGATGATCTACATTAGCAATCAAAAGTTTTTGCACACTCAGATTTTCTACATTTGCATGTTACTCACTTCATCTACTAAAAATACTCAATATTCTTTGCCAGCTAATAAATTTCCAGTTTGTCCACCTTTTGGGTACCTTTATTGGCAAGAAAATATCATATTTTTCATTCATCAAAGTAACCGGCTCTAGCAGGTATAACAGCAGAGAAAATTCGAGGCGTTCTTTCTACAAGGGACCTTAAATACTGCTCAGTTTTGTGGGATGAAACACTTAACTAGTGCATTTAAAGTTAAAGAATGGAATAGACTTTAAATATGCCATCACCACACAAGCAGTTAATAGGGTGTCAGACATGCACTGTTACATACTCTCTCCATGTTAAAAAGGAAACTTGTTTTATTTGACTTACATTTTCATTTCTAGTTGTTCACTCAACTTTCAACACTTACAGTAACAAGAATTAAAAATCCACAGTTTATGAAATAAATGGAAAAGTGGTAAAAACCTGTGGTGTGCAAAAACTTTTGACTGGTAATGTACTTAATAACCCTGCAGAGGATGTGCAGAGGAGGCTGAGGGGGGAGGGACCAGCACCCCCCCTGGAGCATGCAGGTAGGAGTGACTGCATGGGTACTGCTACCCTACCTTAATCCATGCGAAGAACAGATTGACTGCATTCATATTGTTATACTGAGTTTGCCAAAACGCAAGAAACTGGAAGTCTTCATAATTTTCTGGCTGTTTCAAAAGCCTTCCCAGTAAATTATTCACTTGGATCGTCCGAAAGACGTTGAATATAATAGCGATGATGGAAAGCTGTAGAAAGAAAAGGGTGTTAAATGACCGGAAGGGAACCATCACTGGCCAGACAGTACATTGCGGCATTTAGAGATTCTGCTCCTATTCGATATTCTGACATTTTAAAACTATAAAAATACATGAATCATTAATAAGACATAAGAATAAATCAATACTTCTCTGCAAATATGTCTGTCTCCCTCACCAGTATGACCACCACATCCAGAATGTTCCAGATGCTGGTGAAGTAGGATAATCTGTAGATACGAAGTTCCAGAATCTCCTCCACGATGTAATACAAAATGAAGAGGCAAAAAACCATCTCACAGCCAAAGACAAAGAAGTCCCAGGTGCTGATGTAGCGAATCAGCTTCACCGTCCTGAACTGGTAGGAAGTGACGGCACCCCCAGCGGCAGGAAACTCAATAAGCAGGCTATGGCGAAAGGTACACCTTTTTACAACACTGAGCGTTTAGTTCATTTAACATTCTTTTTCATTGAAATTGAAACTGGATTCCAGAATTGTTTACTATGACTGCTTTGTTTTGGTAGGCCATCCAATCAAAAGCAAGCTGTGAAGCATGAATGAGATTGGGGGAGGGAGGGGGGGGTACTACCTGATGACACAAAACAGGTTGATGTTGGCGTTGTAGGTGGAGAAGTCGATGAAGACGGCCCTAGTTCCTCGGTCCAGCCACAGATTGTTCATGAGCTCCTGAAGAACATCAGCTGACTGTTGCATTGTCACCTGCAGATCCTGATAATAGCCCCCCCCGGAGTATGTTGCCAGAATTCCCCACTGAGATGAACCGTTGAGCTCTGCCTCTGTGTGGTAGGTCCAGCTGAACGGGCAAAGGAAACATCAGTGCCAAAGTGTTCATGTGAAAGTTACCGATGCGGATACTGTCCTGTTACACCGAGCGGGGCGGCTTGGCGCTTATGGTAAGATTTTACTTTCGTGGGCAACCCTGACATAGAGAAACATAGCTGACAGTTGAGGACTCGTAATCATCCGTGTAAGTGCCTTATAATATAGGTATTAAAAAGAGTCAGATTTGGGCATAATCATTTACTCACACACTATACATGTATGATATGGACATATGTCTGCGACTCACGCAGTTCCGTTGATGAGGCCAAATGGACTCTCATCCTCTATCTGGCTGTCGTACGAGTTGTAGCAGCCCGTGATGTCTTGCTGAAAGTCCTTGTAGACCGTGCAGGAGTTGTTCTTGACCTTGACCTGCCTAATCCGGGGCACTCCCAGAAGCAGATTCTCGTAGTAGATGAAGGAGTGTCCTTGGGGTAGGAGAGGCTGGTTGTTGTACCAGGTGGTCCAGTAGAGGCCGTTCAGCAGTGGACCCTGTGTGAACTATTTACAAGTTCAGATCAATAGCAAACACCAATGAAAGTGGCATTATAAGGTTCGAACTCCAGTAGTGGCTATATAACATTCATAAAATAACTAAGAGTAGTAAGATTTAGATACTGTCATCATTTTTTAGGTTTGTAACACAGTGAAACATAATCGATATCCGTTTGACGCAAGAGATTCAGTACTTACAGACCAAAAGTCTGCCTGACAACCAATGGACTGAAAGGTGACCCCACTGTTACTTGCTGTGTTGACGAACAGATCGGTCATGGCTTGAGTGTAGTAGTAGGCATTGGTGCTGGTCATGCCATATGTCACTGCAAAGCAAATTGGCTATGAGTGCCGAGGTGCTGCATGGATCTGTGGGTTAGGGGGTTGTGCTTGTGAGCTACAAGTCACTGGTTCGAATCCCATGATTGGTAGAGTGATGTCACAGTTGGGCCCCTGAGCAAGGCCCCTAACCCCCTAATGGCTCCAGGGACCGTCTGATCCTGCCTTTGCAATTCTACGTCGCTTTGGACAAAGGCGTCAGCCACACAAACATCACTTTGGATAAAGCCATGTAAAAAACAGTGACAGGTACTTTACTTAATAACCTCAGAATTGTGGAGGGCGGTTAAAAAAAGTAAACACTACTATCTGCTGAAATAAAAATCACCAGGCCTGATTTACTGCATACATAAATTAAACTAAATTGGAGGTGTACAAAACCTCTGCTGTTTACATGCAGAGAACAGTGTCCTGTTCAAAAGGCCCATTGATTCAGCCCTGGATATACGGTACGGCTGGCATATCACACTTTGTTCAGCTCTGCCGTGTTTGTCTTCCTGGCCGCAGAGATAAGCGCCCCCACTGAGGCCCGTGCCATTAAGAGGGTAATTGAGCACCCGGGCGGGGGGGGGGTCGCGGAGGCCAGTTCAATGCAGGTGAGAGACAGAAAGGGCAGCGGCTTCGGCATTGACAAACAGTCCGCATGAATGGGGTCAATAGTGAGCCAGGGTGGAGGTTATCAGGCAGGACACAGTCAGGCCTGCGTGCCACCCGGACGTGAGGCTTTGTGACACGACACCGCTCACGGGTAGGTGACGTAATGTGACCTGATACCAAACAAGCGTCGGAGCAAACAGAAGGCACAGCTGGGGGTCCTGACGATGGCACAGCTGGGGGCCCTGACGATGGCACAACCGGAGCCCCTGGACCCTGTCCTGCCGCTGCACGGGCTCCAATAAACTGTCACACAGCCATAGTTTTCTCCATTTTCCTTCTCATCCTCCCGTCGCCTTTTACATTTTTGTGGCATACATTTTTTTGAGAAAGCAGGACCAGACAGTCCCTTGAGCCGTTGGGGTTAAGGGCCTCGCTCAGGGGCCTCGCTCAGGGGCCTCGCTCAGGGGCCTGGTGGTCAAATCACTCTGTCAATCCTGGGAATTGAACCGGTGACCTTCTGATCACAGACACAGTGTCCTAACCTACCAAGTCACATGCCAGCGTGCAAATACCGCCTTGACGACTGACGTTTCTCATTTTCGCGGTTGCTAATTGTCACTTGGGTCACTTACAGAGACAGATGTCCACTAGAAAGAAGACATAAATGAGCAGTTCCCTCAGGCTGGTCTTCATGTAGAGCTCGCGGTCATCCGCGGTGTTCTCCGTCAGCGTGGTCCCCCACAGTCCTGCCCGCACCACATTCAATGACACATACAGCAACAAGCAGAATGTCCTTCAGAGATCATAAATATCATATTTGGCACAGATGGATCTAGATTTAGCACGCAGACGATAATCATAAATAGAGAAATATCCGTTCTGATTTTGATATCTAGACCTTTTTGGATGTATTACTATTTATAAAAAATTCTATAAGATCCAAAAAACATGTTATTATTATTATTATTATTATTATTATTATTATTATATATAGGGGTGATGCCAGAGACTTTGGGTCACATCAAATCATATCCAGCCCAGACCAATCCCATTATGTCATACATTTTTAGGTCCCCTGGAATCATCCTGCCTTTGGAATCATCCTGACCCCACCCCTTTACGGCACCCAAATTAGATTTCTCTTATCTGTAATAGCTCTCTACAAGAGTACTTGCATGTACATAAACACGCCCCCCGGTGGTTGCAATGCTCTTACCACGTATCCCCCTGGTGATGTATGAGCAGCAGCCTGCCGTTTTCTCCTTCTTGTGGCGCTCTGGCTTGCCCCTGTTTGCCATGGGGGTCCCTGCCGGCCCGTACGGGTTACCCGGGCTGGCCCCGGTGCTGCAGATGGCGCTGATGGTGAGGGGTGAGGGTGGAGGGGAGCCGCTGTAGGCGGGATTCACCCAGGCCCTGCGGCCCAGGCTGTCCATCTCACACTGCATCTGCATGCCGAAGGGAGCCTCTGTCTGCTTCTCCAGCATGACGGAGTGAAGCATCGACTTTGGAGGGAGGTTGAGCCGTGAAGCCTTCCTGAAGGTCCTGCTCTCCAAAGAGACTCCCGCTCCTTTATAGTGGCCTCCACAGAGGGGTGGGAGGAGAACCGCCCCATCGCTCAGATTTACAGCCGGCTTTTCTGCATCCACAGCAGCCGCTCCCAGTTACGACGGCTGCTTTGTCGTCATGCTAGTCCTGCTTTTAACAGGGAGGATTCCTCAAAGAGCCGGGCTTCTGTCTTAAACCTTTTTGATACTTTTATGAATCAGTTTTTGTCCATATAAATGTCAAGAATATACATATGAAATGTATTGGTAAGTATTAATAATAATGCTCACTAAATTGTATCTTCAATAATACATCATCTACCGTATTTCTATACAGTAATGATGTGGGGGAAAGTAACGAAGTACAATTACTTCATTATTATACTTAAGTACACTTTTCACATATCTGCACTTAAGTAGACTTGGCTGTGGGCACTTTTCGCTTTTACTCTACTACATCTTACTGCAAATATTTATACTTTCTACTCATTTATACTTAGTGTTGTGTTACATTTTATAAAGATAGTGATGGGACAGATAATACCAAGATTTCTGAGGTTTCCTCGCAAAGTAAAGCCCCCGTAACTCGAAGCAGGGAGTAGACGTCGGAGGATTTGAATTCTACAAGCTATTAGAAAACCTTTGGGCTTTGTGTTCTTTGTTCTGGTCGGAGAGATTGATTGCTGTACAGCAGGGATGGGAATAAATCAGTCCTTCTGTTCACACTTGCCGAGTCCGAGTCAGGTCTCCAATAAAAACATTGCAGTCCAAGTCTTGAGCCAATTGCCCTCAGGTCTAAGTCGAGTCCAAGTCATCAAATTTGTGACTCGAGTCCATGATGAGTTGTGAGTCATATAACTTGAGTCCCTACCTATGTCAGTTTTTTTACCTTTAATGCTTAAAACCTGTTGCAGCAAAAACCCACTGCAGTACATCGGACATGTTCTTTATAGGCAGAGATAGGTTGAAAAGAGAGTGTCCAGGCACAATTGTCCTCACAGTTTTTGTGTCCGCACATGCAGGGAGTGATGCATCTTTCCAACAAACTATCTCAGGAGACCTTGCATTCAGCCAATTGAAAATGCAGATGATAAAGAATTAATATAAACAGGAATTTAAAAATTTATTCTGAAGTCATAGGGTCCAAGCCTCCAGTCATTTGCCCTCAAGTCCAAGTCGAGTCCAAGTCTTTCCATCAGTTGTGTCGAGTCACAAGTCAGTGACTTGAGTCCCCAGCTCTGCTATATAGTTTGTACCACGCACACCACCTTTTGATTCATTATCGAAAGTGGCCCTGGAAATGGCAGGAGGTGATCCTGCGATGTTTGTCATCAGGCTGACTTATTGGTGAATTATGAATAGCATGTTGGTAATGTCATGACAAAAGTGTTTGCATCCTATTGCCATTTGTTGGTAAGATTATTTTATTAATAAACACATATTGGGTTTGCAATATTACCAAAATCTTGTATCATGATAACAATGTATATCGCCATAGAGCACATTTGCTGTCAACTCAATGAATAAATGGTCTGTACAAAATGACCACAGAGAGGCCTATTCCTTAAGTTATTTACTTGATGAATAAAAAGGTACTTACTCATATTTGATGTTTCCCTTTTATTTAGAACTGTTTTTGTACAAATTATCAATTAAGCATGTAACAAAATATAAAATATTTATGCATAAAATACAAAAATGTAAACAGAAGCACACACCATCTATCAATCTGATACCGACTGGCAGAGTTTTCCCCACTCTCCAGTGCAGAATTCCTTAAGCTGTGTGATGTTTGAAGGGTGCCTTGCATGCACTTCCGCTTCAAATCACCCCACAGCATCTCAACAGGATTCAGATCCAGCTTTGACATGACCATTCCAGAACTCACAATTTCTTTGTTGTAAGCCATTCCTTGGTAGATTTACTGGAATGTTTTGGGTCATTGTCATTCGCATGGTCCAACCCTTCTTTAGCTTCAACTTCTGGACAGATGGTCTCACTTTGTCCTCAAGCCCCCATTGATATGATGAAGAATTCATAGTGGATTCTATGATGGTGACCTGGCCAGGTTCTGCTGCAGCAAAGCAGCCCCAAACCATGACATTTCCACCCCCCATGGTTCGCAATTGGTATGAGGTTCTGTCTTTGGTTTATGTCAAACACGTCCTCAGTTACTGTGCCCAAATAATTCAATTTCTGATTGTTCTGTCCAAAGCACGATGTTCCAATAGTCCTGGTCGTTGTCCAAGTGCTCTCTGGTGAACTTCAGTCTTCCCCAGATTTTTTTTTTTGACAGCATGGGTTTCCTCCTTGCACACCTCCCATGTAAATCAAACTTGTGTGTCTCTTTCTGATGGTAGATGCATGTACCTGGACATCAACTGTGGTAAGAGTTTCCTGTATGACCCGTCATGACATTTTAGGATGTTTGGAGATTTCTTTCAGCATCTTGCCGTCTGCTCTTAGGCTGAACTTGCTAGGACAGCCTGACCTGGCCATGTTTGCAGTTGTTTTAAATGTTCTCCACTTTTATTTTCTGGACAGTGGAATGGCTTATTCTAAACTCTCTTGCGATCTTTTTATATCCTTCCCAGACTCATACAGTATGCATCCACAAGCTTCTTTCTGAAGGCCTCAGAGCCCTTTGGATCTCACCATGCTGATACCACTCACTTCAATGATCAAGAGCAAACCAAGCTAAATGTCTGTGGTTTAAATAAGACAGGCTCCACCATAAAGCTCTGTAATGATGTTCTGATCATTTTGACCTGATGTGCTGCACCTGAATCTAATTCTAGGCATTTTAAGTAATAATAAATGTGAGGGAGTCCTAACTTTTTCCTCAGTGGAAATTGGCATCTTATTTAATTTATTTTGTTAAATGAGTGACTTTGTTTCTTGTTTTTGCATATGTAATGCAACTACATCAGCTTTATCTACGGATATAATTTGAAAGAAGATTTATTGATATGTAGATATTTCTTAATAAAGAACTAAATATTTAATGAGGTGTTGCCTGACTGTATATCAGTGCTGTTATATTGTTGAACTGTGTGGCTGAGAGCATGTGCTCAGCTTAAATCAGCATTAATCATTACAGCTAGTTAATTATATAAATCTATTTTCAGTTAATACAATGGAATATATTTATGAAGCTTAATGTAAACGAAAAATAGTTTTAAATGTTCATATTATAAAATACAGCACTTTAGTGAACTTTTATATTTAACGAAATATACGTACAGTAGACACGCTTAATGCCATGTTATGCAGATTCATCATGGACTACATGATCAAGTACGTTTACTTTAATACTTTAAATATATTTACAAGCAAGCAGAAAGGCCAGTGGGGTACCTTTTTAATTTGTACTAATTTGTATTTTAATTTGTACCTTACCTTAATTAGTTCGTTTGAACACCACTCCTTCATCACTGTATTTAACATTTTTCCCTTCCTTTTTCTGGTTTAATGCTGCCCTTGTTTGAGTTAAAGGTCATAAAGCAGACGGGGACGGCACTAGGTGTCGCTGCATAGCCTTCACCTCGCGAGGACATCTACGCTGCTGGAGCCGGCGGGCTGTCCGCTGCCTGTGACCCAGTACTGGATAAACGGTTACCGAAAATGGGTGGGTGGATGCTGTACTAGGACTACAATGATTATTTTAAATGAATATATAAAGAAATTTGCATTTTATAAAATTGTAATATCAAACGCATTAAGTAACTACGTGGCACTAGATAAGTGGATAACGGAACACGTGGAATATATGAAGAAACTTGTATGTGAAGAATACATAAAGTGTGTACGTGCCAGAACATACTACAATGCATGCTGTGCATGGCGGTTCCAGGGATATGGACCGACAGGTCTAATGAACGTCTTATCTGATGTGTGCAACGCGCGAAACGGCCAGCGGTTATATTCAGGCGACCCCGCCCCCCAGCGGTTCATACTTGACTGACCCTGAACACTGATGTTACACACAGACAATGCACAATAACACGCTTCATCACATGCTGTATCTGCGGCGACTTTGAGCGCTCGCGCTAACTTTCTGTGAGGGAAAACTAGAAAATCCCAGAAAAAACGTCCCAACGTCATAATTACATATAATATTATCACTTATTAGTGCTTGCCCAAAACCTATAACTTAGCTATAACTGTCTTATAAAAAGTAGTCTATTTCTTGTTTTCATTTTATTATTATTACATAAAAAGTAGGCTATTTCTAAACGTATAAATGACTGATAGTCAGACATAGTTATGAATAAGACTGACTTGTTATATAGTACTTCTCTGAAAACAGTTCAGCATCCCATAAACAAATATAATAAAAATCTCATAAGCCTTCCATTTGTAAATCACACGCACGCATAATTTTCGTTTCTGATAAATATGTGAGTCCTTCCTCTGTCATTGATGTGTGCCAGTCTTTGAATCAGTGTTTCTGTACAATGTGGTGTTCGTTGTCCTCTTTTTGTCCATGGGCTGAACATATGGATGAGTAAGGACTCTGGCCTGGCCCTTACTTCCAACTACTGGTCCCAGACAAGCTTAGGGGTTGATGTGGTGGAAAGTGAAGGTGGGGGACAAGTGACAGGCAGGAAAGCGTTTGGCGGAGGGGCAGCTGCACAACCGCATCAGCCAGCGATCGATTAATCAGACTGGTGGGCAGGATTATCTGCCTCAGCGCACAAGAGAGAAGAGGAGTGGGTGGTGAGACAGACGGGATGTCGTCCATTAGGGCCGTCTGCCTTGTGCTCTACCAGACGAAGCCCATGTCACATGGTATGTTACACAGGGATCATGTGATCACGGATTGCAGGATTATGGAGATCATGCTACATTCCCAGTGTCACACCAAGCGGTTGGTCTGTGCTACCGAATGCGATATTCAAACGGGGCTGTTATGCAAGCTATAGGCCTGAATACACCCATCAGCCTAAAAAGCGACCAGGTCACTCTTCATTCCCCTTAGCTTGTAAAGGCATCATTAATTCTCTCGCTGCTTGTTCATTATAAGTGCAGCGTTATGAAACAGCTCACGTGTCCTGACAGAGGCAGAGTCCAAGCCGCCACCGTCCTCGACTGAAGGGGGTGGTGACAGATGTGACTGAAGATGAGCTACTTACCCGTCTGACCTGTGTCGCCCCCTACCAGACAGACACATTCATTATTCACCGCAGAGTAAATGTATGTACATTAGCATTAATTAATGCCCCCTAGAGTGAGACGGATAAAAGATTTAGGAAGACGCTGCGGATTCCTTTCAGTGTCACCCTGATTTCACTGAAAGTTTGACTTGCAGCAAAACTTCATAATTCCTATTTAACTATTTTTTAGATCTTACTACCTAACAAAGTCTAACGGGATCTTGTTTGAAATAGATTAAGTGCCACATAAAGGAACTTCAAAATAATTAGTAGCAAAGGAATTATTAGACAACAGGCCTATCTCCAGTCTCACCAATAAGGGTCTGTAAAAATGATGGTCATTAAAATCAAGCTTTAATATAGCAATTTAAGGATTTATTAAGACTCACTTTTCACAATAAAAATTCTTTAGGTTGATAACACTAAATACTGCCTTCAGGTCAAAGGCTCATGCAATTATGCAGCATTTAATGTGTTTATACTGGGTCTTTCAGAAGCTTAAATCTAAAGGATAAAATACCAATTAGAATAGCAGATAACAAAATAGCATGTGAGGTGGAAGCAGGATGGCCCTGAAGCCAGGGAAGGTGCCGGCAATCTGTGCTAAATGTACCACACAGCCGATTCCCCAGCTGACATTAATCAGCAGCCGCAGTTTAATTACATCTTAGTCAGGCATCATGTGAAGACTCCGCTCATAAATACTGACATCATATTAATTATTGAAGCTTCTGGACCTGCTTGTGACATCTGCTCGGCCCAGAGAGCGAAGATGCGTTTGTCTAACCTGACACAATCACACTCCATTGTCTGCTCTCTGGGCAATAATCGTGTTTCCAACCTTTAATCGTTCTTTAAAACATACTTAGAAGTCATTCATGTACCTTTCGCCTTTTATGAAAATATTTCAATCTGTGTACATCTGTACCTACCAGCACTACATTCTGTCTGTTTATTAATCATCTTATTAATCTTCATTTATTTAAGGACCCTTAAAGAGTCATGTGGGAGCCCATTAACATACCGCTGCTGTGGCACAGAAGTAACATAAACGAGAGTAATTCTACTACAGCCTCCAATAGGAACTTAGTCATTTAATTTAAGCATGGAGGTTAATGTGCTTTCAGTGGCGGCTTCCCCCGCTGGTCCTGCTGGCTCTGGAGTTCCTCACGGGGGGGGGAGGTCCCTTCCTTGGACATATGGTGTCTTCTCTCTTTTTATGATGCATGGCCGTGAAAACAACTGCAGTGCAAGCCTGTGTTAATTGGAATTTCATTAAGGTTTTCTCTGTGTGTGTGGGACGCACCCCAGAATGCGATGTTGGG
>JAODKC010000064.1:2159261-2177367 GCA_026777985.1 Mormyrops attenuatus | reverse complement strand
CCCCCCCCCCCCCCCCCCCCCCCCCCCCCCCCCCCCCCCCCCCCCCCCCCCCCCCCCCCCCCCCCCCCCCCCAACCCGGCCCGAAGGTGAGAACGCGGGGACGGCCCGGGGGGGGCACTTTACTACCAGGAAACATGAAGTATGAAGAGTCCTCACTTAGTATCCTAGTAGCAGACCAGGGAAACATCACACTCCACACAGCAAAAGAGGGAAAGAAGACGAGCTTCCGGCAGGAGGGCGGCCTACGCTTAAGACTCGATTTCAATAATCTAAGAGCTTGATTTAATATTTCGAATAACTGCAAGAGCGAAAATAAATTGTGTTGAAAACAGCAAATGCATGAAGAGCAGGTTTGACTTACGATGCTCCTTGCGAAATGCGGTATTTTAGTGCCGCTACAGGTTTCGATAAAAACGCTGCGCCGATGTGTCACAATATCCGCTTCCATTACCACTGTTCAATTTAAGCCACACAGCTAGGTGGTTGTCATGACGATGTTTATGATTGATGGAGGTCCCAGAAGATGCTTAGGAACGAGGCGGAGAGACTCGCTAGGGACCATTACCGTTAGAGGAATTTCGGGAACATTTTAAGTGTCAGAACAGCAATAGAGCCAGCGGCTTTTATCATTTTCAACACAATTTGTTTTTCAGTGCGTGTAAAAAAACATACTTGGAGATCCTGATATTGAAGTTATTTTTGGTTACGTCTATGTTATATAATCACACAGCTCCAGTGACTGAATGTAACAATTTTTAATCTTGAATCATTACTCCTATCTCCCAACACTGCGAGTACATTTGCAAAGACATTAAATGATGAATGCTGCTGCTGGAATGCACACTATCCTCTCTGCATCTGATATCTTACCATATATGTCTAGCCTGGCAGTGCACGAGCCTATCCCTGCTTCATTTTTAGCTGATACCGTGTACCAACCAGCATCCTCTTTCCTGGTTGGCTGAATCAGCAGGCAAACATATCCTGTGGCATCCTGGTGCATGCTGGGATCAAAAGATAAACGTCTTCAATTAGAATTTGTATATAAGCAATGTTCTCAAAAATGTGTGGAAAATTTTTTTACAGAAAAACTAAAAAAGAAAGAATAGACAAAAGTTGAAGTAAATAAATGACCAAGATGGCGCAAGCTGGAAAGAGAGGCCTGAGATAAGACCTATAAGTCTATAGCTGTGTCACTGAAGTCGTCTGAGAAAATGCCTGTTAAAATCCTGTCAGAGGCAGTGAAGAATGTAACAGGATCACACTGGAGGATGAAAGTCTCACAAAGTCAGTGCCTCGATGCAGTGCCAGTGAAGAATGCAACAGGATCACACTGGATGATCACATAGTCAGTGCCTCGATGCACTGCTAGCAACAATGACAGATTAGAAACCAAAAAAACCCCTCATACATTATACCTGTGTTTAAGGGACCAGTATCTACCACATCCAAGTGGACAGACTGATAAAAAGTTCTGGAAACCAAATCCACCACTTTAAAGTCTCATAGAGAGTCAAGGTAACACTGGACAAAGTGATTCACCATGTTTTTACAGTTTCTCAGTGTGTATCTGAAGTTAACTTGCAGGGTTTATAGTCAGGGATACACATGACTGGTACACAAGTGTGCATTCGCCAAATAAAGCGACACAATCTGCAAATGCTTGTCATAATTACCATGCATTTTAACCTTTAGGCTATACCATGAGTGCAGTATGCATTAGCATATAAAGGTTATAATGCACTGTAATTTCAACTTATTTTACTTATAAAATACGCATGCATTTCCACCATTATGATAAGATGCTGCCCCATGTAGAGCTTTAAACGCCGAATGTGTACTCTTGTGTCAGCTTTGGTTTTGTGCATCCCAAGTTATGGAGTTAAAACCTAAAGTGAACAGACTGATGCTGGTCCCTCTAAGCGGCCGATCTGCAGTTTCCCAGCACAGGGAGACGAGAGCCCAGAGGTCGCTGTACATCTGCTACAAAAAAGCAACAGAGTGAGATGACTGTGACAAACGAAGAACAAACATGTTTTGGAATCATATGAAGCCCTTTTCCGGTTTACACTTCAGCCAAGGCGATTCTCAGCCAAGGCTGCACCTTCAACAGGCCTCCTGTTCGCACAGCATTATGCTGGAAATGTAGCTCTGCCTTAAAAACAGGCTGAAGCCACATTTGTTATGTGGCAGCAGGTTGCTCTCTTTGCTGCAGCCAAATCCTCTTTGTGCTCTGAAAATGGTTATTCTGTCCTGAAAAATCAGAAATAGTAGCAAACAGACAGTAAACACCAGCCGACGTGCGTCTCCCCTAACCTCCTGTAGAAGCAGCTCTCACCTCATCCTCTCCCTGTTAGGGGGGATGCTTTCATTATCCTTCTTCCAGTAAATGATGGGCGGGGGCATCCCTGCCACCCTGCACTCCAGTCTGACCGGCATCCCCTCAGCGATGCCGATGTTCTGGAACCTCTCCAAGAACATGGGGACCTTCCTCACTTCCTTCTCTAAAATAAGATCACACAAACCTCCTTATATCTTTGAATTATTGTTACATTTTGCATCAGTCATGGTGTCCTTCATCCATCAAATTCTACACATGACACTATATTCCAGTGTTTCCCAGCCCAGTCCATGGGACCCCCAGACAGTCCACATTTTTGCTCCCTCCCAGCTCCCAGCGCACCTGAACTGAATAATCAAACAATCAAGAATACTGAATACCTGGTACCAGTGTGCTTTGAGCTGGGAGGGCACAAAAACTGACTGGGGGTCCCTGGATTGGGTTGGGGAACACTGTAGTATTCTACTAAAATGCCCTCAGATTTGAAAAGTCTTACCCATAACGGTTAATTCCAGAGAGAAGGAATTCTGTCCTGCCTTGTTGGTGGCAATGCACGTGAAGGTGCCGGCGTCGCCCTTTGTCAGCGGGTCGATGAGCAGTGAGTGGACCCCATTCTCCCGCACTAGCATCCTGTGCCTCAGATCTGGCACCATCGGTCGCCCGTTGCGAAGCCACATCAGCTCTGGGTTTGGTAACCCACTCACCTGAGCAGAAGCCATGACCGTCAACACAAACCTCCACGAGCAGCCAGATGAGTCCTCTTTCATTTCTATAAAGCCTATCAAGATAAAGTCCTTGAAGGAAGCTGGGTTCCTATCCTAAATGATGTGTGGAGTGAGCTCTCTTGGCTCTTCCAAGATAACTTCTGCAAGATGTTCTATTTAGAGGAGCAGCATATCTAAGACTAAGAGGCATCTTCAGCGATGGAAACAATATGAAGACAACCTTCCCATGAGGACGTATCTAAAATACCTTGCAATCCAGCCTGCAGAGCTTCCCTTCGTGAGCCACCTGGTCTCCAGGGACTTGCAGGAAGTGAGGCTGAAAAAACCTCTCTTGAATGGGCTCACCTTCCTCGACATCTTGTGATCGGGGATGAACTCTACAAAGACGCCACGGGAATAAGGTACAGCAGTGGTTCTCAAACTTTTTGGATCGGGTTCCACTCTGGATCGAACCAAAGTAGCCAAGTACCACGTGAGTGAAAAAAGATCACAGTGACCTGAATCACAGTAACAAATGACTGAGTGTCACTGCTGGTGCCTGTACCACAGTCTGAGCATCATTGAGGTAGAGGATTTGTGACATAAATTCTGTTTTACTACTAAAGTATTCGAAAGTTGGTCAGCTTTTAATTTACAAACCAGACAAAGAATGTGCTTCTCCATTTCATACCTTTGAGTATGAATCATCGGTGTGAGTCGACGCCGGACTGGACCGGTCTGAACAATCAGGTGACCAGAACAGCTGCTCCTCCCCTGTGGAATAGAAAAGAGCCCCAAAGAACTGATAAAACACAAAAACCCACCCAAGCTGCCCATTCCTGTAAGAAAGTGTCAAATACCTGGGGATTAGCAGCCATAACTGTGTAGTTGCCATCATCATCACTGGTGACAGCCTCAATTTGCAAGGAACAGGTGCCACCGCCCTCTCTCACTCTCTTATAGTGTTCATTTTTCTTTAATATCTGTTTTCCATCCTTAAACCAATAGACCTGAAGAAGGTTTTCATTCGTGAGTTTCGCCAAGGCAGGCAGAACAACAACAATTTGTCCCTATTGGGCAGGACACAGCACGTCACCTTCGGAATGGGGATTCCCACGACTTTGCAGGTGAACGCCACCGGGACACCCTCCATGGCCCGGAAGTTCTTCAGCTTCTTGTCGAATATGGGGGCAATGCACTTGCCTGTGGGGATTTCGTCGTGATGGACCTCGTCGTCAGACTCTTCGACTGGCGTTCGCTCTAGCCGGAACTCGATCTCACTCATGAGCCTCTGCTCAAAGTTGGATACCTTGTACTCCTGTGAAAGACACAACCTCTTAACTCATATGAAAGCTGTAGCAAAATATATTCATAACATAGACTATCGATTATCCAAATATTGTACACGAATTAGGAAAATAAGGCAAACTGTAGTTATTCTGTGTTCTTAGCTGTGCTCCAAACTATCTGTACAATTTCAGTATGGTGCCATTCGGACTTCGAAGTGCTCCAACAACCCACCCATGCATTACAGAGGCCTTGACTGAACACTGATTTTGTTTGTACTGCTCATTTGTTTGCACTTTCTGATTGATCATTTTGCACACTATACATCTGCAGTTTAGCCTGCATCTTGCCACATTTCCTCACACAATCACTCATACTGCACTTCCTGTCTGCACCTTACGGCACAGGCTACCTCATGTATGTTTTGCACAGAACCATAATGTACAATTACATTCATAATTCACCTATAATCTATTCATAATGTATGGTTTTTTGCTATTCGCTTTTTCTATTCGTATTTGTATTTCATTGGTTCTGTACCTGTACTCAGCACAATGGAAATAAAGTTGAATCTAATCTAATCTAATCTAATCTAATCACACTTCTATGCACACCAGGAGCAATTCAGAAACACCAATTAACCTGGGTGACGTGTTCTTGGTCCCTGGATGAACACTAAGAAAAACATGCTCCAGAAAGTGCGTGGAGCATTGGTACGACAGCTCTACACACTCCCCCACTGTCTCGACGGGGGTCAGAACCCAACAATGCCTGTCAACTTTAAAGGGAGAGCTCGTGTGTAGGAAAGGGAATGAGAATTCAAGGCGGATCATGCCAAACAGGCCCTTTGGATTCCTCAGTCCCAAGACCACAGCACCACAGGTTCAGACAAGAATAGGCGTAAACATGGTGCGTTTCAGGAACAGAAGAGAGTGGTGTTTCCACTGGAAGACAGTGCCCAGTGCACTGGGGGAAACTATAGACAAAGCATATGCAAGGAGCAGATTTATTGACTGGCTTCACCCGCGCATTCTTAACCCTTAACTCACCTGAAACAGCACGATAATGCAAGTCAAACCATCGGGTTTGAAAACACCTGATTTTGCGTTATCCACACAAGCAAGTGATAATGCTCCAGTGCTAAATTCTAGGTATTTGCATTTTAGAACAATAATGACAATGCAGCTTTGCTATGTGACAACCCACAAACCAGAGGAACACAACAAATATATGATGCAGGTAGCAGGAATGTGATTGCATCCTAGCACTCTGCTGGCCCCTGGTGTTCACAGCTGTTCATGCATTCACTGGGCTCTTAAGAAGGGAGAACATGATGATGATGATGATGTTGTGAAATCAGGAACAAACAGTATGGTAGGGCCCCCTCTCAGTTTGAGAACAATCATTCATTAAGTAATTTGTAGTTGTTTCACACAAAATATACAAAGAATCACATCTCTCTGATATTAGACAAAGCATAATATCCTATATTATAGACATCTCTTAAATAATAGGTTATACCTGATATTTCTAGCTCAAAGTCAGGCTGAAATGTATTATTTTTTCAAGGCATAAGGATTGTGATGTTAGTTTGTATTCAGTCTTGGTGAACTCCATTTAACCTTCAGGAATCTGGTGGCTCTGATCTCCTGTACAATGAGTAACATCTTGTAAACACTGTTTTTCAAATCCATGCTTTACCACAATCATCGTAATCACAATGCAGCACGGAGTCCTTTCGTTTCTGTGCATTTCTTAACCTTTTTGTCTGACATGCTGTCGAAACACTTGGTTAATGTCCTAATGGCAAGCATCTCCAGTGCTGACCGACCGCCAGCCTACATTCTCACGTGCAGAGTATCTATTATTATCATACACAAATTATCATCATCATACAGCCTAGCTACGTTTAGTAACGTTAATACTCAGGTCAGTGTTTGATTCCATACTGTCATCAAAACCACTCTGCCGTTTCTGAACCAGGAAAAGCTGTCGGTGTGACGGTACAGCTCTCGTGTAACTCTGCCATCCCTGGGCTTTGAACTGGCGACCTTCCGATCACAAGTCCTACCCCACTGCTTCACTCAACTTCCAGCTTTATAGTTCTGAAGTTCGGGGCAGCACACAGTTAACAACAGGAAGTCTCCCCAACAGGAAGTCTCCACAACAGGAAGTCCCTCCAACAGGAAGTCTCCCCAACAGGAAGTCACTTCAACAGGAAGTCTCCCCAACAGGAAGTCTCCCCAACAGGAAGTTCCTCCAACAGGAAGTCTCCCCAACAGGAAGTCACTTCAACAGGAAGTCTCCCCAACAGGAAGTCTCTCCAACAGGAAGTCCCTGCACCTAATAACATCAGAGCAGACCTGTGTACTCAGTCAGTCCAGAGGCTACCACCAGGCCTGAGAGACCCTTGGATCACTATGCATTTCCTGCTTAGAGTGAGGTGTGCGCGTGCATGTGAGCGAGATTTCAACCATGTGAATCCATGCAGGATATAAATAAAGTCAGTGACGCATTGAAGCTGAAGCATTTTAAGCATCTCCTGAGTGGTGAAAATACACGCTGTGCCTATTGTGAGGTGAGCAAGGCCATCGCTGTCGGGGGAACATTCCGGTACCTCGTCATAGTTAATGACAGCTGCAGGATTGTTTGGTCCAAGCAGTCTGGCTTTCCCTTCATAAGTCAGCCTCTATGAGGGGATATGATGGGATGGGCAATGAACAGCAAGGCACACACAGGCATGTACACAGACGGCCACAGGAGGGCGCCAATACGCACACAGGCACATACATAGAAGGCCACAGTAGGGCGCTGATACACACAGGCATATACATAGAAAGTCACAGGAGGCGTAGAAACACAGACACTCACACACACACACACACACACACAAAGGTATGCACACAGACAGGCATAAACACAGACGGCCACGCAAGGCATGGAAACACACACAAACACACATAGACACCCTCACACTCATTCTTGCTCCCCATGATGACACACACACACACACACACACACACACACACACACACTGATGAATCTGAACACACAGCCCACACCATAAAAAGGCAGCACACTGTCCATAAAAACATACAATATACAACAACTGGATATGAATATGATAAATATGCATATGGATATGGTCAGTAAAAAAATGTAAGGGGCAAGATGATGGAAATTTCACAGAAGTATAAAATAAGAAAGAACCAGCCTTTTTGGTTAAAGGCATTTTCTGGGAATGTCTATTAAGATTTCTTTAAATAACACACATTTAGGCATTTAGGCACATGCATATATACACAAAAGAGAGCTATCAGTTATATAAACGCCCTTTGCATCAAACACACACATTCTCCTGATATGTAGGTCTGTTACTCTGAGTTCATCTGCGAGCCACATTCCGCACATCTGCTGATACTCAGCACAAAGAGAGCGAGGCTGGTGCAGCATCTGTATGCCGGCGCACGGGGACAAAGAGCAAGCACCACATCCCCACATATCAACGCTGTTTTCATTGCCATGGCAACCGCTCCTTCTACGAATGCGCCCGTGCAAAGCACACGAGGAAAGTGTGCTGTCCAGCAGGGGGAGCTGAGCGGAGCTGAGCATGAGCCTGTAGGGCCCCAGGGTTTGTGGGACGCCAAGCTCATGCCGTGACATCCATCGCAGCACCTCCCTGTTCACCAGCAGCCTTTCAGAGCAGTAGAAAGCCCAGAACACCAAGCCACAGCCTGAGGCCATGAAGTACGCCTGTCTACTGTTTTCTACAGTGAACAAAGGACTTATGGGTAATTTCTTACAACCGGTTGCCTTGGTAGCCAATCAGAGACAGAATTGTAAAAGAGGGGGGTGGGACTGTTCTGTGCACCAGGGAAAAACTACCACCACACCAGTATCTGCACACGTGACCTTAGTTTTCCGGTAATAAATGAAGGAACATGGTAAGAATCCACTGCAAAAAGGACCGTCACAATCCAGAGGTATCCAGGTTCCCTCAGGAAGGTCTCACACATGTATATTCATCCACTCATGTCACAGGTAGCGGGAGTGTCGGGGTGTGTACTAGCGCATTCACGGCCCATACCTGCTGCCCGTTTCGACCATGCTGCTCCCGCAGTCGCAGCTTCCTCTCCAGGTCGTTCAGCACGGATTCTTTGCCGTCACGGATGTCGTCATCTGACACAGAGTGAGGTGGTCTGGACAGCTTCCGCACCAGGCCCTGTGGTGACCTGAGGACAGGAAGGGGGACAAGTGAGGGGACACAGCAGTGTCCAGACAGCAGCTGGGTCAGCAGGAGCCCGGACACTCGGGGGGGACTTGCCTGGGGGAAAATGAGACAATCGATCCACTGTCACCACCCGCCACTCAGAAACACCCCCCATGCAAATTTAATCAACAGCTCAAATTTTACTCAGGGTCCCAAAAAAGAAGGGGGGGGGGGGCATTTGCAGTGATGGGCACAGCTAACCGTTTCTGCTTCGATAACCGCTAATCCGCTAATTCCAAAGTTTAATTCGATATCTCACTAAAACATTTAATGGAAGCTAATTATAACCACTAACCACTAACTTTTATTATATGAATTAAGCTTGGTTTGGTTTTAGGCTCTGAAACCCTTAATAATGGTATATTTAGGACTTACCCAATTGTATTCTGTGGAGTTTCCAGAATAAATCTGCATTGATATTTTGTTTCTATGATATTCTGTTTGGGAGATGCAAGCATTTTTGTCGGAGAAGCCCTATTTCACAACTGGCCCATGCTGATATTTTGCCCTCAGTGAGGCCGCTTGGGGACTACAAACATGGCAGCGCTTACCTGGAACAAGGAAGGAGGGTCTCAGCTTTTTATTGGTCTATAGCTCTGTCAATCAGAACCCAAAAATACAACCAGGGGCCTGAATCATGAAGGAGGATTTCTTGTTTAGCTGGATAACTTGTCAGATTTATGGCAGTCTGGGCTAAATGTAAATGAACAAAGATATAGTCCATTTAAACTAGGGCACCTTAAATCCAACAAGCAAAGCTAAGCAAGAAATAAAAGTTTGTGATACAGGTCCCTCTTTTCCACTTAGTTCAGGGTACCCCAATTTAAATAGACTTTATCTTCGTGCACTAACATTTAGCCCAGACTACTTTAAATACAAGTTATTGACCAATCACATCTTTTGATTACACAGAGTGAGCCAATAGCGTGCCAGAAAGACTGTTGCAGACACACCCACAACAGACAGGAACAAATATGTATGATTTTAGGGTTTACGAATGTTTTTGATTGTTAAACTTCATTCACTTCATCTTTTAAAAATTTTTACCGGATTTACATTTAAATTTAGTGGAAGTTAATTGGTCTGCTGACGGTTTTCAAAGTTAGTGGAAACACTAATACCAATAAAATCAGCTTCGCTAATTAGCAGTTAGTGGAATAGTGGACTGTGCCCACCACTGCCCATTTGGTAAAATTTTTCAGGGTCCCAGCCATGTGCTTGTGTGGCCCTGGTCACCTGACACGCCAGGACCTTTCTAGATTCTTCCAGTGAGATCAGAAACAAGCCTGATTAGTTCAGGAATAACCAATCAGATTGTAGAGGAAGCAACTATGGGAGGCGGGACCAACCAATCAGAGGCAACAATAGGGGAACAATAACCCACTTACAGGACAGGGGCGCTCTTGGGTAGCCCCATCTCGTTGGTGGGGGGAGACGTGGGCAGTGAGGGCAGCACAGAGCTGAGGAAGGCCACGGGGTCCTGGATGGGGCTGGGACTGGAGCAGCTTGAGGTAGGTGAGGACACCTGGGGGGGAGACTGGGCACGTACGGCAGGGGCGGGGGGCTTGTGGATGGGTGAGGACACCTGCGGGGGAGATTGGGCACGTATGGCTGGGGCAGGGGGCTTGAGGACAGGTGAGGACAGGAACGTTGGTGGGCTGGATGGGGACTGCAGGACCCGGGTGGGAAACAGCCTTGGGAACATTGCGTGCTGATTGGATGTCGGGGAGAGGGGTGGGAGCCCAGAATCCACAGCCAGTTTCTGCTGGATCTGTGCAGCCAGGGCATTGAGCATGGGGACAGGGGACTCAGTGGTGGACAGACTCTGGGACGGGGACTGCGTCTGGGCGGCAATGAACTCCTTGGGCCTGGTGTAGCTGAAGCCTTGTGCCATGTTTGCTGCACTGATGGGGGCTCCGGGGGCCACAGGTGCCTGGGTGATGGGAAGGTTCACGGGGCCGTGCTGAGGCTCATGGTGGGAGGGGGGAGAACAGGGTGTGGGACCAGGGATGCTTGGTGGGGCGGAGTCCTGCTTTTGCTCGAGGAGAACCTGGTTATGGAGGATCTGAAGCTGGGCAGGGTCCCTGCAGAGACAGGTAGTAAACAGTGAGCCGAACAGGGGTCAAGGGTCACAGCCCAGGGCGCTCATAGTCCCAAAGTGGTTATGGTCAAACTGGGACCAGAGAGCCACAGACATCATCAAATACATCGTCACATGAAGCCATATCCAAAATGGGAGCTGAGAGACACAGACACCATCAAATCCAGTCACGGTCAAAATGACCCCCAGAGTCACAGACACCATCAAAAGCAGTCACGGTCAAAATGATCACCAGAGTCAGAGACCACAGAGTCACAGGCACCATCAAAAGGAATCAACAGATCTGATTGGTTGGTCCCATCTCCCCTAGTTGCTTCTTCTACAATCTGATTGGTTTTCCTTGAACTAATCATTTTTTGTTCTGCACTCAGAATATTGTTATATAAGTGAAACTCTTATGAGCACCGACACCATCAAAAGCAGTTACAGTACAAATGAGACCACAGAAATGACACCATCAAATCCAGTCACGGTCAAAATGACCCCCAGAGTCAGAGACCATCAAATGCACCTTCAAATGCCACCATATATTCTAGTTTGAATATTCCAAACAACTGGATTATAAGGCTGAATAAATTCGTTTTCTGCAATGTAGTCAAAATTCAGACTGTACGATAATTCTTTTCAGAATACACACGGGAATCTAAAGTAAAGAAATTAGAATATTTAATAGTATTGGTAATG
The DNA here is from genome assembly GCA_026777985.1 of Mormyrops attenuatus. Taxonomy (NCBI): domain Eukaryota; kingdom Metazoa; phylum Chordata; class Actinopteri; order Osteoglossiformes; family Mormyridae; genus Mormyrops; species Mormyrops attenuatus. The sequence goes on along the minus strand of JAODKC010000064.1, from coordinate 2,165,980 downwards.
TCAAGAATTGAAGGAAAACACAAATGCATGACAGAGGAACAAACACCGTTTATAGTAAAATGCTCCAATGAATTTAGCGGGTCAGTTTTACTACATTTCATTACAGAAAAGAACTAATCACATTCAATTATCGCTCAAACGAACAAATCACACTAATAAAATGTTTCTTCCACAAGAATGCACAATTAAGCAACATTTAATATCACTTAAACTGATTAACACTAATCTAAAACAGACTATATTTCCATATATTTTGTTACTATTACTTCTCGTCTCACGTAAATTTAAAACGGACCTTATATCAATACAAGAATTAGAAAAACCCAGTCATGATCAGTTCTGTCTTACCTGTTTGCAGCTTGTGCTAATTTAATCAAACTAGTTTGAAATGCTGTAAAAGGCTGATCGCAAATCGCCTTTATTTCAGATGCAGCGTGACACGGCGCCCCCCACAGGCTGTCGTTTATGGGGAAAGCTGTGGAATCATCTGCCCAGATGCCGATTCCAAGTCACTACCTCTGCCCCAAGCTTTTACTTCTCGGTCTTTAAAATAGTTCAGCAGCACATTTTAACATCGTCTTTTGCTATCGATATTCTCTCACAGAAGGCTGCCACATGACATTGCACAATAAACAGGCTTTAACCGTTTATATCTGCCTAGTGTTAAGCCATTCATCAGAATAACACAATATGGTTACTGGACCTTAAAAACAGAATCAGCCCCAGGCCAAGGGGAGGGACTCAGAGTAGAGGAGAAGGTGGAGGGATGGAGGGGGCCCACTGCAAAATTTACCCACGGAGGGAAGACCATTCTGTGGCTGAGAAGTAAAAGCCCCCAGCAGCTTGTGACTGTATCCTTGGACCACATTGGGCCAAACAGGGGCCCCCACATGACTGGCTGTGTCTCAGGGGCCCCACAGAGCTGTCAGAGCTGAAGCTGCCCGCCTACCCAGCACCAGCCTCTGGGCATATAAGGCAAGGAAGGTTCTAGATGTTTATGGACACCTTGGCAAGGAGGCACAGCCTTGAGAAGGCAGAATGCAAGTGGCGACAAGCGGCCCTCCTAAGTGGCAGCCTCATTATTTACATTATTACAGAATCCTTCATAAATCCCGTCCACACTGGCAGGACAGCTATCGTAGAGCTATACCTTCAAAGGGGAGCTGCATGAGGATCTAATTGAAGACCTGATGCCCTTAATGCTCAATACACCTTTGCAAAATAAGTGTAAAGACAAACAATGTCACCCTGTCACCAGTCCATGTCACATGGTATCTTACGCATGCCAGATGCCGCGCCACCATCCACTAATAAATAATTCATAATCAGCTACCCTACAGCCAGTCACATGTTTGGATAAATGGAGCGAATCTAAACAAAGCAGGAAGTCGAAAAAAATCTTAGCAATTAGCCATATTCAGAGTAGGCAAACTCTGTCTACAGCAACAAATTAAACCGTCAGGCACTTACCGAGACAGCCCAGTAGCTGCAGGCGGTTTTGGAGAGCGGCTGGCTGCGTACCTGTAGCCTGAGCTGCTAGTCTCTATGCCCCCCTCCCTTGCAAAGCTTCCCCTCCTGAAACTGGTGCTGCGCTCTGGCGGGAGCCAGGAGCATCAACTGGAGAACCTCAGCCGCGCGGCTACATAACAGGGCCACTTAAACGCCGGCAACAATTCCTGAGGCTCCACCATGCAGCTATTAGGGCAAACGGCTGTTATATCTATATTATATTATATTACTCAACTGCTCTGGGAATGTCTTTGAGAAAAAGTTCTGGTCTGACCTGCTCAACATTACAATTTCCGTAAAAGGCACTTGTATCCAGAGCAATATTCAATTGAAGGAGTCAGCTGTTTGCTGAGAAATTGGGGGTTAAGGGTCTCACTTAAGGGCCCAGTGGTGAAATCTCCTTGTTGACCCTGGGACTCGAATCAACGACCTGCTCCTCACAGGCACAGCGTCCTAACCTAGTGAGCCACACAGTGCCCCCAAGCTGTCACTGTGACCCTCACATGGGATGATATGAGATCAGTTTCATGGCTCAATATGAGCATGAAGTCACACATACATGCCCCCCCCCCACTCGATGTGAGGGGCTTCCTGCCTGTTTAGCTGAGATTTAGAGCACAAAGTGACTGGTGCAAACTAACGTCTAAATCATCGGCGCCGAATTGGGAGGACGGCCGCTCACAATCTAGGCTTGGCCCGCACCGCAGGGGGCTCTTTGCGAGGCGTCGTCGGCGAGGAGTCTGCAGACGTCTCTGTGGCAGGATGGGGGTCCTCCGGGGGGGGGCTGTCCGGCTCGTCCTCAGGGAGCTTGAAGTGTACTCGCAGGCCTGTGCGTGAGTTGGTGCGCGATTCGCTCTGGTTCAGCAGCCGGGGCTTCAGGCAGGAGCTGGGGGCGTCTGCAGCCGAGGGGGGGAGCCAGGGCTCAGCCTGGTCAGTTGGGGCCGCCTGTGGTCTGGGTTTCGGGCCAGCGGCGAGCTCCTGGGGGCTCACGTTCGGCCGGGGGGGTCCCTGGCTGCCCTGCGCTTCGTCCACCTTGGGCTTCAGACCCAGAGTCACAGAGCTGGGTGGGGGGCTTCTGCAGAAGGGCTCACTGGGATGGGCCAGGGTGTGCTGAATAAAGACGTCTGGCGAGAGGAAGCTGGATGGCGAGTCGTGGTGGTGAAGAAGTCCCCCCTCAGCCCTGGGGAGGAGCTCATTATGATAGGTATGGGAGCCTTCCAACCAGGGGAGGGGCTTGTTATGATTGACATTCATATCCTCCAACCTAGTGAAGGACTTGTTATGATTGACATTCATATCCTCCAAGCTGGGGAGGGGCTTATTATGACTGACATTCCCATCCTCCAACCTGGAGAGGGGCTTGTTATGATTGACATTCATATCCTCCAACCTAGCGAAGGACTTGTTATGATTGGCATTCCCATCCTCCAGCCTGGGGAGGGGCTTATTATGACTGACGTTCCCATCCTCCAACCTTGAGTTTAAGCTTAAAGTAAAAGGGTCAGTGCTGGTGATTGCTGGGTGTGGCTCATTTTGATGAATTAAAGTCCCTTCGGCGACGGGCATCGTGCTGAAGGTAAGGGCATCTCTCGCAGAGCTGTGGCCCATCAGAGCTACATCTGCAGGGACCTTCGGGCTGCTGGGATCTGGAGATACGGGGCCAGTTCTGACACGCTGAGCGGATTCTGCCGGCGCAGTGACCCTGACTTTGCTGCCGCTGCTGCCGCGGTCTTCATAACCTAATGAGGGGAAAATGAGCAGAGTTGGCTGCCTGTCAGCTGAGTGCCTGTCATGTTCCATCCGCCTCAGTTTAGATAAAAGCCTCGGCCAATTTAATGTAAGCGGCTCATACAGAACCATGTCAATATTGTACAAGTGCACAATATCTCAGATTTCACTATTTAAAATTCCACTAATTTAATCTAAGCTTGATTGCTTACATACATGCCGGGTTGCCAGCTCTCACACACCTGGTGTGACACTCACACTGTCAGTCTCACGCTCATGCAACAAATCTCACGACACATCTGTATTATTTCATTTTAAACCTAAAATTAGCTACATCCATACAGATTATGTACCAGGTAATAAAACTGTTACATACATGTAAATGTGTGCGTATGTTTGTGCAGACTTGTTTTGAAATGAAAATCTCACTCTGGCCAAAGCTGGCAATATTTTGGGATATTAATCCAGTCCTTCTCAACCCAGTCCTTGGAGACTCACAGTCGGTACGCACTTTTACTCCCACCCTGTAGCAGGTATTCAGTGCTGTTTGGTTTCTTTGGTTCGTTCTTGATTGTTTGGTTCAGGTGAGCAGTGAGCAGGGAAGGAATCAAAATGTGGACTATCTGGGGGTTCCTAAGCACTGGGCTGAGTAGTGCAGAAAGGTAACAGCGTGCTGTGTCAGAAGGTAGCAGCACGATTCGAGGGTCATACCCTTCACCTGCAGGTAAGCGACACTCGACACTGAGCCGTATTTGTTTTTTGCCGTGCAGGTGAATGTTCCAGAATCTTCCGGGAAGACTTCAGCTATGACCAGGGTGCATATCTCCTCTGAAGGCAAAACAAAATGATCAAATAAAAATATATTAGTATCAGCAGTCATTGTTCCCTCACAGTTTGGTAGCAATGTGACCATCACCTGGAAATGTAAGCCAGCTCACGTGTATTGTTGCCATAGAATATTCCAGGCAGTTTAATCACTAGACGTGATATAAAAAAAAAATGGATATTTTCTGTTCTCAAAGGTACTCCTACAGGACGCTGTCTAGGAACTATCAGGTTTATCGCCCAAATTCTGAATCACTTTGCAACTCTTCCTTTATGTTGGCTAACTAACAAATAATTACATTTTCTTTTGATTCTTTTAACCACAAAAAGTACCATGTTTGTTTTCTTAGTTTTAACCTTGAACACAAAAATGTTGTGGAAATTGTGCCTTAATGCTGTGTTCACACAGCTCACACCCAGAAAGTATCCATCTGATTAGATCTGGGATTCTGTCTGCTGTTTGTGGTCGCCACGGAGACAGTGGACTTTCATGTACTGTTTATGGCTCTGTTTGCAGCTCTGAAGGAGCTTCACGCCCGTATATGGCTGTGCGGCGGCGAGAGGGAGCCCTCGGCCGCATCTCAGAGAGCTGTCACGGCGTACTGTCAAACATCTCGCCTGCAGCGGACGGCTCAGATGTAAAAAAAATCAGTAATTGCACTACAACTCATCACGATTCTCCAACCATTTTTAAATACTGAAACTTATTATTTTGTTTGCTGTAATTGTGACAGATTCATTGGGGGGAAATGTTCTGGAGCAGGGTTGGGGGTTGCTGAATATGCCATCTGCTGTCCAGCCCTTGCAGCAACATAGCATTTTCCTGTAGTTTCCCATAACCTCCATGTATTTTAATGTAGTTTCCCACAGAGTTTCCCAATCTATGCCCCACGCCTTTTAACAGGCAAGTTTTCTAAGTCTGTCGTCTCACATGTCGAGACTGCGCAAGCGTCACACTCTCCCTGCTCCCTGAACGTACCTGATTCGGCCATGAACCTCGGCTCTGAAAGGAAACATAGCAGGGGGTTACTCAAACAGGGGGTTACTCAAATTACTTTGACTGAAAGAACAAAGTATTGATTCGAATGTGCAAATCAAACTATTCAAAATAAAAGACCTACTATTAAATGTAACATAACCAAATCAATTCTGAACACAAGAATAACTTTATTTTCATATTATTTTCTAAAACTATGTATGTGCTTGGCCTAATATTTATGTAGACTACACTGGCTGCAATACATAAGGCAGCTACTAACTTAGATGACTGATTACCACTGCAAAGTAAATCAGTGCTGTTAAATCTAGAAAGAGTCAAATAAATGGCTGACATGCTGAAACACATGAGCTCCTTCTGGGACAGATCTGTGACTGGGACATAAAGTCCTCTGCCATAGTCTTTATGTCAGCCTGCTGCTTCGGCAGAGATGTGACACACAACATAGCACAGCAAGCAGGGCGACCGGGCATACTCTTCTGGAGGATCCTGAAATCGGGGGAGTCGTCCACCGTGGTCCCTTCTCTGTACCACTCCACATGGGGGGAGGGTATCCCTTTCACACGGCATTCCAGCACCACCAGCTGGCCCTCGAAGGCAATGATGTCCTGCAGGTTCTGCAGCCAACACAGACCACAGAAGCGCCTGTGTGACCTCATGCTTTTACACATGTTCAGACTCTTCTAAATAGGTTGCACCGGTGCAGCTTTTTTCCCCAATTGCTGTGCATTTCTGCCTTGATTGTCATGGGTGACGCACCGGAGACTCAACGAAACATAGAGAGTTAATTGAACGCAAGCTTATAGTGCCATCTGGTGGCTGACTGAGGTTTTACAAATTCAGAATTCATTCAGAATCATTCATTCATCATATTTGCTATACATCATTACACCACTGGGTGGTGAGAGAGAGGCTCTCTAGGTCGAGAACCACATGTTGTATTTCTCTGGAACGGCAGTGTATTACCTTTGTAAAGACAGGAGCGCTCATTAGAACCATTCCGTCCAGACTTGGTGGGTAGCTAATGGCGTTTTGATTCTGGATGAAAATAACAGAGTTGGTGCACGCAACACAATTGCATTAGCCGTGATCTCATGCAACTATTTGTTTATCAATTTAATTCTATCAGAAAATGATACATGACATATTATGAGCCTATAGAGGGCGCTGCTACCTCCTGTAAAGGAGTCGGGGGGTTGACCATCTGTGCCGGTGGGGGACTGGAGACGTCCTGCACAGGCAACTGCACAGTGAAGGGGGTGGAGTGTGGTGTGATGGAGGGGGGGTCTTCCTCACGTGCTGGAGTGGGCCTGGAGGGCGGGGGTGCTGCCGGTATGGACTGTGATGGCTTTCTCTGTGGCCTGCATTTGTACACAAAGCCCAGCATGAACACCCAAGAGTTTCTCAGTGGGGGAGTACTAAGTGCCCCCTGGTGGCAAGAACTCACTGTGTGGCGTGCTCAGGGCGGTGATCCCCGTCTGAGTCAGAAGAAGACGCTCCTGAGGAACACACATGATAAAATTTACCCCTCGGTTGCGCCCCCCTCTCCCTCTCTGCCTTACCCCATCTCACCCTGCTCCGTTGTGCCCCCCCGCCCCACCCGTTGTGCCCCTCCCTCTCCCTGCCCCACCCTGCCTCATTGTTCCCCTCCCCCTCCCTG
>JAODKC010000064.1:2124377-2150113 GCA_026777985.1 Mormyrops attenuatus | reverse complement strand
ACACCGCACCGGGCTCCGGCCCCCGGTGTTACTGCCACCCAAAGGGCCGCGCTCCGGGCACCCCGGGCACCCCCCCCCCCCCCCCCCCCATCTGCTGCATGCATTAATCCAGGACGTGCAGCCCACCGGCACTGAAGCCTGGCCTAATTATAGATGGAGTGTCACTTTACATGAAAAAGCAGGGAAATTAGCTGCCCCCTCTTGCTATGGCAAATCCTCCCCCCTGCTTCATTTGCCTGCTTCTCTCAAAGTGAATAATTCAATATTTTTTCCACCACAGCCTCCTCTTTTTCAGGCACGGTGCAGTCTGTGCAAACACCGCAACACCCCACAAAGCCTGCAGCGTTCACCATTTGCTGCCTGGCAGGTGAACCTAGATGGAACCGGAACTAAAGGCGAGCATTTGGTATCAAGCAAGCCTGTGGACAGAACCACCCAAAAACCCAGACGGGCAGCCCCCCTGCCGGCACAGCCACGGGGAGGGGGACAGCTGTGAGCAGGTGCTTTACCTTCAGCTGAGCTCCGAAGTGCCCCTCCGGGACATGGGGGGTCACTCCTCCAGGCCTCCCAAGGGACACGGCCGACGGGGAATGGGGTCCGCAGTTCTTTTTGTTGTGTTTTTTCCCCGGCGTTTCGCTTCGCTGAGAGCTAACCTTGGAGTTTACAGAAAATATGGCGGCAAGCAGCACAGGCAACTTGTCACCAGTAAAAGTAGCAACATTTGTCAGCATGTTGCTGGCCGGTTATTTTGGGGGCGGCTGGGACCATGTGCCCAGGGTGCATTCCTCCTCATTGGACGGGAGGGGGCTTCCGTAAAGGGATTCCTACCAGAGCAGCACCTATGGTCATCTTTCAAAGCTCCTCTTTATAGAAGCTGACAGGAGCCTGGGGTAGGTGGCAGGTGTGAGGGGGCGCCCCTAGGGGGCGCACAGCAAACACTCCATGTGCGGCTGAAACGGACAGCTCTAAGCGCACTGCTGTGCTTCCTCACCGCGTGCATCATAGCAACATGCTGAGCACATCTGTCTGACAGCAGACAGGAGTGTGGCCCTCACAGACCCCCCCAAAGGGGCCCAGGGCCCTAGTCTGACATTCAGTGGCAGCAGTTTCCGCCACTCAAACCACATATCAGAATGGGGTCCCGAACAGCAACTGCACTGAATATTAAATAGATGCATCCCTGAATCAGCTCAGCCAGCTAGCTGTGATCTCCCGTCTCTGCTAGTTAGCTATTTATTTAGGCTGTGAAGTAACTTTTCCCAGAAAACCACAAACGCATCCCTGTTGATATTTCAGCACATTTCCCAGACCCCTGACATGTAGAAGACTTTATTAAGGTGCAGACACACAGAACATGCTGTTGGCTTTCAGAAAATAAAAGCACTCATTTTAATTGCATGTAAAAACCACCATCCTCAGTACAGCGAAATCTGAAACCTTATGTCACTGATGACAAGGAATTTTTATTCTGAGCTCATGAAATAATAATTACAAAAAAATTGATTTAAACAGCATAAATCCTTCTTTGGACGGAAGGGCCAGCTTTGATCGCTCTAACACTGACATGGGAAACATTAAAATACAGACCACATGTACAAATAATCAGTAGTCAGTAAGTGGTCTGGAAGGAACTTCTCAGGAACGATTATACAATTAAACAAGTACATCGTGAAGAAAAGCAGAGCGAATCCAAAGCCGGCGGAGGCACTGATATCCATGCAGCATTGGGGAGTTTCAGTCACTCTGGCCTTTACTAGGGAGGGAGATGCCAGGAGCCCCTCAGCTCTGCCGTGACAGAGCGCGGCCGCCGCAGACACAACGGGAGCCGCACCCAGTTCTGCCCCCCTCAGCTCCGCTGCGACAGAGCACGGCCGCCGCAGACAACGGGAGCCACACCCAGTCCTGCCCCCCTCAGCTCTGCCAGTTACCTCCATCTATGTCTTGGCCGTTGGCTGACACAAAAAATAAATGAAATTTAATTCACCCTTTGCACGAGTTGCAGGAAACCAGAACATGTGTGTTCACATATGCCATCCTGCTCTCTCCTTCAAGAAACACACACACACGCATACGGAGGTGAGAGCAAAGCGTAGGGTCTGAGCACAGGGTCCGCCGTCCATCCAGTGCCCCTGGAGCATTTTTCCGGGGGTTAAGAGCCTTGCTCAAAGGCCCAATAGAGCTGTGGCTACTCTGCTTCAATCCGGTGACCTTCTGATCACAGGCAGAGTCGTAACCCGCTGAGCCACACATAGTCTGTTTGTTACCGGCGCACGGACTGACTTTCCGGCGCTATCTACACCCTCGGGAATTCGGGCAGGGGGATGATGAGCCATCTGGAATAAAAGCAGCAGTCAACTATCATCCTGCTCACCTGTGAAAAATGAAGCCAGACTAATAATTACCGTAACATGTTATTTTGCTAATTATTTTACCAAAAGCAGCTCACATGGTTACATCTGAAAACTTTTTACCTGAGTAAGGAAGCAAGTGCTGCACACAAGTACAACAGCAAAACCCATTCTTTAAGTAAGAGACTCATCTTTGCTCCCCTAAAGAGCAAGAAGAAGGCCCCCCTCAAACAGCTACCTGTGGGGGGGGGGGGGGGGGCAAAGGGGCGATGGTTCTCTACTTACTGTATGTGAGGTCCTCTCCTGCTCGCTTACGCGACTGATCACCCCTACAGGATCAAAGGGATGCAGTGAGTCACAGCAGTTGATGATGGCTTTGGCTCCCGGCAGAGGCCTCAATGATGGGTGCGAGGCCGTCGAGCGCCTACCTGGCAAAGCCGTTCAAGGAGAGCTCCGCCTGCAGTCTGCGGTCCTGAGCCGCGTAGTCGGGCAGCTCGCACTCCCGTGCAGGCGGATTAATCTGCGGGATGAAGCTGGAGAATAGCAGAGGAGCTAATCTGACCCAGTCTGCACGGGAGAGAAAGTGGAGAAACATGCAAGTATTAGTGCAGGTCAGGGGTGGGGCCTGAGATGGGGCAGGGCGGCACGTCAGAGCAAATGGCACCTACCGGGGTGCAGAGTGTAAAGACCTTTCACTATACTGGCCATTGTCGAGGGCTTGACTTGAAAAGGTGTGGAATGGGCTTTTAAAAGCAATGCTGAAAGGGAACAGAGGGCTGTTAAAGATCTGAGCAGCTCTACTTTGCTTCTAACGACAGCTCAGGAGCAACAGACTTATTTTCTATACAACAATGTGAGTGAAAATTCATCTGGAGGTGTCTGGTGCTACAGGTATGCAGTTAGAGGGAGGTACGGGACACACGTATCAAAGTGTGGATGTGCTTCTGTGCCACATGCCAGGCAAACAGCTGGATCAGGTCATCTTTCAGGTCCCTGTTCAGTTTCGTTTCAATATAGAACTTGTTCTAAGGGGGTAGAAATGACATTATATTCATAACATATGAAATACCACTCAAGACTCTGGGGTAGAACGTGACTTCAGAGTAGATGTGGAAAAAATACCCCCCCAGTTCAGTAAAAAAAAAATGTCATTTGAATTTTTTATTAGCCAGTAGGCTGGTACTCAATTATCTCTACTCAGTCTCCATCTAAATCCAGCTCCGCTTATAAGGTTTTATAAAAACAACACAGACTTCACGTGTCGCAGAGAAACATCTTACCATGTAAATGAAAATGGGCACGATGCTCTGCAGAGCCGCCATGTACCGCGTCAGAGCAGAATCGAACTTTTCAATGAAATTCTCTAGAGGACAGCACTGGAAGGGGATTATTAACGGGGTTAGGGCTTTGGAACAGCGAAGAAGTCTCCGGTAAACACCGTTACAGTCTAGGGCAGCCGTACTGTGGCTTCTGTAAACCTTACTGGTGCCAAAAAAAGACAAAAAAGGCCACCCACCCTTTAGCTACCACAGTGCTCATTAGCGACACCAGATCCACCAAAAAAATGTTTCAACTAACAAATAAAGTGCAGCCTTTTCTCGCCCCTCAGAGATGCCTTTACCTGCAACTCGTCCGAAACCCTTTCCAAGTAGGTTGTAATCTTTCGTATTAAGTCATTGTACATGATCTCCGAATGCTGCTGGCACACGCATTTGTACACACAGCTGAAAAGGCAAGAAGAAAACCAAACTTAGAGACTTGACTTTATCAATGCCCTGGGGGGGAGGGACACTTTTGGTCCAGCAGCAGGTAAGCAGTTGTAAAGGAGATCAAAACGATGATAGTAAGAAAAGAGGTAAGAAAAGTATGAAAAAATTTAAGTGCTAAGAAAAGGTACTAAAAATAGAATATTAACAGAGTATAGCAGACACGACGACTTACAATATTGTGCAATGTTACTTTAAACACGTCAAAAGAAAAGTAAGCACAGTGCTGGCTCCCTTATCAAATATAAGATGCCAAAGAAGTTTTATTTCCCGCAAAAAAAGCCTTCTGGTCTGAAGCACGCCACCTTGTGTTACTGTACCTGTAAATTTGTTCATACGAAATAGGAATGTAGTCAACCGGGCTCTGGAGCAGCAACTGGTCAATGGCCTTTTCCAGTTTGGGCCAGTATGTGTTTCTGTAGTCTTCTGTCGTCATCACGTTCATCACTGGGTCAAAAAAAACAAGATAATCACACCATTTGCTGCGTTTTGTAATGCTGTTCGAACCACGTCTTATATCGTCTTACAGAATGGAGCATCAGCCTAACTCCTGCAGAAACTCACAGAGGACAAGATCCACCACATCCAATAACAAAAAAAAGAAAGTCACAATGTTTGCTGATAAGATGTGCTATTATCTGCTGAGCCCTGAGTGGTGTATGCAGGGCTGCCAACTTTGGTCAGCTGGCTGGAGTGAGATTTTCAATGAGAGAAGTCTGCGTACACACATGCACACGTATTTACATGTATGTAACAGTTTTATTACCCTGTAGGGTTTGCAAACTGCCCCAACGCTTTTGACGTAGCTAACTTCAGGTTTTTAATGGAATAATATAGATTTGCCGTAAGTTTTCTTGCGTGACGGCTGACAGCCTTGTGCCTGTCATGCATTTGCTCTCGCCAGTCCGTCCATCTATCCATACGTAACCCGCGTACTTGTTAAAGATCAAATGCGATGCGAAGTGTGGTTCAGGGCACATGCACAGCAGGACTTTAAGACTTACAAAACCTGGAAGTGGTGTTGTTCATATTCAGAGGCAACTTCCCGGGCGTGGGGGGATCGCTGCCGGAGTCGGCGGGGTCTGGGAGCGGGATCCCGGAGAGGGAGCCGGCCTGTGGCTCCTCGGGCGGGGTCTGAGTACCGAGTACCGATGAACCTGACAGGAACTGGGTCTTTTCCGGATGGTGATTCTGTGGGAGCTCATACGTGCTCGTACTAGCCTCCCAAGTGCTATTATGGTTATGGTCATCGGCGATCTCAAAGCTCTCGGCTTCCATGCTCTCCTCCATGCCGCGGTCACTCAGGGAGATGTCACGCCGAGACACCGTCCTTAGGAGCTTGGTGTTAACCACCGTTTCCAACCTGAACAGCCCCCTCAAATTAACATTTGAGCGACACTTCCGCAGCCCTTTCAGCAGAACTTCTCGGACGCCGTGTTGTTTCGCTCCGGTTCTGCGACACTTGGCGGCAGCCGTATTTGCCGCCGATTGAAATGTAGTCCTTGTATCAAAAGCACCGCCGCCGCTATGGAAAGGATGACCATAACCTGTCAAAGGTGCCCAGCTAAATAGCTACAATAATCAGCCGGATTTTTCTTCTCCGTTGTCCTTCCAGTAGAATTGCTCATATACACGGTAGTGTCCAGAGCTGCCTTCCAAAACACTACAACTCCCATGGAGCCTGAAAACGGCTCATCTGCGCATATCGGGGGCGGAGACTGCGCAGGTCACGCGGTGAAGGGCTCGTGTGCGTCCGCATTGATTTAGACTGTGAACGGCACTGCGCAAAAATAGTTATGTAGTTAAATATGCTTTAACAAAACGGTACATTTATCAGAATTTATGAACCGAGCCCACATGCTCCATTTAGTAAAGTGGCTTTAAAGATTAATGCAGTGGTTATCACTGTTGCCTCACACCTCTGGGACCAGGGTTCGAGTTTCTGCTCTGGCTCCGTGTGTGTGGAACTTGCATGTTCTCCCTATTTCATCATGGGACTTCCTCCAGGTACTCCAGTTTCCCCCCACAGCCATAAAACATGGTAAGGTGAATTGGAGTTAGCAAATTGTCACATAGGTGTGAATGGCGTGAGTGTCCTGCCACGAGTTGGCGTCTCATCCTGGGTTGTTCCCTGCCTTGTGCCCATAGCCTCAGGGATAGGCTCTGGACTCTCCGTGACCCTGGACAGGGCAAACGGTTACAGAAAATGGATGGATGGACTCGAAAGGGCTTGTATTACATGCCCGCTGTATCAGATTTGTATTGCAGTCTTTTGCTCCCTAAACTCTGGCGCCATCTGGCAGCATTTTTAACTGATAAGAAACAGTACTAGTGATAAGTGATATTACTAGTCTCTGCTTCCATGCTCTCCTCCATGCCACAGTCACTCAGAGAGATGTCACGCCGAGACACCGTCCTTAGGAGCTTGGTGTTAACCGCCGTTTCCAACCTGAACAGCCCCCTCAAATGTAAATGATAATTATGTAATCATGCAATACATGCACTGTAAACTTTTAAAATTGTGACATATTAGGGAATATCGACTATGAATCTGGAAATCCCTAATATCTGACTGCGCAGTACTCCTGGGTGGAAGTGAAACAAATACATACAAACTTTCATTGACCCTGTGGCAGACAGGAGTCATGACAAGCTAGTGTGTGCCACACAGGTAAGCCATGATCATTGGGAGCCAGCTTTCGCTATTTCTCTGCTGACTGATGTTTCCTGGATGGTACCAGTAAGACCCATCTAGGCTAAATGGCCAACATCTTCCTATTCTTTCTTCCTTCCTTCCATCTATCCATCCATCCCTCCCTGAAAGGGTAATGTATTCTTCTCCACAGAAAGCTTTCATGTTGTGAAAGGGAAGATTACCTATGGAAATGTCTTCCCTTTATCACTGTAAGCAGGTGCAGATTACTCATAACACGGCTCTTTAATTTCCTGAGTGCAGACAGCGGGAAATACCTCTGACTGAACAGCAGATAAATGACAGGAAAGCGATGAAAAGGCCTTTCTTGCTCGGGCTCTTGCCGGTTGGCAGACAGGACGAAGGACGCCCCGATCTTATTGCTTGTCATCTCTGGAGACATCTCCAGCCTGTCTCTATCTGTCAGGCACTTTTCTTCTACTTTTATTATTTTTCCAGTCAACATTGTTTCAGATATGTTTTCAGTCTTGTTTCTACAAACAATATATTAATTATTGCTTTATATCGAAGTATGTTATGTGAAAACACAGCAATAGTTAGAAACTGTTAAATTCCTAGTGCTTATGACAATGTGCAGAATGTCAAATGGCCTATTACGTTTTCAGCAGAGATGAAGTAGTTTAATAAACATGCCTGATGTGTCATTCTGCAGAGCAGAAGAAAAACGTCACCGTCGCTCACAAAGCTGGACTCTCTCTGCTTTTCGCTGCTCAAATGATCTCCCTTCAGTTCAATTCTTCAATTTCAATTCCTTCTTGTGAAACAACTTCTTTGTCGACGACACAATCTTTCAGCAAGAAATAAATGATTTACATGATTTATTTGCATTAAACATGACCAGCAACAATACTGTATCACGAATTAGCCACACTTGTGATTTACACAAGACATCCATCTGAACTAAAGACAAAGAGGCTTTTCAAACTATCCTGAATGAGACCTTTTATGTATGTAATGTAGTGTCTTTGCCGCCTAAACACAGCGATGTAGTTTATGCATAATGACTACTTCAGATGTTCTAGTTGCAAGTACTCAACCATTGCTAATTTAAAGACACTTTACACTGTTTAGCACATTCAGCTGAATTGTGCATTGCAAATACTACAGTTCTAGGAATAGGGTCCAGGCTCACGGAGACCGCATTTGATGCACTATGATGGACACCACATGGATTGAAAGATATACTACATTTTGGAATCAGTTTTGTTTTCAACAATCAAAGAACTACTGTAACAAGTACAAGCATTAACAACTAACATGGCTTAATATCGGCACAGAGACTCCAACTGCAAGCCTGAAGCACACAAACATTTCATGAATATACTTTGCAAAGAACATTTGCGACTGACGCAAAATTTTGTGGATGGGATGCCAGGGTCAGCTTCAGTGACCTGGAGAAAATGTAAACCCTCATTTTATTTAAAAAAAAAAAAAACTAGGGCTAACATAACCCTAGACAGACACTGTGTTACGTATGTGGGGATAACGGGCATATTACAGAACGTAATGTTTCTTAGGAACAGGGGTCCTGGATCATCACCATTTTGTGGAATTAAAATATTATATTTGAAATTTGACTGTCAGAACTTCAATTCTCTTCTTACAGGGCAGCAGGGATAATGAGTAGTAATCACATCGTTTTACTGTAAACACTGTTTATGAGCAACTCAAGATAAGAAAGATGGGACACATCAACTTGCGCACGTAGCTGACGACACAGGAAAATGCACTATTTGCTCTCAGATTTCATAATTCCGGAATTTTCTCAAGAGGTCAGATGGAGCGTCAGCGGTCCATCGGAAACGCCAGTGCCACAGATTTTCACCTGGGTAGAGGAAAGGTAAGACTGACATCAGAAATGACCCGGACATACGCAAATGGAGGAACAAGAGCTGCTCTGTTCAGCCACACAAACACAAGTAACCCAGGGCCTGGGCAATATGAAGAGAGACGCACCGGGGGCCAGTGTTATTGTGAGAGCACCTTAAGATTTGTGAAGATAAGAATGCTGTGTGAACATTTTGAGGGGTGCTGTGGGGTACAGTGAGATGGGACACTGTGCCTGTGATCAGGTCATCAGCTGAAATCCCAGGGTGGCAGAGTCACGTCACTGTTAGTTTACCGAGACAGGCCCTTAACCCCCAACGGCTCCTGGATCTCTCTCACCCTTCTTAAAACAATGTATGCTGTTTTTGGATACAAGTGTCTGATAAAGCCACCCATAGCAGTGCCCATAGAGCTGGGGGTTAAGGGCCTTGCTGAAGGACCCGCAGATGAACCGCCGACCTTCTGATCACAGGCACCGAGGTTTAGCCCACCGAGCCAGACCGTAAATGAATACAATGTAACGTCTTTGAATGTGTCTTTTAGCGATTCGCATTTTGGGATCCTTAAAGGTTCTGCAATGCCTGTGAGCCTGCAGTTCTACCCCAAATCCTGATAGAGGCTCACCTGGAGAGGTTGGAGTGACGGGCGACTGCAGCTCTGCGGACGACTGTCGCTCCACCTCAGAGGCGCGGCCCGAGGGGACAGCTGCAGTCGTCTCCTTAGAAGCCTCCAGCATTGGCTCCTTCTTGGCTTTCACGGCCCAGTGCATCGACTACAATGGACATAAGCTCCGTTTCAAGGGCTCAGGATTAACCTTAACCCTCTATTTCAAGGGGATGTCCCCCCTACAGTAAGCACAAGAAACATTTTTCCAAACGATAAAAATCCACTTTATCTGTGTGCTATAAATAGGAAAGTAAAGTCATGGGAAATATAGCCAGCCAGTAAGGCACAGATGTTTATAACCAACATACACAAATAAAAACTTTTGTTTTGATCGCAGCATTTAAGCATAAAGATCCTGTGGGTGGGAGTGCGTGGGTCGCGGCATTCGGACAGCAGTCAGAGGGGTTAATTAAACAGGACAGCGCTGATTCTGTAGTAAAACTAGTAACCTACAAGAAATTTAGTCACAGAAACACTGTACGAATTCTTTGTAAATCGATGCAAATCTGCATAATCCCCATTGTTGGGAATTTAAGGGAAGCTTAAGTTTAAATTTCCATCTGAAACACACAAATGTATAAATCAGCATGCAGCTAAACGCACGGTTTTTACGGAGTCGCTCAGGGAGCGCCAGTCCCGGAAGGGCACGGAGATCCGGCTGCGTCTCCACAGGTCGTACATCTTCCTTGTGTCTTCGTTGGTCAGAACTTCTTTGGCCTCCTGCAGCTTCTGAAAATCCTCCGCTAAAAACGCACAAGATGAGACCCCACCGGCTGCTTTTAAAAATACAAGTTAGCTACCTACAATGCTTATTGGAGGGGATCTCACTGATGGAAGGACATGATCTGTTTATATTAATTACACATATCACAGCACAATATAGTTGTTGTTCTTTTGTAACATTTTACAGTAAATGATCCAAACGTACTTAAGACAGAGAGATACCTGCGTTGGGGTTTTCGGGGTCCTTGTCTGGATGTCGCTCTAGGGCTCTTGTTTTATATTCCGCAAGAATCTGTTCAGGCTAGCAAGGAAGGGCACAGTGTCCATGTTTGCGCTGAAAAGCCCTCATCTACTTAAGTAAAATAAACTTAAAAAGTACATACTATCAAACATGTCAATAATAACAACAATAATTTTACTACTACTAGTATAGTATTATTATTATTATTATTATTATTATTATTATTATTATAGGATCTTCTTATGCTCGAGCTTCTGGTTTACAGGAGCTTAAAACATTATCGATAACACCGATTGTCTTCACAAGCACCAGAGACCGGTAGTTTTCCCGCAACAATGCAACACCACCTTTATCAAAATATTATAGGGGTACTGTCTGTAATACGGATACGGACTCTTTACGTTTAAATTTGTCGAGTTTCTACTTCCATCTAACATTTTACACAAGGCTGCGTCCTCAGCATGACACTCCGTCACAGCCAGGATACCTTCACTTAAGCACCAATGATCACCACTCAACCATGAACCGTTTGAGAGATGAAGACGAATTTATGTCCAAATTTACCAAACGAACAGACATTATACGCATTTAAAGTCACACTCATAAGCATTAATGTTACTGCATATAAGTGGACGGCAAATATATTAGTATAAGCTCAGCAGTACACGTTTAACTGCTATTCGTCGTTAATTATTCACAATATTCAGTTCTAACTATGCTAATGTGTGAATTCATAAAATAATCTGATGTAAAATACTTTACTCATAAATTGCGCGATGTGCTTATTTCTGATAATTTGCTCTTTGTCAGTGCCCAAAACCCCGTTTCCACACTCACAGCGTTAAAGGGCCCCAAGCTGCATATACAATAACGGGTGACTCATCAAACCAGTTTACTCACAACGACAGCCTATTTTCACCGTAGATGTTCATTAGCTTCTTGTAAGTATGTAGCTGGGTAGTCAAATAATGGTCGACAACAAATCGTTCACCTTCTAGATAAACATGAAACAAGACTCTCAAGACTGGGCGTCTAATTACTAGTAATCAGAAAGCAAATCACATTATTAGCTAGTTGCTCAGCGGAATACAGCGCTGCAAAAATGCTAAATAACTAACATACCCTTCAGTGCACTGTACCCCTGGATTAGTTTTCACCTTTCAATAATTTCGCTGTCCCTCTGACACATCCACGAACGGTTAACTAACTGCAAGCCCAAAACAGAGGCATTTTAAGTTTCAAATTCAAGCCATATAGTCACCGTGCTTTCTTATCATACCGAGGACAACTCGTCACATCCCAGAAGAGCATAATAGTCTTCTAGATCCTCCGGCTTTGCAATGAACAGCGCATCCATCTCTGCCAGTAACAGGTCTGAAACCTGTGGATAGCAGAGAACAGGACGCTCGGAGAGGGGCTGTTACTGCTGGTTTTTTTTTTACCCATATCCCACCTCTCTAGAGGCGGAGCTTCTCCGAATACAATCCGTGCAGTTGTGGTCTGTCTAAAAACCAGATGTGTATGTCGCTTATGTATTTTCATTAATATCCACATTGCTCTTTTTTGGTACGTTATTTAATGCAAGTGCATTGTACTGCATGCTGGGCACCGATTCAATGTAGTGAAACTAGGTCACGTTATCAGTTTCAAAAGCAAAATATCTCCGCACTATTGTTTAAATTCATTCATTCATTATTATGTGAAAATTGTACCTAGGGTACCTAGCCCAGATGTAGGTAAATGTACATTTAAAATTTAGACGTGGTTCTTTCCATTGGTGGTCAAGATCAATATAATGCACTAAGTACAGGAGCATATACTTTGGAATTAATTACGTTTACTTTAAAATTATATGACAGTCTATATTAACCATTCCTGGCATTCGTGGTAAGAGGGTATGTGGGTACTTCAGATAAGCAAATTTTCCCTTCTCACGGCTGAAGCCCACAATTGCTGCGGAGACATGCCGTATCCTGAGCCCTTCACAACTTTCGGCACAGCCTCCTGAGCGGGCAGCGCGGTGCTTTGTGGGACATGCAGTGCGCACATAGTCATTATGTAAGCGCTTTTCAGACTCATATTTATCACCGCATGACACGTTTTGTTGTGGTTGACATCATCGCCCGGTCGCCATTGGCCGAGCCGGGGTCACGTGGTCTGTTTAAATGTCCCAGCTGGCTCGAGCCGCAGCGACGGCCCGTTTATCAGCTAAAGATGGCGGACGGTGAAAACGTCCCGCTCGGCGCCAGCAGCTCGGATCCCAATGAGCCCCTCACCAAGAAACCCAAGCTGGGAGCCGCTTTTGGGAGCGGGGATAAAGGCGACCAGGCGGAGCCGGAATCACCTGTAACAGAATGTGGGAAGCTCTGGGCGTCGGCGGCAGTGGCTGCTGCTGCGCGGCCGGCGGAGAGGAAGGAGGCGACGGCGGCAGCAGGACAGGCCACGGCCGCGTCGGGCGGAGACAATGGACTGTCGGCTCTGGAGCCTCGGGGGGAGCCGCTGGAGCACGGCGAGGAGGCGCCGCTCGATGGACACCCAAGAGATATGAGCGCAGGTAGCTGGCCGCCTAGCCGAGGCGAGCCGGAGAGCGCGGTGCCGTGGGCGCCGAACCGAACCGAGCCGAAGCAGTTGCCGTCGCACGGCCTTGGTCTCTGACGGCTCTAGGCGTCGCGCCGGTTCGCCGCACATGCGCCTGCAAAGCTGGGCACCTGGTCCATTTTGGTTGCGACAAAGACCTTCGGTGCACGGCCGGCCGGCCGGCATCGCGCTGATTATGTTCCGCCGAGACCGTGGCTGATTCCGGTTGTTCGTGGTTAGATGAAACGCCCCGGGTGACATGTGCATGCTCCTTTCTCGCAGTGTGCGTCGGTCCCGGCGAGGATGAGCACCCCAATGGCTTCAGCTTCCACGACCCCGGCGAGGACGATGACAGGTCCTCCCACGCAAGCTCCAGCGACTGGACCCCACAGCCGCACTTAGGTACGGGGCGCTGTTGCTTAGCAGTGCCTTTTAAGGTGTGCTAAGATGCAGAAATAAAGTGCATGCTTTTCTCCGGCAGCTGATTTCTCTTGCAGTTAATTGGTGCACGTGTTATCTATATCGGTGTTTACTGAGCACTTATTACCCCGTGTGTTTGTACGTGTGTATGTGTGGCAGGTTCATTGCTTGTCTTGATCTTGGATGGGAAGTTGACAGCGCGCGCGCGCGCGTGTGTGTGTGTGTATAGTCAGTCTGCAGAGCCAGTGCGCTACACCTCACTGCGACACACCAGGTCTGCAAGATTCACAAGCAGTACCGAATCGGTCCCTCTTAAGCCCGACTCTCAGCAGCTGTGCAGATGAGAGCGTGTCCCATCAAAATGCATTTACACGCCGTCTGGATTTACCTTATTTTAGGAGATGCCTTTTGCTGCTTCTCTTATGTGACATTTCAGCTGCTCCCACAGTGATCTGGCCCTGGGACATTTGCCTTTTGCTATTAATATTTTAATAATGTATTGCAAGTACAGATTTTGATTACTGTCTCTTGAATCCACTTCAATCTTCATCCATCGTTTGCCCAATACCGTGCGCAGCTGCAAGATGTCGTCCATAGCTTTGGAAGCGTTAACTCGCTGCCCATTAACCTGTGGGACAGATGCACTCCTCCCCTCAGGTTGATGGTGTGTTACGCAATCTCTTTAGGGATATATAATGGTACTTTTAATGCACTCAGCTGCTGTTTTACACTGGCCTGACAGTGTGGGCATGTTTCAAATGCTTGACAATACGACTGAGCTTCATTTACACTGAAATACAGACAGACAGCACGGCTCAGGTGTGTGGGAGCTGCATCCATTTCCCGTTTCCAAAGTGATGTCACTTCCTGTGTTCTACTGCCCTTGTTGGCATACTTCTCTGTGAGGGCACTTAGAAAGATTAGGGAAAACGTTAAAACATTTATTTTTGAGTTTTCCTCATTTGGTTCTGCGTGTTAAAATATTAAATACATGCAATAAAATTTCTGAATACTTTGGCATGGATAATCATTAGCAAATAATTTGTCATACTGTCAGTTTACCTGTGACTATAGGAATTCATCTCCAACATTATTTTCCAGAACTTTGAAACCAAGACCTTGTTTAATTTCTGTGTAAATGTCAAAGTCACTCATTCTGTGCTACATTTTACCCAACATGCTCTCATGGTTACATAAAGAACATGCTACTACATGCTACCTTCCCACTACCGGGGAAGGTCTTGCAGAAATTATTAGTAAAGACAGAACCAAAGAGCTTTGTGGATACACTATCTCTCTTGTAAAAAATTGTACATGATTTTAACTGACCAATGGCAGTGTGGGTTGGTTGGTTGGGGGGCGGTACTGTTAGTCAGTCATAACTGAGATGCTGTATATTAATGACAGTATCATGTCCAGGCAACTCGGCTGTGGTGTGTAAATTAGGTCAATTTTTTATTTGTTTTTTAAAGGAGATCTTGAAGTTCACAGAATGTGTAAATCTATACTTTAAAATTATTTCCAGGCTCCTACAGTTTCATCCAGCAGCACATCATGAGGGAGACTGATCCTCGGACCATCCTGAAAGATCTTCTCCCGGAAACGGTACTCCCTCCGGACCTGGACGATATGACCCTGTGGCAGATCATCATCAACATCTCCGAACCCCCCAAGAGGAGGAAGCGGAAGGACATCAACACGCTGGAGGATGTTCTCAGGCTGCTGCATGAGTCCAAGAAGATCCTGGTGTTAACTGGAGCCGGGGTCAGCAGTGAGACCTTCACCCCACACTGATTCTGCCACCAATCTCAAAATAACACCTAGTTAAAGTAACGTGGCTGATTTAAGTGTGAAATTGTGTTTAGTCACTAGTGTGGTGTGGAGCTTGTGAGGGTGACGTGCTCTTTACCGCTAGGTCTCCGTGTCGTGCGGAATACCAGACTTCCGATCCAGAGATGGCATCTATGCCAGGCTTGCCGTGGACTTCCCTGACCTTCCGGATCCTCAGGCCATGTTCGACATCGAGTACTTCAGAAGAGACCCCAGGCCGTTCTTCAAGTTTGCCAAGGTTTGTCTGCCTCCACCTGTTGAATTCGAAAGTTTATCCATTACTCTTGGAATAAAGTTAACATGTTTCGTTTATATCTGGATTGCTTGTGCTTTGCTTTGGACAGAAGTGTCTGCCGATTTAAATAGAGATGTGATAATGTTCTGCTTTAATAAACTCACACACAGTGACTCTGGAATCAGTAGTTTATAATATAGCTGTCATGGTGAAGTATTGAGTCTAATGAATTTATTAAAGACTAGATGTGACAGATGGATAGACGAGATATGAATATGAAATGTGATCAGTCATGTGGCGGATAACAGAACCGCTGTCCTGCGCCTGCAGGAGATCTACCCTGGGCAGTTCCAGCCATCTCCGTGCCACAGGTTCATCGCTATGCTTGATAAGCAGGGCAAGCTGCTGCGCAATTACACGCAGAACATCGATACGCTGGAGCAGGTAGCTGGCGTGCAGCGCATCATCCAGTGCCATGGTTGGTAGCACCGCCCGTGGCCATCCTCCACTCGCTCGCGCCCACCCCCCGAGGACAATCCCATAACCTGTCTCCACATTCCCCCTCAGGTTCCTTTGCTACAGCTTCCTGTCTCATCTGCAAACACAAGGTGGACTGCGAGGCCATCAGAGAAGACATCTTCAATCAGGTAGAAGCCAGGGCCACCCACAGCTAGCGCAGCGCAGCGTAGCGGGTCTCGAACCAACAGCCGGCTGGCCCATGAGGCAGCAAGACCCAACCTTACGTAAATATACTAATTTATCTAGAAGATGCAATTATAGACACAAACTGTGCATCACATGTCACTTTAGTGCCAGGAAGATTTAAGCTCTACCTTGCTCCCACAAAAGTGTATTCAGCAGTAAATATGAGAGGGATGTTAGAGTTGATTTGTGCCGCTTCTGTAGGTGGTACCACACTGTCCGAAATGCCCTGGCTTCCCGTTGGCCATCATGAAGCCCGACATCGTATTCTTTGGGGAGAATCTTCCGGAACACTTTCACAGGGCGATGAAGCAGGATAAAGATGAGGTGGACCTACTCATCGTCATCGGCTCATCTCTCAAAGTGCGGCCAGTGGCGCTCATCCCCAGTAAGCACCGTCCATAGCGGAACACCTGACACTGATCTTGAGCGGCCTTTAACGAGCACCTTCCTCCATCTCCAGGCTCCATTCCACACGAAGTGCCTCAGATCCTGATCAACCGCGAGCAGCTGCCGCACCTCAACTTCGACGTGGAACTGCTGGGAGACTGTGATGTCATCATCAATGAGCTGTGCCACCGGCTGGGCGGGGACTATAAGCAGCTGTGCTATAACCCGCAGAGACTGAGCGAGATCACGGAGAAGCCGCCGCGGCCTCCTGACAGCCCAGCGCGTGAGCCAGAGGAGGAGGCTGGTTTCCTGCAGGCGTCCGACGGAGTTGCTCCAGAAAATCACATGGATGTAGCGTCAGCCGTTCAGACGCCGGCGGAGGGCAGCCCCATAGCGAGGATACAGCCCCCTGCCGACGAGGACAGTGAGCGGCCAGAGCACTCTCCAAATCCCGGGGAGAAGAGCAGGAATCCCGGTACTGAGCTTCGGAGGAGATGCTGGGCAGCCAGATCGAGTGGGAGCTCCATTAGCAAGCGGCTGGATGGTAAGTGGTACCCGCCACGTGCTACCCGTCAGTGAAGTGTTAGCTGGACCCTGAGGACGGCGGTGTGTGCCACACCCGGCCTGTAGATGCTGGTCAGCACTTAGCCTCCTCCTCTCTTGCAGCCTGCCAATACCTGTTCCAAGCCCCCAATCACTACATCTTCCACGGCGCTGAGGTGTACTCGAACTCTGAGGACGAGACGTCCAGCTCGTGCGGCAGTGTGAGTGACGGCTCGTGCTGCAGCGCGGACGGGCCAGCCAGCGATGGCGAGGGCTCCTGCTCCCCCACGATGCCGGCAGGGGATGAGAGCGCCGAGGACTGCCTCAGAGACACTGTGCCACACAAGCGGGAGGTTGTGGAGGATGGGCGGGAGGCCCCCGCAGACAGCTCTGCAGAGGCTGTCCACAGCACCTCGCACTTCTGAAGCTCCTTAAATCCTTTTTTTTTTTTAAAGAAAAAAACTGCAATGTTTTGAAGCGCTAAGCAGTCTTTGCTATATTCAAGGCAAGTTCCCCACGTCCTTTTTGCATCCCGTAAATCTGGATGGCGTGCTGAACCCCCACCGCGCCCCCCCCCTTCATCATTCCTGGTGGTCTCACACCGCTGGATGTGAAAACGGTTGTTCTGAACACGCTGGAACGAATTTGATATTTAGTGGCTAAAATGAAGCGGGGCAGATGGATCAGATGTAGGCTATGAAAAGGGAACAGCAAAGGTCGACCAAAGAAGAGTCCGTCTGCATAGCGTTAGCCGCCATGAGCTTCGCACGCTTGTGCTCTAACCTTTTTACCACATGCCTGTAAAATACATTAAACTGAACACTGGCATTTTGTCCTGAATTTTGGCAGCTACTTTTTACAGCAGAGCTGGTTGATATTTTTGTATTTTGTGATACTTTAAACCTGCTCCGCCGGAGGAGGTGCCGCTTTTCTAAACAGTATTTTAGAGGATTATGATTTTACTCTTAGTGTGAACACATTGTAGGCCTTATGTGTCCAGTAAGCGGTCAGTGGGTTATACAGCACTGTTTTTTTTTGTTCTTGTATAATATTCCTGTGGAAACGGTAGTGGTTACCATTGGTTTCACTTGACACCATTCAACACTGCACCCTTAGAAGAGACAGGTACCATGCTGCTCACTGCTGGTGTAGGGAGGAAGTGCCCACTCAGCCTGAGTTACCACCCGCCCCTGAGACTAGCCAAGGGGTAGCTGAAGCTCATGGGAGTTTCTTACATAAAAATGTTTTGAGGGCAAAACAAAAGATTGTACAGGAGGTGGGTCCAACCAACTAGAGGAGGCAGGAGTGACCAATCAGATGTCTTGGTCCCACGTCTGTTAGTTGCTTGGACCCACCTGTTCTACAATCTGACTGGTTCTCTCTCTGAACCAATCATTTTTCGTTTGGCCCTCAGAAGATTTTACTCCAATGAAAACTCCCATGAGTGTAGCTGAACCGTCCGTAAACAGAGCTTTGAGTGAAATCTGTGCTTTCCGCCATTGCAACAGGTGTTTGTACTGTCAGTATCCACAGCGTCGATGAGATTATTTAATGTTGAATTTGTGAAATATTCAACTACATTAGTTACCACAGTGATGGTACTCGATATATATATAATGTCGCAAAGGCACTTCCAGAACTGTAGAGTAGAAAATAAAATAAGTTGTATTTTATTTTAAAATTTCACAGAGATTCAGATGACCGACCAAACTGTACTTGACGAAGACTAAAGTCACAGCCTGACTGTAGCTATAAACCTATATTACAGCGCTTTCATGTTGCCAGAAAATTGATAATTACAGCTCGTCAGCTCACATCCCATTTAGTCAGATTAAAGTAATCCTCTAGGAGCCTGTTGGAATGTTATGTACATTTGGGCCACAACTGTTAGAAAATAACTTTGTGGAGGAGCAAATGTCCCAAATATACTTTTCAAAGATAAAAGAAAGCATGAGAGTTGAAATTCTCCATCCCCGAGTGACTAAGTTCATCCTCGTTCTTGTTTTATTGCCTTGTAAGGACACATGGCAGATGTAAGGACTACAGTCATATTTAAACCTGTCTGGGGTTTAAAAACACCCCAAAAGCAGGGCCTTATTCTGAACTCCTGCAGTGTTTCGGACACCCTGAAAGCGAGTGCCCGGTGATCCCGCATCGCTTGGACACTCGCCTGCGAGTCCTTGGGGGCCAGTGACAGAGGTCACAGCTGATATTTACACTGCTGATGGATGAGAGAAATTCATAACTATCTGTCTTTTACAAAATCTCTCGCATCCTACACAAGCTGACAGGAGGGGCGTGCTACGAGTGCTTCCTGAATGTGGTTTACATATTTAAATTCTATACTTTCTATGTTGCTGTTGTCTTTGTCTCTAGTGCTGAGACGTTCTGATGAGTGGGTGCCATCTCACAGATTCAGGCTTACAGATTTGGACTCCCTCTGTGGGTAGAGGGACACCCACTACTGTCCCCGCATGTTTCACCAGGCACATCGTGAAGAGCCGTCTGCTATACTCGTGTAAATACGTTAAATGAGCTTCAAAGGACAGCGTGTGCATTAACTGGTACAAGTACCTTTTCCCAACTTTTTAAAAATCACTGAAAGAAGATATTACATGGTGTTTGTCTGTAGTCTTTGTAAAATGTGAAAATTGATGCATTTACACATTGTATTTTTTTTAAAGGCTTTTATGGACCCAAAGACAGCTGATCTAGTTTACAGCATCTTCTGTTGAGTAATATCCCAGAGTTAAGACAGAAAATACGAAAAAAACTGAAAACCTAATAAAAATGTTAATATAGGTTTGTTTCTGATTTTTCTTTACCTTGTATCCTGTCTGGTTGGCTGTATCCTTCCTGGATTCTCTGCCCGTTTGTAAAAAGCCGTCAATGGACAGTGTCTTTTTGAAAATACACGAAATGCCTCCAATATGTCCAGTTGTTGTGAAAAATGCACCGGATCGTTGCTCGGAATGAAAAAGTTCTATAGAGGAATAACCTCTAATGTTTTTCTTGTGATGCTATGTCATCTGCTTATGGCAGTTTGGTGTGATGCTGTAAATCGTGGGTTCTGCCTTTTTGCAGGTCGACGCGTCACTTTGTGCTGGGCCAGTCGGCCGACTTTCACTGTGCTGTGTTACTATGTTTCTCAGCTTTACTCCCTGGCTCCACAAACCCCTTCATCAGTCCCTATGTTATACATCACAGCCACTCATGCATTTATGTTCACGTTGAAATGCAAAAATAAATTTGCCATTTATACACAATATTTGGCCATGACTTTAGAAAATGTACAGAAATCTCAGCATGGCTTCATTTTCCACACAAAAAAATACATTGAGTATTGAATGCACTGCAACTTGCAAATCCTCTCACTCCTGCCATAATTCATACAGAGGGGCCAACCTTATTATTATCCAGTGATAAGAATCAGTGAGTGACAAGGTAAAAACACTCAGGGAGCCAATCAGCTATCAGCTTGGGCCAGTGGCCCCACCCCCAAGAACAGCCCAGCCGCTGCAGTGAACCAGGAGGTGCCTGTAGGCTAAGCAGCGCTGAAGCGCCCCCCTGTGGAGAGGCAGGCTCCTGCAGCAGGTCTAACAGCCCAGCACATTTGCTGCTTCTTGTTTGCACTCTCAGTCCTACACTTCTCTACCTGCATGACTATGCATCAGCAGCTCTTCGATGTACCAGTGGCTGTTGCTCCATTGCACCAAATAAAGCATCGAGCTAAACGTGTGGCTGCGTCTGTGCTGAAGGAAAATGCCTGCCTGTTTAAGCCGTTTTCTGCACACATATTTTTCCACAGGTATAGACCACTATGAACATTTAGGCTGTTCACATGCTTGAAAGTATTGGTTTTATATCACCAATATATATATATATATATATATATATATATATATGTTTTCTCCTGTTTAACGAAACATTTAAAATATGTCATTACAAACATCAAAGACAGAGCACAGCATCCTTGCTCACCTGATTCTATCTGAACTGGTTCACTGAGACTAGACTGTGGAAGGTGCTTTTACATTTAGCTGTAAATGTGCCGACCATTGCAGCATCTCCTTCTGGCATGCAGAG
Source organism: Mormyrops attenuatus (assembly GCA_026777985.1). Taxonomy (NCBI): domain Eukaryota; kingdom Metazoa; phylum Chordata; class Actinopteri; order Osteoglossiformes; family Mormyridae; genus Mormyrops; species Mormyrops attenuatus. Next base: position 2,129,046 of record JAODKC010000064.1, on the reverse strand, counting down.
TTAATATTTGTTTCTGCATTTGTAGCACACGGTAAACGCACTTTTAATATGAGGCCCAGGAGTTTATTTTGTAACCCATTTAAGATGCTTTATTGTACGGTTTATTTTAATTACGCAAGTGGTAAGTTGGGAAGTCTGGCTGGTGACTGGTAAGCACAAAATTATGGACACACACAGAACTACACTCTAATACAGTTTCTACTGGGGGCATGAATCACTTCTCACAGCCGCCTAGCTATATTTCAAAATAAAAGCCTGCCCATGGACATTAACTGGCATTTTAAACGTGTTTGAGTTACAATCCGCCTGAGATCTGCTGTGGTTCATCAGTTACCATGCAGGTAGGATAGCGAACCTAATGGATCAGGGTTGCCTATCCCTGTTTTAGAGAGCTGGACTACTGACCAAACACTATACCCTGCAAATATTCAGCTCACATCTTAAAAAAGCAATAACTACTAAATAAACCGATTAAGGAGGATGTTACCTAGTTACACCATCACGGTACCGAAATGGTGTTTTTACATCAAATGGACACAACCGCTTGTCACGCCTGACGGTTCTGGAGTGTTTATATAACCTGGGTGGCTCACGGTCCAGTTTCTCCCATGTATTTAGTGTGCTCTCTTTGTATGCAAAGCCGAACAGCGTCTATTGACAGAGCATTACAAGCACCAATAAAAAACAGAAATATAAGGGGAACCCACCTCACTTTCCAACATCTCCCGAAGTCCACAGCCCGTGCGCTTCATGTATCACCTGGGCGCGGTATGTAGGCGCACCTGCCCCTCTAGCACTCCGGCACACCGGTCGGCGTCCCCCCTCCACCTTGTTTTCGCAAGTATGCGCGGTCCCGTCAATCAGATGCACTTTGCGGCCATGCTGCTTTCAAATTTGCGCTCTGCGCATACACGCCCCGGCCTCTAGAGGGCGCTCTCTGTGCGAGCTCCCAGACCCCCCCCCGATCGCGCTGTCAGACTCGCTCACCGCCGCGCTCTTGCTCTCAGACAAGTTCAGTCCGTTATGGCGAGTCGACTTCTGCTGCGGAGCGTTTTCGCTGCCGGTCGGGCAGTCAGGGCGCCGGGCACCGCTGCGGTAGTCCGCTCCATGGGCGCTTTGAAAGGTCAGTGCCTCTTATATATAGTGTTTATTATATACCGTAACGAGAAACCGAAGGAAAATAAACGCGACACTGGTGACATAGTAGAATGCATTTCCAAAGCTGAGCTCTGAAAGTTGGAGGCGTTCAGAATAATAAATAGTAAGGCGGCCATATTCATAGATATCCCTGCAGACAGATAATATTGATGTTCTGTGAAAAGTTTATACCCAAGGACAGGTATGAATCTACCGACATGCGTCTCCACATGATTTTATTCGGGAAAAACTCCGACCGTGGTTCACTATTTAGCCAGTATTAACACTTAAGTAACGCTAACATTAAAACTTGTAAATATGAAATATGGTAGCTTTGAGGTAAATGAAGGTCACGGCGACGCGTCCGCGGACAGGCCGCGCGGGTAACCACACCTCTGTTGGCGGCGCTGCCCTGGTGCGCTGCCAAAGGGGGTTTTAAATTAACCCAGCGGCGCGCCGCACTCTACGTGCGTGCGCGTGTGTGCGTGTGCGCGCACCATGAAGCGCGATTGCTGTTTCCAGATCTTTACTACTGGGTGTGCACTTCATCATCACATGTAATTTTGCATGCTGAGCACAACTTGGTGCACCCCTGTTTTATGACTTATTTTTATGTATTAATTGTCTATTCTTTCTTATTTTATCCGTTTGTTATATGTATTTCTTATACTAAATTGAATTTTCCTCTTTTTGCTACTGGATGAAGAATTTTCCCCCAACTGGGAATCAATAAATTTCTTAACTCAAGACTGTGTCTCTCTCAAGAGCTTTGTATGCAACACTAAGAAACTAAGAAAACCATAGTTCTAAAGTAGACAGATGTTAGTATGATAAAAACAAGTTTATGTATAGTGGTTGGAAAAAGAATCGTAAAGAATTAGTATTGTTGATTATAATTATTATTATTGTTTTCTCTTGCCCGTCCCGGGGACGGCAGGCATTCCCACAGATGAGGAGCAGGCCACTGGCATTGAGCGACATGCTATCCAGGCTTTGGCAAAAGGACAGGTAAAATCTGGCCCGGTGATGCATTTCCTGCAGGAGCACACAGGACCTTACAGATCGTGTCTGTCTCACCCCCAGGACCCATACAGCATTCTCAAACCCAAAAAGTATGCTGGCACCAAAGAGGACCCACACATTGTCCCTTCCATCAACAACAAGAGACTGGTGGGATGCCTGTGTAAGCAACACTGGCCATTATGGCAGGGAAATTGGGAATAAATATCACTGGACGAAACATAGAAGCAAGCTGCCTTTTTGCAGCATGCCTTTATAACAGGGTATTTCATGTGGCAACGAAATGTGTAAATGCAATCCAGGTATTCTTCAGTTCTTGAGTGAAAATGTTGACCACCTCAGTTTTTCACTGGAAACACGTATTTACGCATGGATGTGGCATGAAGGTTGCCTGTCATTGCAGGTGAGGAGGACAACACTGCCATCGTGTGGTTCTGGCTCCATGAAGGACACGCCCAGCGATGCCCATCCTGTGGCTCCCACTACAAACTGGTCTCCCATGAACTACCCCACTAAGTCAGACTAGGGGCACTGGGATAATTGGTGTGTGCCAGTTCTAACAGACATGAAATACTTAACAGAATAAAATGCTGTCTTGCTCTGAGGGCCTGTCTTGGATCTGTGGAAATGACCTCAGACCTTCTCCATTGTCTGCTGACCCTAACTTACCACGTTTTGATGCTGAAGTTCAAGAATGAACTTAGAATGAGATAAAGACAAAGTAACTGTAATACAAGAATACATGTTGCATCTTATGACATCAGGAATGTAGTGATACCTGAAAACACATGTACATAAAAGTCATTGGGGCCGGCAGAACCACAGTATGTCTGGTTATAAATAAAAATCAGTGGTTTCCAATCTGGTCCTCAGGGACTTGCAGACAGTCCAGGATTTTTCTGCCATCGGGAGCTGGGAGGGAGCAAAAAGGTGGACTGTCTGTGGGTCCCTGAGGCCTGGATTGGGCAACTCTGTTATTCAGATGGTTGGGAAGGGACTGGTCTGTATGACCAGAGGTCAGGCGGCACCACCGCTTGTGAATAACAACTCAAACGCAGCCTTTGCACAGTAGTAAGATTTTATTAAGATGAAAAGTGTTTATGGCCAACACACAGGAGAGTCCTACACCAAACCTGTATGAATGGCTTATTTTTCAAATGGATAGCCAGAAACAAAAAAAAAAATCTTTCATCACCTATCAGTATAGATACGAATGCCAGCCAAACTTGTGTAATCATTTTTTTCAATTACATATTTTTCCAGAATAGGAAGAACAATCCATGAAAATGGATCTGATTTACTAAGATGTTTTACTGAGTGTTTAATGCTGTAATGCTGTAGTCACATTGGCTAGATAAGAAAACACAAATAGCTAAAACTTGCAACTTAGCTGCTGATCAGCTACAACCAGAATACGTCTTGTCCTGCAGAGGACTGCAAATGAAGTGCGTTTTTTCTCGGGAGGAGATGGGTATTAAAAATGTCTGTGGTTACCCAGTGCTATAGTTTCAACATGACGTCAGACAAGGTTGAAGCCTTGGTGATGGTCGATGGCCTGCACCAGCTTCTCCTGAAGGCGCGCCTTGTCACTGTATTTGGGAAGATCCAGCAGGTTGAAGCAGGTGTGAGCGACGGGCAGGTAGTGGTCACCGCCGCCTGTGGGCTGAATGACCAGCTGCAGGGATTTCATGCCCAGGATGGGGATGCGGTCGCTTCCAGTGAGGAACACTGGTCAGAGAGAGGTGGGGTTATGGCCGTGAGGAACACCGGACAGAGAGAGGCGGGGTTATGGCCGTGAGGAACACCGGACGGAGAGAGGCGGGGTTATGGCCGTGAGGAACACCGGACGGAGAGGCGCGGGGTTACGGCCGTGAGGAACACCAGACAGAGAGGTGCAGGGGTTACGGCCGTGAGGAACACCGGACAGAGAGGTACAGGGGTTACGGCCGTGAGGAACACCGGACAGAGAGGTGCAGGGGTTACGGCTGTGTGGAACACCGGACAGAAAGGGGCAGGGTTACGGCCGTGAGGAACACTGGACTTCATTAACAGAAGCCTCACAGAGTATGTCCTAGCCCGGGAACACATCCAGGACGTGACATTCTCAAACAGTTATGCAGAAGCATGTCTGGATCATATCTCACATGGGATAAGACTGTGACATAACTCTACAGAAGGGGTCACATGACCACATGAAGGAGGACATGCCATTAAGGTGAACAAAAGGTCTGTGGGACACTTACAGAGGAACTGCTTCTTCTTCTCTAGGGGAAGCTCATGGAAGACCTCCCAGAAGAGCTTAATGGTGGGATGCTCCGGCCAGTACTCGCCTTTGTACACCGTGCTCTGTGGGCGGGGCAAGGGGGTAGGGCAAGGAGGTAGGCCGGGGGGGGGGGACGACACCAAAGCCCATGGTGGCTGGAGTTACTGGAGTCTATGACTGACAATAAAATATCGTATCGTCATAGCGTATTGTATCGTCTCGTATAAGGCACTTAAGTCGGCCTATCAC
>JAODKC010000064.1:2057131-2124277 GCA_026777985.1 Mormyrops attenuatus | reverse complement strand
CCCCCCCCCCCCCCCCCCCCCCCCCCCCCCCCCCCCCCCCCCCCCCCCCCCCCCCCCCCCCCCCCCCCACACAGAGCCAGGTGCATGTTTACAGGGTGGGGGCAGGGCCAAACCTGCTTTCTGGCTGAGCTTGTACAGGAAGGTTTGCCGGGGGTCTGAGTGATCGCGACATGTCAGCTGTAGCAGGGAGCCGGACTTCTTCCATTTCTGCATGAACCACAGGCCTGGGGGGTGGGGTGGGGGGACATTAGCAAGGCAGATATGCTTGTCACTGGCAGCTTAGCGCACTGCAGGCCAAACTTCAGCAATGAGGGACCCACTACACAGGATCTCATGACAAACGGCCCTAACGCATCCACCCCCTCCCTCAAGATCTCAGTATTTATTAACCAGGCCAAACAGCTAAAAATGACGAATGGGTCACCAGAGCCCCCTTCCCCACAGACAGGAAGTACCGGTGTTGACGAGGGCGGAACTGTTGTACAGGGTGCCCAGGTGTGGACCAGACAGCGACAGGAAGGTGTGCAGCTTGTTCAGGTAGTACTTGAACCTGGGCCTGGTCAGCACCGAACGGACGATCAGGTTTCCCAGGGAATGGCCGACGAAGCTGGGAGGGTCAGATCAAGATCAGTGCTGGGCACAGTACACCAGTCACGCAGCCCATTCCACCTGCACACCCCCATGTAAACACCGACATCATGCTGATGCTTGATGTGCGCGTCCACTGCTGACACGCGGAGGAGGGTCCCTTGCACTTGCCTGATCCTTGCGACTGTAAGGTTGTAAATCTGGATGTACTGAATGATCTCGTCCAGCAGCCGGTCCGTCATGGAGTCAAAATCCACAAAGGTGTCATTCTGCAAAGTAGAACAAAACCAAGCCAGCCAAAGATCAGCTAGGAGAGGCTCTCAGCTGAAGGGACTTTGCTATGTGCAAACGGCCCATTTCTGCTATTTAAATGACAGAATGAGAAAGCACCAACTATGTCAATATTCCAGTGTTCTGTTTTAAAGGATATTCTATTTGTGTACTTAAATTAGTCTGCACCACGTTTACTTGTTTGCACTGTGTGCGCCATCTTTGCAGTTAGTTTTGCACGACATGTATGTTCATCTATGCTCTACATACTTGCTGCCATACGCACCAGAATTTCCCCCAGGATCAATACAGTTTACCTTAATCTTATGTTATGAATGATGCGACCCGATTCCCACCTGATTGCGCTCGGACATGAGGAAATCAATGCGAGCCCCTGGCAAGCCCAGCTCTAGGTAGGTCTTCACCAACCTCAAGTCAGCACTGTTACCTGTAAAGCACATGAATGAGGCTGAATGCCAGCAAAGGGCGATGCAACTCATCGATGTCTGCCGCACGATTGAAGCAGGCAGCAGGGGCTGGGAGAGCGAGCACGACACTCACCGTCAAGGCCGTGGACGCACACAATCAGGTGTATGCCCTCTTCGGAGCTGGCCTCCTCCTCCGTGCTGAAGTAGGGGACACTTGACGCCAAGTCGGGAACCCCGCTGTATAGGAAGCCCGGTAACCCTAACCTGCCGAGGTCCTCTTTGGCCTGGGCGAAGCTAAATGAGAGCAGAAGCAGGGCTCTGGGATTATTGCCGCCCTATAAACAGCGGAACACTCAGTCTAAAGATAACTGGGGCTCATGTACTGCTCAGGGGAGATTCTGGCATTTTTAGGAACCATAAGAGGGGCCATAATTCATACAGAGGGGCCAACCTTATTAGCCAATGATATGTTTTGAATCAGTGAGTGACGGGAGGGGGCATTCCAGGAGCCAATCAGCTTTCAGCTGGGGCCAGGTGCTGTACACACCCCTGGTACTGCTTCCTATATTTTTTTATAAAGGACTTAGTTTGATAGAACAAGTCCTCCAGTAGATATGAGCCAAATAGCCGAAAAAGACGTTTTGCAGAGTCAGCTTTTTTGGAGGATACAAGTTCCCCATTTTCAGAAGAGAATTTTGCAATATTTTTGACTCCCGCCCCACCTGCATAGCTATAGCCCTATGTTACCTCCCTTGGAGGGTATTACTCACATCTTCATCTGCAGCGAGGGAATGCTCTCCCAGTAGTGTATGGAGGACACCGTGAGGTAGGAGGCCCGGGCAGCAGAAGTGAGGGAGGAGCCTTTAGGGGGCCGCTGGCTGGCCAGGTCAGCTGCTTCACTGAAGTGCTCCAAGCCCTGCAGCCTGGAGTGCAGACACAGCTCTCCGTGCCCGTCTATACCCTCCACTCTCTCAGCCAGCCCGTTCACATACGCCAAGCCGTCATCATCCTCATAATAACCGTTCTCAATCATCTCGTGCTCACATTCCTCATCCTCTACATCCTCTGTCGCTTTTGCCGCCCCCTGCTGGTCGGCCAGGGTAATGGCGGCCGTCTCCACCGGACTGATCTCGGAGACATCAGTGCTGGAACGTGAGCCGAAATAGTTCTCCACCAGGCCTCGCTTCACGATGTCGGTGCTGCTGGTGGCTGAGGTGCTGGACTGGCAGGCTGTGTGCGGCTCACTGGGGGGGCCGACGGCTCCCTCGCAGGCATCCTCACTGGAGTCAGGGGCAGGATTGGGCTGCATGGCACCTTGTCGCGTAGCGCTAACCGCAGATCCAGAAGCAGCGGAGGAATGTGAAACAGCACTGCCGACAGCAGGACTTGGGGCTATGTTGCAGCTGTTGGGCCAAGCAGTCGGTGAGTCTGGATTGGTAGCTTCTGCCCTGCTATTGAGACAGTATGGACCCCTGATGGTGCTGGAGGGTGTCTCCTGTGTCACGGTACTCAGGCTCCCCTCTCTTCGCTGTAAGCAGCCCATCGCTCTGTCCGGCACTGTGCCAACAAAGCACTGGGAGGCGCTCTCTCCCTCCTCGTCAGATGGCAGGGAGTTGATGGAGGTAAGGGATGACTGGATACCGCTGATGGCGCTGGTGCCCTCGGTACAGAGGCCCTCCGTGGCCCCGCTGCTCCTGAAAGCAGCGCTTGGCTCAGATGGGGCCCGCTGAGGGCACTGAGAGGGCCTCCCCGCTTGCTGGGGGTCCCGCTCGGGGGCCAGAAATCCCCCGGCAAGCTGGGAGCCCGAGCCTGGCACAGTGGCAAAAGAGCTTGGCTCACTTTCAAAGCCCGAATCGGAGAGGCGAGAGGAGGCACAAGGGGCCGCTTTGCCTGGCAACTTGGTGCCATCGGCTCGCACGCCCAAGAGCGCCTCCCTGGGCAGGAGGCCCTGCTCACCAGCATCCAGCATCCTCTCCTCACACCTGGGGTCCTTCTCAAACACGAGGTCACTTCCTGGTGACTTATCACACCCCATGTCCGAGCAGCAATCCATTAGCGTTGAGCCACTGTTCCAGTTCGGCAGGAGAACAGTCACCTTCTCCCCCTGGTAAGGGTTCCTGGCGCTTGGCTTGACTTCTATGTGCCTCGGAAGCCCAGACGCTTTGGTTGCATTTTGAGCAGTTTCCGGATGCTGCGTTTCTGCTACAGGAACCACGCTAACCGCCTGCGTGCTGGTGTTAACCTGCGCAGCACAGTGATTAGCATGTTCACCTCTGATCTGGTTATTTGTCCCGATTATGTTAGCGTCTGTGGGAGACCCCGAGACAGCGTGACAAGAGTCTGGTTTCCGTATGTCAGTGCTGGGATCCTGCAACAACGGCTTCCATTCCATCTGCTGATTCCCGAGGGACTCGCCGTCTTCATATTTACTCAGGAAATCGGCGAGGGGGGCCTTGAAGTTTTTATATCCCACCAGGACCACAGAGTCTTTGGGGTTCGGCCCAATGAGCTTTTTAGGGTCCCCCGTCTTCAGGTTCTTCTTCAGCTTCATGGACTTGGTCCTGGATTTGCAGTCATCTGTCGCCCCCTTCTGTGCCTTCGGCGGTACGTCACCATCAGTGGGCCGCGGGCTCCACGCCGGCGCATGCTGCAGCTTGGGCTCGGGGCTGGGAAGCCCCGGGGCGCCACAGTCTTTGGCGTCGGACTTGCTGGAGGCCGGGCCACCTCTGGCACTGTGCATGCCAAGCCAGGGTCCGTCGCGGTCTTATGGACCAGAACATTGAGCACACAGAGAAGCAGAAACAGTGAAGTGTTACAAGAAAGAACACGGGAGGGACAAACGAACATGCAAGTCAAAGCTTTATCTCATCAGATCTGCAGTCAAACTCTTCTTCCTCATATCAACAGTAATTTTATGGAGGAGAACAGCTGGCAGAAACTATCACAAACATCTAAAAGGCCGGCGCAAGATTTTTCCATCTAGGAAATGTGGCTCCGGCCTACAGCTATGCGGACCTTCAGTTACTGACTCCAGGTATCGGTCCTCGAAGATAATAGGCAGGGAGCTGGAATCCCCATCCAGGTCGGCACACTCCACGGGCAGCGGTGGCAGCGACAGGAAGTAGCTTGAGTTCTTGATGGCGGCAGACATCTGCAGGTGGCTTTGAGCGCTGGAAGTGGGTATGCAAACGCCTGTGAAGCTGTGAACTGCTGGAATCTTCTCATGGGGGATGTCAGTGCAGGTTCATCTATTTGACCAACATTCTTATACCTTAACATTTTTAGCAAGTTAGCATGCAAATCAAGCTATATAACAGACAAGACGAAACAGTAAGATCTTATGGATGCGGTGACTGTTTCTGCATGTACCAGAACAAGCAGGATAACTTCCTGACCCTGGAACTCAGAAGCTGCAGGATTTATTAATCACACAGCTGAGGCTCAGGCCTTACATGTAGATATTCCATTCAAAGCTCAGCAGAAGGTATAGTACAGTTAGCAGAACTTGAGCCAGAACCCAACAGCAACATGACAATGAAAAGAAGACCTGAAGAAATTTAGCGACTCACTGCAGTTCCTGATACGCAAGAGCTGTTTGCCTTGGGTGCTCAAAGCAGAAAAAGGCTTCTGCAAACCTCCGAACCTGTGAGAAGAACGGAATGAGGAGGAAATACATGGAAAATGCTAGAAACCTCACAACTTCAGCCTACAGATAGATCCTCAATAAAAAAGATATAAGAAGATACCATATAAAAATGAAATTTTATCTAATAGCAAAAGTCCAGTTATTTTTGCCTTTTCCTTTTTTTACTGCCTTGCACTGGGTTTGTGTTCAGTCCGGTTCCAGTAGGAGTTCTGGGTGCCGCACAAAGGTACACCTGGGCCACTCACGCGCAGCGTGTGGTGCTCCAGGGCCAGGAGCACGGCTATGCTCTCCTGCAGGGTCACCACCTCCAGGAACTGCCCCCATAGCGCCATCAGGAGGGAACACAACTGGGCAAGGTTCATGTTCACCAGCTCTGCCAGCTCATCAGGGCTCGATTCCTTCTGCTGGGAAAGTCAGAGACTATTAAATTCTAGAAAACGAACATGGACAGCAGCTGAGGCAGTGTCCACATTCAGATTAAAGGTCTTCATTTGTCATGTGCAACAGGTGCATTGGGATGCTTACACATTTAGCCACGCTCAGTTAGAAAGAGACTAACGACAGTGAAGAACTAGACAAGATGCCAATACGGGTACTGATAAAGTGACAGTGTGATTGTCACAGGAAATGTGTATGCTGGTAATGCGAATGGCTGGGGGGGGGGGAGAAGCTGTTCTTTGAATCTGCAAGTCAGTGTTCTGATCCAGTGTTGACGATGTACTACGTTCCTACGTCCATGTGGTTCTATGTTAAAGTATGAATGGCCTTCCTAAGAAGTGATGCCTACCTTGACTTGTTCACAGAGCTCAGAGAGACGCGCCTCCACATCCAGTTTCTCTGAAACAGGAAGAAACAAAAGAGCAGCAGAATGATGATGCGTCCTGGCGTGGTGCACAGGGCATATTAGCAGCAAAGCCACGGTCAGGCCTGTGTGGCTACCGCTCAGTCTAAGCCTAAGGCGGACACCACAGTGAACCTCAGGAGGATGGCAGACGGAAAACTCAAGTTAGAAAGGAGAGAGGGAAAGGTTAGGGCAAGTGCTCATCGGAGAAGGTATCAACAAATACCGTTTACATCTAGACACAAATGTTGAGAAGTCTTTTTTAACTACGATTCTTAAATTTAAACCGGACTGACATCGTCAGCAGCAAAGCAGGGAGTAATCCTGAAGAAAAAGCAGTGGGAAAACAAGAAAAGGGATTGTGTGACGATCGGGCTGATGCAAGGGTCTGAGGGAGGGACATACCTATGCAGACGAGCGCCTGGCCTCGAGGAAATGGTCTTCTGAGAGCTCGCTCATAAAGGACTGGCATGCTGGGCTTGGCTAGTTTTGAGATTTGACATACAGGAATTTTAAATGGATCCCCGTGGACAGAGGAAGCGTGACTCAGAGTGTCTGTGCTCTGTCTCACTCCCCTGCTACAGCGCACGGAGGGCACAGCGAGCTTTCACAAACAGCACATGCACATTTGTGTCAGCAGGTGGCGGCGAGTGCACTGTTCCACACCTCAAGGACTGCACTGAGCTGTGCTTTGTTGAACCACGTAATGCTTCAGAGGAGCATTAAATTGAGCAGTACCATCATCTCACCTGGCATTTCAGGAGAAAACCAGGCGCTGATGATGATTCTCAGCACCACAGGACCTGAGGACTGGGTTTGTGCACCACTGGTTCGTTAGGTTAGGGTTCGTTAGGTGGCTGGGTGCCCTAACCCAATTCATCATGCAGCCAAGGGGCACTTGTTAATTAAAAGCACACTCTTGCGCCCCCCCCCTGTGTCCTTCTGACCATCAGACACACAAAGACCCCAGAGCCTGGGACTGTAAGCAACTGGCATTCTTCAGTGAACACTGATGTGAGCAGAAGGAGGAACATGGGTTAGGTTTAGGGAAATTGAAGACTTTCGATGTCAAAACCTTCAAGAGCAGGAACCAGAGCGTCTTTATTCTATGAAGAAGCAGCCCTTTGTAGTGTCAGTCAGATTAGTCAAAGAAAAAGTCTTAGCGATGAGTGTTAGAATAAAAGTGTTTCTAAGCTGGTTTTAAGGAGTGAGACAAAATTCAACGATATCAGGTAAAAAAAAAAATTCAAAGCAAATATTCAACAGAAATAAAATCATGGTCACTTGGTACAATGTGAGAACAGTCTGCAATACAACATGTGAGGATAATTGTGAATGATGTGTAAGTCACAATGTGACTGTGCACGCTGGATTGTGTCCCAGCATAAGTACTAGTAACCTTACCCAGCTCCATGCGGTGGGAGCATGGGAGGTCCTTGGAGACCGTGGTGAAGTAGTTGAAGAGTCCTTGGTAGGCCAGGAGAAGGCTGGCGCACAGGCTGTAGTGCAGGTGGTACGCGTGCTGCAGACAGGGCGGCGACACCACGAACGAGCGACCCTGCCGGACACAACAGCGAGCCGAGGTCAACACACAGGCCGTCGACAGGTGCGGTGTTAATGCTAATGCTAACAGCAGGTTAAAGCTGCGTGGGAGGGAGGGGTGTGTGTGGCTATCTTCGGCATACTCCCCATCCTCGCACATCGCGTCCTGCCCCCGGCTGTTATTTTGGGCGATATATTTAAAATCCATGCAACCTGTCAAACACTGCCAAGCCCTGCCAAGAACTCCTAGCCTCCTTGCTACTCTGGGGTACAAACATTCAGACATGATTTGTCCCATAGGAATGTGTTCTAATACTGAATTAAGGACCACAAGTTACTGTGTAATTTTAAAAAAGAATTAAAAGCAGGCCGTGTAATACTATATACATGCAACGCATGACTGCATATCTGTCCTAAATACCATGGAGTCAATGTTTCTTGAATAGCAAATTATAACTGGGGTAACAGAACAGATCTGTGTGGTTTACAGGTCTGATTCCCTCAGCTGGTGATGAGGCACATGAAAGGACATCGCGTTATTAGCTTGTTAAGGAGCCTGTCTGAGAGGCTAACCCCACAGGAACTAGCCGTAGATGTACAAGATAAGCAGAGTGCAACAGTAGGTACATTATGTGGATGCATATTGACCTGCGGCACTACAAAGATGGTTTTGGTAAAATGACTTCACCAAGCCCCGAGAAGGACAGCCGGGGGATGACTGAATGCTGACTGTTAGTGGCAAGGGCTGCCTTACATCAGGGGAGACCTGCTTGATGTAACCCGTGCCAAACACCACACGCTCCAGGGCCGGAACCACGGAGTCCTTGGTCTGAGGGGGGGCGTTGCGGTTCAGCCACGTGCTCTTCACCGGCCGTGGGAAGCTGGGGAGGAGAACCAGCACGACTGAACATCCACATGGCGGCTGGCCGACATTCACACAATCAATCTAACGATAAGTGCAAATACACATGCTGGCCATCACGGGATCTGTCATAAAGACATGACGCGTAAGCTACCAGACAGTGTGAAGGACGCCATTCAATCACCAGCTGGCGACGGACTGATGCACAGCAGAGCTGGCAGACACTCCCACAGCGCCAGAAAAGAGGTACGACAGCTTGCCGAGACCATCCACCCGCCACTAGACCCCAAACGCCACTGCTAGCTGATGACATCATTCACACCAAAGCCTTGATTTTAGCCTGTGCTCGGTGCAGTGCTAATCACCATGCTAACGATTATACAATGAGAATGATTGGCATCAATAGCTAACTGGCCATGAGATATGACTCATAGAGCACAGCGATGACAGAATGATAAGTGAAAGGGACCCACCTGATCAGCGGCTGGTGCAGGGCCACCAGGGAGCCATGGATGGTCACGGAGATGACGGACAGGTGGAAGTAGTCGAACATGACGTTGACGTGCTGGTGGATGCCCCGATGGAGGTCAAAGTGCAATCGGAGGGTGCGGCTGCTGATGTTCTGCATGGTGTTCAGCTCTTCCGGCCTGGGAACACAGGACTGTCTCAACACACTGTGGATGGGAGATTGTCCCCCTCCTCCCCAACAACTATGGATACCTACGAGTAATCCCCATCGGTGAAGTAGAGGTCCAAAGACAACTGAAAGTCCATGTCGTTCAGTGACTCTTCAACCTGAAGGAGAATTAAAGGGCTTCAGCCAAATTAGCACAGAAATCAGTCTGAACACAGTCATTTCAAAAAGCTGTGTTGCCTCTGGAAGGTGGTTAAGGCAGCACGACATCTGCAGTGCTGACACGGTAACACTGGACCATCTTTACACCGTGACTCAGCCAGCACAGTTGGGTTTGCACTGTGACGGTCCTGCACCTACATTCCAGCTCGTGCTCCATTTTGCTCTCACCTTCTTTTCATCCAGCAGCAATTTCACTTTGAACACAAGGACATCATTGACGACAATCTCCTCATTCTTATAAAGTATCTGAAAAGTTTTGCTGCATATGGTTTCATTGTGGACCATGGCAGGGAAGGCAAGATCAGAGCCTGGAAAAAGGGGACAGAGAGTAAAGTGGCATGTGGACCATTAAGACACAAAGACGGGCCGAGCACAATCTGATGGCTATAAGGAGCTTTCCTTCACGCAGAAAGCTAGGTCAGGTCCGCAGCTATAACACTACAGTAGCTGACTCAGACAGCTAAAACAGAACCATTCTACCTTAGTTAAGTTGAGAAAAAATATATTTCTCCTAAGTCCCAACACAGGGTTCAGAGGCGTGCCTGATACATAGCCAGAACACAGAGCAGGTGTCCTGTGACAGCCACGTCACCTTAAATGACACAGAACACAACTTGACACGTGACGTCATTTTGTTCAAGGGATGCCCCATACCTGACTCGCCTTTCAGCACACTGGAGCTAGAGACTGAGGCTTGGACACCATCATCACAAACAGTTCATTACGAAATAATATTTCATTTTATCTCCTAACAACTTTAGTTCTGCAAAAGGGAACTGAAACTCAACTTTTCTCTTACAAAATGAAACATCGAATTCAAAAGGAAACGGAACCCTTATCTTGTTCGCCTTCAGTAAGAAATGCACTTAACATTATCCTTTAATGCACTCCACACAGGCAAATATATACAAATGTGTTTCTGTATAATGGTTTTGTGTGAATCTTCTAATGAATGAAACCAATAGATACATTTCATATTTATTTTGCATGGTCTCCCGCAAAGGCCAGGATATCCCACATCCCATTGGAAAAGAAGCAGTATCTAATGTCACCAGGGAAGACCTCAGCACTCGCTCTGATGCCACCGGACGGGACACTGGGACACACATCTCAGTAGGTTGTTTTGAAGCATGACATGGTCCATCCACACGGTGACCTTACCATTGTGTTTGCATACCAGTCCATCAAGGTCAAGGTCTTTTGCCCGGACATACCAAGTTCCAATGGCAGCTGATATGTTACTCTGCAAGCCTGCTAGTTTGAAGGTGAACTGACCTGTGGGTTTCAGAAGGCTGGCTTCCACCTTGTGAGGGTACCGCTGGGGCACCTTCAGGTTACTACGGATCTGGTAAAACCTGAAAAAAAAGAAAGTTCTGGTTCAAAGCAGCCTTTGGACCATTCGATTCATGAACATCGCAAAGATTGTGGGCCCTCGTTCCAATAATGTCATCATACCAGCTACAGTCTAAGAAAAGAAAATGTATTTTACTCCCCCACCTGTTTCCCAATCAAATGTCAGCTTCACACACGTGACAAATGTACATAGTACAGTCCTGCTGATCCCTGAAGCACCTCCACTTCAACACCAGTCTGGAGGATGTCAATCTGTAAGCCTTCAGGAACAGTACAAGTTCCCCCACAATTGTCCTGAAGAACCTCAACCTGACACAAAATATCCAAATCTCCATGTGGAAAAAGTATCAAGGCCCCCATGTGGAGTGGGCACCCAAGCCCCCGTGCAGAGTGGGCACTAATCATAAGAATGTGGGCTTTATGCAGAGTCACACAAGCCCACTCTGGCTTGGAGCATGGCAGCAAGCGGTTCCGGCAGGCTCAGAAGACATGCTCCAACAGCATCAGCATGGAATCAGGAAGACATCCATCGAAGGCCAAATGGGAACAGCCAGTTTCGTAATGTTTGCAATTTGCTTTTCTGTTTCGACTTCTTTCTGCATACTCTTGAGTTTAGAAAAGGGGTGCAGTGATACAGCTGACATGCTGCTACAGGACCATGTCCCATCATTTCTGCCTGCAGTAACTGCTTCCCTGTTGCCTAGAGAGAGCTGCTGGAATGAGCTGGTCAGAAAGCACGCAGAAGCACCTTCTTGGTGACCAGACGTGCTTCCCAATTAGAATCAGAATTTGGTGATCAGTGGTCATTGTTGACACACCACAGCACACAAAAACGATACGTGTCTTCTGCATTTAACCCATATGCGACATCGTGACATAGCAGCTAATTCAGCGCCCGGGGAGCAGTGCTTGGGGATGGTACCTTGCTCAGGGTACCTCAGTGGTGCCTTGCTGGTTGGGGATTCAAACCAGCAATCTTTCAATTACAAGTGTGCTTCCCTAACCATTAAATCACCACTGGACAAGAGACCCATGTAAAAAAAAAAATTCCAATTACGTTGCCGTTTTTTTTTACTGAATCAGCTGCTAAATATCAGAGGCATATAAACAGTTCAAACATGCTTGGGCTTCTACGACCTGCCACCTCCCTGGAGAAACTTCAGAAAGCATTTAGACCAAACAAGCCAAAGCTTGACTTGACTGACTAGCAGACATAACACTTTTTTTTTTTTTTACCACAGTTCTGCTGGACCGCAGGTTAGTGAATGACAGCACTCTTTGTGATTTATACAGGTTCAGATTCCCTGCCCACCAGTTCTATGACAGGGTCTATTAAGTGACCACACAGCATTGGCCAAAGAACACACTGGTGCTATCTCTGGACCGAGAGAAGTGCGAGATGCCCGGAGATGAAACCCTAAAGGACACTCACCCTCTCTGGAAGAGATCCACGTTGTAGAACTTGAGGAGCTCCAGGCAGAACTCCACTGTGGCCTGCACCTCGCTCATTTTAAAATTCAGAGGAGGCGGGCCTCGCTCACATCGCCCACTCCACACCTGCACAGTAAGGTCGCGTTAAGCATGTGACAGCCCTGTGTTTCTGGCCACACTCCCCGATCTCAGCTGACATCATTCAGAATGTGGGAACCACTAGCTGAGTCTATCTATGATTTTCATCTCGTCAGCTCCAGCCCTTTCGGACGCAAGATACTGACATCTGCTGCATCCAAACTGTAGCTGGAGCAGAAAATAAGAGGAGGAGCAGGGTGAGGGCCCGTGACTCACAGGACACAAATAACCTGAAATGCAATATGAACAGCTGGACAAAGACAGAAATACATTGGCCTACATGAATTTTAACTCAATCGTATTTTTAGCATTCGCCTTTAGTAAATGCATAAACCAATAAATTCTGTACAATTTCAACTGGTAAGTTACAGTGAAATAACTTTCAACGCAGCCAAAGAAAACAGGACATCTAGAACTACAACAGAGGACATGGGATGAGAGGAGTTTGATGAACAACATGAAGGGAAAGACACAAATCCCATTTCAGTACGGGAGTCTTTACTGCTGGTTGTTCTCATAAAGCCCATTTCAGTACGGGAGTCTTTACTGCTGGTTGTTCTCATAAAGCCCATTTCAGTACGGGAGTCTTTACTGCTGGTTGTTCTCATAAAGCCCATTTCAGTACGGGAGTCTTTGCTGCTGGTCGTTCTCATAAAGCCCTTTTCAGTACGGGAGTCTTTGCTGCTGGTCATTCTGACAAAGCC
Organism: Mormyrops attenuatus; assembly: GCA_026777985.1. Classification (NCBI taxonomy): domain Eukaryota; kingdom Metazoa; phylum Chordata; class Actinopteri; order Osteoglossiformes; family Mormyridae; genus Mormyrops; species Mormyrops attenuatus. The sequence goes on along the minus strand of JAODKC010000064.1, from coordinate 2,111,618 downwards.
CGTTTCAATATGGGAGTCTTTACTGCTGGTCGTTCTGACAAAGCCCGTTTCAGTACGGGAGTCTTTACTGCTGGTCGTTCTCACAAAGCCCGTTTCAGTACGGGAGTCTTTACTGCTGGTCGTTCTCACAAAGCCCGTTTCAGTACGGGAGTCTTTGCTGCTGGTTATTCTCACAAAGCCCATTTTAGTACAGGAGTCTTTGCTGTTGGTCATTCTCTTAAAGCCCATTTCAATTCTGGAGTCTTTGCTGCTGGTCATTCTCTTAAAGCCTACCTAAACAGACATCCGAGGCCATGTATACAATCCATGCACAAAAATGACAGTTTTGGACACTGGACATTGTTTCATGCCAAACCTTCTTGTCTACCCACCTAATAATAATAATAATAATAATAATAATCTGGAAGGAAAGAAATGTTGCACAGAAAAAATCTACAATAAAACAAGGATTTAAAGTGATGTGACTCAGCATGCACCTCACACAGCACGATGTGACAGAATGTTTCTGCTAAAAGCAGGTTATCTATGGCCTATCTCCTGTCCTCCCCCCATGGGCCAATAGTGCCCCAGCTTCTGCAGCAGCCTGCCCCCCCGCCCCCATTGAGTGACTGTGCACTTACTCACTACACTGATTAAAACCTGTAATTCAGCAGCCAAGAGCACAGACTGGTCCTGAGTAGCTGTACTGGGAATGAGGGTTAAACGTCCAAAACACGCCACCTTACTAGAGCCATCAGATGCCTAGGGGGTTTTCAACAGTGGTACGTCTAATTATCTTCTGTTAATTAAAAGAAATCCAGCAGTCCCTCTGGACAGTTCTCCTCTGTACCACATCAGCCAAATAGGATGCCTCTCTGAGCAGGACATTCAGGACATATTCAAACTCCAGCAAAGGCCCAACACACAGAGTCCATCAGCTTCCATACTTGGATGCAAAGCTAACTGGCCAGGAGCCTGAAAGGAAGATGGGGGGGGGGCTGGGAACCCCATCTCAAACAATAGGGCTCCTCAGCTTTCATGCTGGGCCCTCTATGAACACAGTTGTCTTTACCTTTCAAACTAACATGACGTGAGCTTATTTAAAGTGCATGGATATACCAAAAGTAACATCTTTGATTTTTGGTAGCAATGAAACCTCAAACACTCACCATTAATCATTTCTCATGACCTTAAGCTCCTAGTGTAATCATTTTCCACCCCACACACTCAAAAAAATCTATAAATCATTTTTTTAAAACTCACCTAAAACATCAGAGTCATTGGGAATTAGATAATAGTTGAAAATAAATTAATTTTAATTCAAATGGGCACAATCACATCTTTCTACTGACAAACACCAACAATAAGGAACTTTTCATGTTCATCTGACAACCATATACAATCCAGGTAGATTCAGTTTAAAAGGAATGAGGAATTAAAACATTCTGCTTGGACCCATTCCAGCAAATGCACTAGTATGACAGCTATTTAGGAACCTTAACATAGGACACTACATCATCAATGACTCGATGGATTGATAAATTCGGATTAGCAGTTTCATCGCACCAAAGCTAGACCAGAACTGGGCCTACAGATTCCTTGGACCCAAAGATGGCTGCTTAGTTATTTTAGAACAGCCACCTCAGCTGATCCACTCACCTACTTCTGATCTTTCTGGGGAAGAGGGAGTTCTTCATGCATAGCAGGGCCATTCCCAGCACCTGAAACGGGTCATCTCCATCACTGCAAATAAGTCATTAAAAGGTTGCCTTGTTTTAACAATTTACATTTGAATGACTTTCATTCAGGTAGCATGACATATAATTATGCGGACAGAGCTAATATAAAGGCATGTAAAATCCCTGACTTGCATGTCTAACATACAGGTATATTAAAATTCCAAATAAATATGAAAATGAAGTTAACATGACTTAGGAAAAATACAAATAGCTTATGCATATACCAATATTACAGTGCCTGAACTATGAAAAACTACTTTATATATTTCTTTGTTTAAAAAGTCGCACAAAGTTATGGTCACAAAAAGATACAAGCATGATCACTTCACAGGAAGTGAACAGAGCAGAGTCGGAGTTACTGACATAATGCACCAGTCAAGCAATTATTCTGCATGAGTAAAGGGTACTTAAGGACAGACAGCTCAGGGCCAGGTTTACCCAGTGGCATCATACCCACAGTGCTGCCAGTGAGACTGAATTACTACTCACGTATTGCAAAGTTTAAAAGGCAAACGCTTCAAGGTTTCACTTCTTTATGATACCCTTAAAAAAATGAAAATTAGAATAACTCTTCATTCCTCTACTCCATAGAGGACCAGAAGACATGCCCATCTAAGTTTGTAAGTAACGAACGGGATGTGCGATCTGGTACATGAATAATAAAATGTTAAATATGAATGCTCCATTTACAAAACTGGGTTTATACAACTGATATGATTTGGCTTCTCTGTGATCCTCGCAAACACGTGGCGTCCCTGGTTATAAACACAGGGAAGGGCTGCCTGGCATTACGCTTTGAACTGTTCAGTTTCAGTCATGATTCGATTAACAACCGTGGCGAACGCCTACAGGCGAAATATACTCGCCAGATTTACCTTAACGACGACCTTTCCATTGAAAAGCCTGAAACCAACTGAATGACAAGAAACATTTAAGGTGCAGAACGAAGGGGTTTATTTTAATTTGGCAGAAATCGTGGCACCAGACTATTCACTATTCAGACGTATGTATTATACTGGCAATAAGCCTAGCAAATCTGTCTTTAAGAAACGACAAGTTCTACGTCGCTTATGCAGCACAAACGTGTGCTGAATTTCAAACAGACAATATTATTAATATTACTGCAGCTATTTAAAGGCACCGCTCGCAGCTATATTAATAACTGACACACGACGTAAAATAGAGAAATTAACTCCGGAGTATGTCTGGCTGATAACTTTAGATCGGAGCCTCCTTGCCTGTTGAGCCGAACAGACATCTGGTCAGTACTGGGGAAACTCCGCATCCGGCCCGGACACTGAACACGCATCGGACCTCAGCTTCACCCCGGCTCGGACACGTCAGGGGGAGAACCGTACTGCGCTGCCGCCTTCCCGACAGCTGCAGCCGGAGCCGCTCAAACCCGAAGTCAGCATAAACAAACAGCGCGGCCCGGAGGTCGGCGGCGGCTCCCCGCCCGGAAAGCGACACCGGCCCGCTCGAACCGACGCCTATATGGGCAGCTCCGTCACTCACGTCTATCCCGGCGGCATGTCAGCACTGAACCAGTCCGCTTTACAACGCACGCAACCCGCTAACCATTTGGGCCAAACGGCCTGTTAACCCGCCGGTCGGCCCGCCACCGAGAGCCACTTCCCGGCTGTCTGCCGAGAGCCGCGTACCTCTAGTTTCCCACAGGACCGTCCAAATAAAGGCCGATGATCTCCGAGCTGAGCTGTCCTGACTGTCGCCTCCTTCCCGTGAAGCGGGTCGGGCTCCTCTTCGCGGTTACGGGCTGGGGTCGGTGACGCGTACCGCGAGGCCGCTTTCTCCGGCTCGGTCCAGTCCGAAGCTGCGCGCGCCGGTTCCGATTCGAAGCTCGTCTCCGTTTAGAGCCACGCGGAGAGAGCGAGACAGCGGGCTAGGAACGACCGGGCACCGAGGATTCCATGTTGGCCGTGGCGTCAGAGCGCTTTCCCTCCGGGCGCGTCCACGCCAGAAGCGGGGCGGAGGCGCGCTCGCGCTGGCGGGGGCGCGTCCTAGCTCGTGGGCGTGAGTAAGTTCCGGTGTCGGAGCTCTGCGGTTGTGTTGCAGTCAGAAATCGTAGAATCTGCCAATTGGTGTTATAGGAATGTATTTTTTCCGGGGTGTTTGAAAGATCTACTCTTTAATATTAAGGGGGTGACTGGGTCTGCTGGGTGCTTCTCGCGTCATGTTAATGGAATTCAAAGCCTCAGCAACCAGGGAGGAATTCAAAATTGAACAACAATCTACCGGATAAGGATAACAGTAGTGCATGAATATTAATCAGTTCACTTGGGAAACATTTGACAGCAATGAATCGTAATACAGTACGTTATCTCCTCGTAATTATTCTAATCGTAATTATTTAAAACTTTACTCTAGATGCATTTAATTCATTTTATAATAAAGTTCTGTCAAGGAGCACATTTACATTACCTTCCATTTGGTATACGGATGCAGTTTACTACTACTACTACTACTCACTATCCATCCATCCATCCATCCATCCATCCATCCATCCATCAATCAATCAATCAATCAATCAATCAATCAATCAATCAATCAATCAATCAATCAATCAATCAATCCATCCATCCATCCATCTTCTTGTCCTATGCAGGGCCGCTGGAGTCCCGAGACTACTACTACTACAACAACAATAATAATGACGATGATGTTGGTTATTATTATTATTATTATGATTATTATTGTTGTTGTTGCTGCTGCTGCTGTTATCAATTATTATTATTAATCATCATCATTATTGTTGTAGTAATAGTCGTAGTTATCATCATCATCATCATCATCATCATCATCAAATCCCGTGTGTGCAGTTTGTCCCACAGTGTACCTATGATCTTGAACCGCGTCACCTGTGCTTCTTGGGGTCGGTTCTAAGATCACCGCACCCCTGTACTGGATAAATGGCTATGCAAGACGGATAAAAATAATGATGACCTGTCACAAGATATTAACAATATCAAACTTACTATATATAAACCGTTCTATATTAAACGTAATATTTGAAACAACAATTTACTAGGGTTTCTTTGGGTATGCTTAATTGAGTCGTTTGCTCACCAGAAACAGAAACACTGCATTAAGCAGAAGTCAATAAAACATTCAGATTAACAGTACTCAATTGTTTTTAAAAGAATCATAAGGCAGATTATTCGGTGACCTTTAGAAGAATACTTTTGCAATAATTAAATGGCTAAGATGGTCTTCGGTGATAATGTCTGATGAATGTAGCCTAGTTTAGCTATTATGGGTGCGTTGAGCAGGCGGTGCAAGGTTGGCAGTGTTTTTAGTGCTAACAAAGCAGCGTCGCATAAAAACACAAGAGAATCCAACAAGTTCCCACCACATTTTCTCACTGTAGTCGATCGTAACATGCATACGCACATTAAACATTGTAAAGATGATCTTACCCTTTTGGTAAACAGTCTTCTCTGGGGCTCGATGTGTCTTCTATGCAATGTAACAACGAGAAAAGTTTATTATACTTTGCATGAATTAAAGATCATTTTGAAACGCAGTCTCCATTGTTTGTTTCTTTTTTGCATTTGTAAAAATAAGTAATTAACCTCAGGTCATAATAAGGCAGAATGACAGGCTTGAAATCCACGACCAGTGTCGTTCTCCGATTTACTTTGCATAAAATTTTCCTGTTGTGCCTTGATGCGGTAGAACATTACACCTGATCTCTGTTACATATAAAAACAAGACGACGGACCCCATCCTGCAGCACTGCCCTGAAAACAGAGTCGTTGCGCAGAGACTAGTGAACAATGACGGGACTGGACTTCGGGGAAATATTAATCGGACATCGCCACCTACTGGCCAATCGCGGAGTAATTACTACCCTCGGAACTGAAAGGTCCCTGAAGTTACAAACGAGTATATATGTATCCATCTTCCAGTTTATCTACGAGAAGATGCACGATCTCAGACATTATAAGTATTTCGGAGATCACATTGCAAAGTCCTTATATCTTATCCAAGGTGTAATCTAACTGCACAAAAAAACTCAACAACCATTTTATTGATATATAGAAATGATCATATAGAGTCATTCCTAACCCAACCTGACATAAGGTGAAAAATCTAATATTAGATCATTCTTAAAAGTCAGAATTAATTAAATGATATAGCATTGTTATGTGCGTCATGGTGACATATTGGCATGGGGTACCTTCAGGGATGTAGGTTCGGAATCCCACTTTCATGTGGGTGCAGTTTGCAGGTTCTCTCCACGTTGTATGGGTTTCCTCCTAAAAACATACAGTTTTTGCAAAGATGTATATCATGATTTAGCATCTCTAAATTGTGAATGCAGGGGAGTTTCTCGCTATTGAAAAGGTCAGGGGCTACGTAAGTTTACCTGGGGCTTGACTCAATTTTTTTCTTTTTGGAGGCATCGGGGCTAAAACACCCGGGGCTTGACTGAAAATACTCAGGGCTATAGTCCCGAGTGATCGCACATAACGATGCCCATTAGTGAATGAATAGACGATGATTAAACGGAATCCGCGGGGCGCGCCTGCCGCGTCCAATATGCTACGAGTGTATCAGACAGGTTTCCGCTCCAACCGTGCTCGAGTAGCGTTCGGAATAAAGATCGAGCGGTAGTTTGGAGTTTATCAGGCATACAATGTCTGAAACTAATAATTGAAGTTTCTCTAATTCACTGCAAAATATCCCCAGTTCATATATCCAGGCAGTCACTGGACATTATATTAAATATATGGTGTTAATTTATTAGGCAAAGCGACGTACAATTCAGAAAGTTGGGTTAGCCAATCCTAGGGAAAATGGGGGTTAGAGGCCTCGCTCAGGAGAGCAGTGGTGAAATCACTCTGCCGACCCTCGGATTTGAACCCGTGACCTACCACCTGTGGACGCAGAGTTCTAAACCGCAGAACGGCATACTGTCCGGTTTAGTTGTTTATTATTTATTACATTACCCTGGAACTGAGTCATGTAAAATTAAAAAAAAAAAAAAACATTCCGTCATAATGGTCCCAGACACCAAAAAAAAAACAAATATTTTTTAAAGAAAGTCTTCTACAGGACATTTTATTTAGTTTGAATGGAAACGATTATTGAAACTCTTTGATTCTGATTTGAACTAATCGTTATAGATTCAAAACCTTACTTAAGTGTAACTTTTAAAAAGATCTGTGACGATTGTCCGGCTTTAAAGTCGAACAGCATGGCATAGTTCAATGAGAGTTTTTGCGTCAAATGAAGGAATCGGCAAACTCCTGCAAGCAAATTTGCACAGAGGTATGGGGAATGTCACACGCAGGCCTTATTACGGCTGGCCGGAGCGAAGCGTTTCACACAAGCCGGGACCATCGCAGAAATACCACATCTGCGTGAAACTTACCTCAGATTTATCCAATGCAGCTGCCTTTCGGCTAACAGTAGGTTACAATCATAATTTTTAGAACTAACAGGGCAATATATAGATAGATCTCTCAGATATAGATCTCTAATAATTTGTTTTTCGTGTTGTTTGGGTCACCGCCATGAAATCTTAAATTAGGGCATATATTAACACAAGCCGAACTTTACTTCCATTTAATTGTCTTAAAATACAGTCAATTTATGGTGATATTTTGAATTGATATTTCCTCACGCCAAAGTCCCATTATGCCCGTATGTCATACAGCCCCTTCAGTCCTGCACGGGGTTTCAACCTAAAATAATCCCAAATGCCTGTTCACAACTTTCAGCCAACTGAAAATTAATCTAAATATTGATATTTGCCTGATCTCCCAGAATGTAATTAAAACCATCCCGCAAAAACCTACTCACCCCCTTCTTCCCTCCCAGACCCCACAGTTCACACATCCGCCAATCTTCTCCAGTCCTCCTCCTTTCATGAATAAACATGAGCCATCCTTTGCTTCCCTTCTCTTTCGGGGGTCCGGTATCCCACCGAAAACCAGAAAAGGACCTATCGTCGCGCGGCAGCCTCCCAGCAGACCATGGCCAGCGCCGCGACCTGCCGCCGGACACTCTGGCTGCTCGTTCTGCACATTTTCTTCATTTTCACTGTCCACGTAAGTTTTTATCTTCTTTGCATTTTGTTTCTTTCACACTGCTAGTGTGACACAGCATAATACAGTTTTAAAGTTCTGGCGAACAAATGCGATCCGCCGATGCGTCCGTGCCCGCACGGAGCGCAGGTGTCGGTGTCGGTGGCTGGTCTAAAGTCTCTTCCCCCCGGTGCTTGTTATGGTGCCAGACTTCACCCGAGCTTCTGTAATTAATGCTTTATACATCTATATAATATTGTATTATATTCTTGAAATGAAATGAAGAGGTGAGGGACAACTCTTGTTATTTGCGAAATGTCACTTCGTATAGATTTTATCCTACAAATCAAGTGGAAGCGTCGCATTTCCGCAAAGACGCGGCTGGGTAACATTGAAACGCATCGAGACGCGTTTGTAACGGCGCGTATGAAAGGCGTCCGGGCGAAGCTCCACAAAGTGGGCATTGTCTGTCCCTAAGGTCCGCCCTTTTCACCCGCACCGCTTATGTTACAAATCCGTATTTACCGAATCTTTGAATACACGCGTACGGCATGCAGACCATGCACAATTATCATTGCTACTATTTAATAACATAATTTATCATTTAATTGTCTTTGCACAGGCAGGGCCACCCGGTCCTCCAGGGGTCCCTGGAATCGATGGCATAGACGTAAGTATTCCCCTGACATTTACAGTCATCAGCTGCTAATTAAACTCTGACTGCCGGTGAGGTGCTCCTATAAGGCGGACAGCGCCATTGAAGGGTGAATATTTGACTCAATGCCAGCTTCTGCCCCTTTTCTTTCAGGGTGAACGGGGCCCCGATGGCCGAGCTGGTCCTCAGGTGAACGCAACCATCTGGATGATATTCTGTTAACTGCCCTGAGTATATGACTTTTTGATGCTGAAGTTCATTTGTCCATGGCGTGGAATTGCAGGGGCCTGATGGGGATGTTGGGAAAGCTGGGTCTGCTGGTCTGCCTGGGGAACCGGGCGCTGATGTAAGTATGTTTTATCGTCAAGCTACGGTGGTTGCTGCTGATTTCTGGAAGCAGTTGAAATCGATTAGAAGCCACAGTTGAGATATGCCTGTTTGTGAGGCATCTGCTGTACAAGACGTTGTGCGGTTCATCATTGGGATGCCTCTCAGGAGAATCCCATGCAAACATAAGAATTACAGCACCCACAGGTCACTATGGCAACCAGGCGGTTTGATGGGGTTTACTGTGCCAGGGAATGCTGATGCTATTGATTGATCATTATACTGGTCTGTATTTAAAGAACTTGGGTCACCGGTGCAAGAAACTGGTGTTTCCAGCTTGATGCCAGGACGAGGCTGATATGCTACAGCAGTAATTTGCTGAATCCACCCGTGCCTGGATGTGCCTTGTCCCCTGAAAGTCCACGTCCGTCCTGAAGCCTGGGTGTTCTTAGCAGCGTGATGTAATGGCCCTGGTTGGTCTGGGCACTGTGGAGAAGCTGGTGGATTTGGGGTTTTTATACATGACTGCCAGAGGTGGTCATGAAAGGGAAAGGCTCCGCCCACCAGTACACTCCCCCCCCACACAACCCTGACATATGTTCTCCACTATAGCAGTGGATCTCGGAAACCTCATAACATTTCTCAGTCACATGCAGTCATGTGGCCAGTTCCTAAGACGGACAGAAAGTCTGTTACAGAGTCAGTGCAGTTCACTGTGACATCGCTTTGATTGTGCTGAAGTACATGAAACAGGTCACCGAAAAATGCTCTGCTATGGTGCAGTCTGTGACATTTCACCAGTGCCTGCCACTTGTTGGGGTAACAGGTGTTTGCTGCAGTACAGGACGTGACACATTCAACTGCAAAGCCTGAGAGGAGCATCCATATCATTAGACCTGTCATTAGGATAACATGCTGGCTGCTTAGAGCAGTGATGGGAACAGTGGGCCCCCTCTGTACAGTCCGGTAAAGGATTACCAACACAGAGTGATCGAAATCATTTACGCAGATTCTCATGGCTGTGCACAATTATTTTGCAATTAATAATTATAATATTTAATATTATTTTACCAATCCTTTAAAAAATACAGAGCATTTTAAATTATATGACTAAAATTGTGGCTAAATGATTCTTAAGTAAGTTATTTTCTCTTGGCTGATAAATATTTTTCACATCACTGCTGTAGGGACTGACTGGACCTGTAGGAGATGCTGGACCAGATGGCCCCCCAGGACAAAAGGTAACCTCGCCCTAACAGGCCATTTTCATTTGAGAAGTTTGGGAACTTCATTCAGGGTGCAGCTGGGCTTCACTGGACCAAAACAGCTGAAGAACGTTGTCTCATCTTAACCTGCAACAATTTGTGTGGGTCACTGGCCTGTTGCAGGGTTCTGATTAACCTGACTATGGTGGGGAAGCAGAGAGGCCTCCTTTCTAATGTTTGGCCTTGCCTCAGTCACATGATCAGTGACTAAGGCTTGTCATTGGCCTCGGCAGGACTTGCTTTGGACCATGGCGTTTCCTCACTAGTATGGGGGCACTTGCAGGGAGGCTTGTGTGGAAGGAAAATAACAGGGTTTATTCTCACCATTAGGGTGAACCGGGAAAGCCTGGACTCCGCGGAGAAACTGTGAGTTCATCATGAACATTATCGTACATATCGCCGCTTATTAGCATGAGCACAACAGACTGGTATGATGACATCCGTGTGCAACCTCTTTAAAATCATAAACTTTTTTGTTTCATTGTTCTTTTGTAGGGTACTGGGCCTGATGGACGTCCTGTAAGTGCTTGGTTCTTTTTCAAAAAAGTGTAAAAGATAAAAACCCTAAATGTCTGACAGTCATCTGCAGTCTGGACTGTGAGGAGAATTTCTGTGATGAGATGCTTGTGATGAGAATGGAATCAGATGGCCTGGGATAAATTGGGGACAACGATCAGCGGGGGAATTGGAGTTCCAGAGTAGTATCCCAGATCCCATTGAATCTCTCTGTTAATAAGGGACCCCCAGGACCAGGAGGACTTCCAGGCGAGGTTGGCAAAGTTGGACCCCCTGTGAGTACTGGCATCTGACATAATCATTATTCTCACATACTGTCAGTACTGCTGTCTCACTGATACCATAGCCACTGTACTCACATACTGTCAATACTGATGTCTCATTCACATCGTGGTCACTATACTCACATATCGTCATACTGCTGTCCCACTGACATTATAGTGACTATACTTGTATACCGTAAGTACTTATGTCACACTGACATTACAGCGACTATACTCATATGCTGTCAGTGCTGTTTCACTCATGTCATCGTCACTGTACTCACACACTGTAAGGACGGCACTCTTACATTCTTATGTATTAATGTACTTGTTGATTAACAGGGGGCCATGGGAGTGAGAGGCCCGCAGGGGCCCCGCGGACCACCCGGCCCTCGAGTGAGTATCCTGTACCTTTGCTCTTAACATAGGAACTTCTTAATGTTTTACCTCCAAATAATGGAGTTCTGCTCTCTTCAAGTCAGAACAGCAAACATGCGAAAGGCAGATTCTGTGAAGGGCTCTTTATTCGCCATTTCCTAGCAACTATTCAGTCATCGCTAGCAACTAAAAATGAGGTGTAGGGTGTCATGTGACTTTTGCCAGAAAATTTGCAAGCTCAAAGAAGGACTTTTGAAAACACCAGTGCTGAGTTCAGCTCAATTCAGGTTTCTCTACAGTGCTCATCCCACAAAGGCTTCCCAGGAGCCCTTTAGCATAGACCCCAAGAACATCGTCACGGCTGCCTGCCACCTGGGTCTTCAGGACCCCTTTCAGCACTAGGCATTGTTCTTCCCTTATGTCGTCCTTTTTAAAGGCTGCTGTTAATTCAGGGCTGATTCTACGATTTTTCAAGATGGTTGGTGTAAGAGGGGCCATAATTCATAGAGGGACCAGCCTTATCATTAACCAATGACATGTTTTGGATCTGTGAGTGACAGAGAGGGGGCACTAAGAGGGCCAATCGGCTTTCAGCTAGGGCCAGTCCCCTGTACATGCTCCTGTGCTAATTTGTTTAGGAAACACAGTTCAGGCCTTCATCAAGTCTCTCTCTCTCTCTCTCTCTCTCTCTCTCTCTGTCTGTCTCTCTCTCTCTGTGTCTAGGGGGCCACCAGTGTGCACGGTATCACTGCGGAGCTGGTAAGGGCTACAGTTCTGGTTTCGCTCCTTTTCACACCTATAGGCACAGCAGGTGACCTCAGCACCCTAACCCCCACGTGTCTGTCTACTTAGTGCCCCAACGCCTGCCCGGCTGGGCCCCCTGGTCATCCGGGGCTTCCAGGGATGAAGGTATGTCCATGTGATGTATGTTCAAGGGACATGCACACTGCCGTTTCTGCGGTGCGTCTCATGCGGTCGCAAAAGGAGACAGAGATTATACCACAGCTTAACAGTAAAGCTTTCTATCTGTATCCAAATTTAAATGTTAGTGAGCTTTGACTCTAACAGCAAGCTAGGCTTCACAGAGCCCTGTGCAGAAAGCAGTGTACCGGGAAAGTGCCCTTTGGTCTGACCGCACTCTGCTTGGTTGACTGGCCTGTGGCGGTACCGGTTGTCGGCTTGACTGAGTGGTTTTAACAGCATGTATCTGACATCTCCAGGGTCACAAAGGCGCTAAAGGTGAAGTCGGAGAGCCAGGGAAGCAGGGTCACAAGGTCAGTGCCCCCGGTCTAAGGCTGCAGCGATTACAGCCTCTCCATAAGAAATGAGGGGCATGAGGGAGTTTACATTTTAACAGCACCATACAGGCCTCTTTCACCTCTATTCACACTGTTACACGTGCAATAGGTGCAAAAGGTCACCAGTGTTTACAGATATGCAGGCAAAGGCTTCTTTTGTATTACATCTACATCTACACTAAGTGTGACTTGGTTGTTACTGTGATATTGTCTTGTGTCTTATGTTTAATACCCACTGCCTGCACTTTAGACAGATATTGTTATTGTGTGGTATCATTATTCTGTATTGTTACCATTATATGTGCACTGTGATCACAGAAGAACACCACTTCATCTCGCTATGTTCTTGTACACAGTTATTGATGAATAAAATGAACCTTACCTTACCTTATCTTACCTTCCTTTACCTTACCCTACCTTACTGTACCTTACCTTACCTTACCTTTTATGGATAAGGATTCATGAGCTTCAAACTTAACGTTGGCAAAGACATATGCGCGTTTGTTCTAATTTAGGCACTTAGGAGGGCTCTGCCACTCTCTTGATTTAGTCTTTCTCTTTTCTGGTCTCCAGGGTGAAGAAGGTGACCAGGGGGCTTCAGGAGATCCTGGGTCTCAGGGTCCCACGGTAAAAGATTCCTTTTTCTTCCATAAGAGATGATCGTAGTCATAGAAACACTGCAACACGATGCCCAAAGCTGCAATGTGTGCTGCTGTTTTCAGCTTTTCTATCTCCTTGGTAAATATGACTATCCACTTGAGGTTAAATGTAATTCTTATGTGTAGGTTCTGTGATATTCTGCAATTGTGTCCCTGCAGCTACGCTGTGCTTACTCTTCTCATTATGGAAATGGCGCTCAGCTCTTTGCTAACTTATTATTATTATGTAGACGGTTTATTGTGTGTGTATTTGTATGTATGACCACAGGGCCCCCAGGGACTCCGGGGAATCACTGGCATGATGGGGGCCAAAGGAGAAACGGTGAGTGACATCATTTGAGTCCGACAGTAACACTGGCAACATTAACGCTGAGGGCGACGTTGACAAATAGTAAAGGACAAGGTGGCAGCCATGACCGGCTTAGCTAATGCATAGGGACGTGTTTCTAAGCTAATGCCTAGCAATGACCATGCCTAATGTTAGGTTGGTGTGTTCAGATGGTGTTCAGATCCCATGACCTACCGTATGTCCCATGAGGCTCACCTGTACCAGACCCACAGAGCCTCTGACTTTAAGGTGGCTTCTATCTGCTGTTCCCACGCAGGGTCCCCGGGGTCATGATGGAGAGCCAGGTCCACAAGGGATCCAGGGACCCACGGTATGCTCTCCCAGTATGGCACCAGTATGGCCTCCTGGATGACCAAATCCCGTCTGTGATTGGGATCTTTTCCTAAATGGTAGAATTGCATATGTCTCTGAAGGTTTGCTATGTGGTTTCAGGGTGACCAGGGCCAGAGGGGCTTGATGGGAGAGACGGGACCCAAAGGTGACCAGGTAAGGGAACGGAAAACATGGGCGTCTGCATTAAAATTTGGGCATCTGCGTGAAGTGTCTGAGTTAAAATGCGGGTGTCTGCATGAAGTGCCTGAGTTAAAATGCGGGTGTCTGCATGAAGTGCCTGAGTTAAAATGCGGGTGTCTGCATGAAGTGCCTGAGTTAAAATGCGTGTCTGCATGAAGTGCCTGAGTTAAAATGCGGGTGTCTGCATGAAGTGCCTGAATTAAAATGCTGTAGTGGTTCATTATTTAATCATCCAACAATAAGTGTGTTTACTTGGATGTGGCTTCTAGGGGCCCCAGGGGCCAAGAGGAACTTCAGGGCTTCCGGGCACCAAGGGAGAGATTGTGAGTACCCCATCTCAGCTGGACCACCTTTCTCCCCGCCTGCCCACCATTTGGATGTTCCCTTTTCACCCTCATGGTCCTGTGGCACAAAAAAACACGGCTGACGCTTTGACAGTCTGTGTTCAGGGTCCCCCTCACATCAGAGGTCATAAAGATGTGACCGGCATGTTGCTCAGGGTTTAGTATTACACCAGAGGTTATAAAGGTGTCACTGGTGCTTTAGACTGTGTTCAGGGTGTAAAGTCAGGCCTGAGGTCATAAAGACGCGACTGTGTTCAGGGTTCAACATGAAGTTGACTCGAACCATGGTGTGTGTATGTCTTCAGGGCCTGCCGGGGGTCGATGGTCGAGAGGGAATCCCGGGAATGCCAGGTTCCAAGGTAACATGTCCAGCTTTACATTCCTGATAGCATTCTTCCATTGCTCCTTACACAACTTACTCATTAAAGCATGCTGCTGTGTACTTATCTAATGTGTTTTCTGGTTTCCACTGTAGGGTGCTACAGGGAAACCAGGTGCTCCTGGGGAAGTTGGCCTCCAGGGACTTCCTGTGAGTACATCCTTTGATCCAGAGCGATAGTACTCAATTTAGGCCGCACCTGCATCGCCATGCACAGGGCGAATGTCTGAGTAGTTAGTTATATTTTTGTAAGAGAACCTCACTGGTGCCACCTGCTGTGTGAAACAGCAGACACACAAAGATTGATGCATGTTATTATGACAGTGAGCCAATATTATTGTATACATAGGGGCTACAGTCACAGCCAATATTAAAATTGTGACTTGTATTCTTGGTTCATTCTTGTAGGGTTTGCCCGGCTCACCTGGGGCCAAAGGTGTCAGCGGTGAGAAGGTGAGTCCAAACCGGGTATCTCAGCGCCTGAGGTCCGCTGGCCAGAGGTGTGGTGAAGTGTACAGCCCTTCTAGGGGGTGCTAGCTCTCTGGCTCATCACCTGTAGCAGCTTGGCAGGGCCTGTATCCGGGGTCACGACCTGAGAGTCGCGTTTTAGTCAACAAAAAGATGGCTCTACTTTCTTCACCTCACCCTGAGACCCGGGGACATGTTTAATTTACTCTTAGCAGACCTAATGCCACTGCACAATTCCTGTAGTTTCATTGTTTTCATTGTATTCTTGCAGTAAATACATTGCAATCTGTGAGAAATTCTAAAAATGCTGGATAAAGCGAAACAAGCTCCATAAGTGTGTGAGTTTGAGGGCCATGACATACGAGCCACAGGCATTAAGGGTTTAAGTCCCTGTGCTCATCGCCTGCTCTCCCTCTGGTAGGGAAACGCCGGGGATTCGGGACTCGTCGGAACCATGGGGTCCTCCGGTAAAGCTGTAAGTCAATAACCCGTTTGCCCATTTGCGTAAAAGTCGTCGGGGTGTGATAGCCTGACCATCACTATCACCCCACAGGGTGAGCGCGGAGAGCAGGGTGAAGTGGGACCTGTGGGCCTGGTGGGGGCGCCGGTGAGTGTTTACCTGTCTGCTACAACCATACACAGAGATACAGACAGACACACACACATACACAGACACAGGCATCACTTGAGCTTTTCTTACACATAAATGTTCAACGTTTGAAAAGTATGATGTCTCTGATGTTACTGAGATTTCGCATTTTTTCTTTTATAAGGGGACTATCAGGTGGTTCTATTATCTGGGGTTTTGATGCACACGGATTCCTCTGATTTGTTGTTCGGTGAATACTCACCCATGCTTCATTACGGAAGGGTCTAGAAGCTTTTTCTGAGATGAACCAAGGGCAGCAGTAAGCTGTTTAAGAATGTCCCTAAAGCTCATTAGCACCAATCAGTGGTACTCAGTCCTCAAATGGAACCTTGTTATTCTTTAAAAATAACACCCCATTTCAGAAACATCCATGCTATGATAGGTTCAGGTTATTTAAGCTGCCAACATTCTTCCCACTGATTTACTGAGTTACGGACCCGGGAGGCGCGTGCGGTTGTACATCTGTGCGTTGAGTAATAAATCAAGTCGAATCACTTTATTTGTCACACCGCTTGATACTTGGTAGAGTACTGGTGAGGGAAATACTGTACTGTGCAGTTAAATCTCAGGCAGTCAAAGAAAATGCTTATAGCTGGTTATCTGTGTACTAAGTATACATTTTCTCAGAAAAACACACAATTTAATACTAGAATATATGCAAATGAATACTAACATAATAAAAACTAACAAGGATTTCTTCTGTTCTCCAAAAAGTTACTGATACCTTGCTGGATGGCTAGATGAACACCGATTCAGTTCTCAAACCTCTCCTCAGGGGCAGTAAGTCAGTGAGGTATGGATTAGCCATATGAGGTATGCTAGTGGTCAAGGCAACAAATGCATGGGTGTACTGGACTGTTGCTGGAAATACTGGGGTGACTTTAGAAGAGATTTTCAAATGGCTAAGCTGACATGCTTTGGCAGACTAAACATGAAGATCTTTTAAACATTATTTTCTTTGACTGGCTAAGACTTTTGCACAGTACTGTACTTGTGTGTGACGTCACACACAGCAATGGTGAAGTAGTGCTATTACAAAAAATAGTGCAAATAGGAAGTATACAAAAAGGTAATATACAGCATCGTGATAATAAATAGTGTGCAAATTAGAAACGAAAATGTGCACTTGGTCTGAGTCTTGGGCACAGAGATAACTGAGCTTTTTGGTAGTGAGTTTCGCCTGCATCCTGACATCGGTTTGTGTTTTCCCTCTTGGGAGCCTGCAGTTAGCAGTTAGCAGTCTTTCTGTCATGCATAACGGCCATTATGTGACCGTCCTCTGCGGAGGAATTAGGACATCTCCAAAGTGCTAAACATCACAGAATGAGTGTTTCTTCCCCAAATCATCACATCACCTCTCTCTCCTTTCTCTCCTTGTCCAGGGCGACGTGGGCGAGCAGGGTCCTGTGGGACCCCCAGGAAAACCGGGCCCCAGGGTGAGTTCTGGGAGGTGGGCGGGGTCACGATTACGCTGCAAAAAAGACACTTAATGTCTGAAATCCTTTGCTGTAGTCTGACATCACAGTGCACACCTAGCCTAGACTTCATTCTCATATGACAGACTTATTGCAGAATAAAAACAAAATAAATGAATTTCAGTCTCCTTTTTGGATGTTAACCTGATACCCCAGGATGAGAGGATCATGCTCGAGCTTCAGTGTGCAGGAACGAGAATGATAGACGTTACATTTAGTGGGTAAAAGGTCCAGTGGTGGTCTCAAAGAGCCCTCTGTTCCTCTGGAATGTCTCAGGTCGGCCACAGATGGGGATGTGGCAGCTGTAATAGGATCTCCCCTGGAAACGCTTTGTTATGAACACGTCTCTTTATCTCCGTCCATGAGCTACATATCTGTGGCTTTTCTCTGCATTAAAATTATAAATTGCAGAGTAAGCAGCGACGAGAGTGCCCAGCATCGCTTCAGATCGCTGTGGGAAACGCTTCCCTTCCGAGGTCTCGTGGAGATTATTTGGGGGAGGTCAGGCGGACGTGTGTGCCGCTCACTCCGTTGGCCATGGTGCCGCCACAATGCCCCTTTGTGTGACAGATTTCCCAGAAGGCTGTAGGCAGGTTTTCTAAAGTAGAGAACAAAAAAAAGGTTTGTTTCCCTTGGCTAGCTGGCTGTTTTTCTTATTTGATGTCTTTAAATGTGGCAGAGCACGTGTCAGGAGGTTAGAGGCCGCCATGTCTGGTTCCTAAGGCAACGGCCTCATCTCGCTGCGGCGATGCGGGTTCAGGCCGCGTTGGTTATGTGGGTGCTGAGCAATTGCTCTCGTGGCCTGGTACCCAGTCAGAGGCTCTAAACCCTGAGGACAGCAGATGATGTAACAAAACAAACACCTTTGTGAAACTCATGATCAAGATCAATTCTTCACAGGGAGCTAAAGGCGACCTCGGGCTGCCTGGACTGCCGGGACCCCCAGGATTACCGGGGATCAAAGGTGATCGGGTAAGACAGCAGGAAGAGGCTGGAAATGAATGTGATTGGGTAAAAAGTGTGGTCCATGCCTGGGAATGAATTTGATTGGTTAAAAGAGGCAGTGTCTGCTTGGGGATAAGTATGATTGGTAAAAACAAGTGAGGGGCCAGTGATTTTAGGAGAGTGTTCATATTATTGTAAAATGAAGGGATGTTGATGTATGAATTTTACGTGTAAATCAATGATTGATATATATCTTTGATAATAATGATGTCAATCAGCTGAGAAATGGAAACACATGCAGATCACAGGTGATTATCATACTCCTTGAAACTGGTAAACAGGCCACCAGAGGGAGCTGTAGTGCCATCGTGGAACCCTTCCGTTTCCATGGCATTTGTCACATGTCCCTTACTCACTCAGAGCATCTTCAGCACATAGCAGATCAGTGATCCTTCTCACTGGTTTTGTATTTTTCAGGGAGATGTTGGTGAATCTGGTCCAAAGGGGGAGCAGGTGTGTAACACAGTCTTTACGGCAAGGCCAGGAGTGACAGACGCATGTTTGCCATGTCACTGCGTGTACAGTAATATGTGTACTATGTGTAATTTTACTTACATTTACATATTTAGCAGACACCTTTGTCCAAAGTGACGTACCTTCAAGGCAAACAGCACATTACAGACATATGACAATTGTGGAGTCAGATAGGCGTAAGTGCAGCTAGGCTGAGCTTCCAGGGAATGTCCAGGTACAAGAGCAAGCAGGACTGGAGCAGGAGATACACGAGTACAGAACTACACAACAACACTAGTGCAGCATTAGAACATTCAAGGAACAAGACAAGGCATCGTGTTTCCACACCATGAGACTATGTGGTATATGTTTCCTGAAATGGCTGATCACACACATACACGTGGGGGGGGGGGTTCGGTCTTGTCTCAGTGAGGCTGCCTCTGATTTTGTTGCTGTTTTTCCCTTTAAAGGGCGATCCCGGAGCAGAGGGCAGCCCAGGAGAGAAAGGCGATCAGGTGAGTTGCAGCCGCTGTCTGCGGCCTGAATCCTGCTGCATGCACAGACACGGATCGGCCTCACTGATGTGTTTGTGTTTGCAGGGAGACGCAGGAGAACCGGGACCAAAAGGATCAGTGAGTTTTTCTCTTACTCTTCAGAGGGAGTCATGGGTGCCATCTTGCTAAAGATGGTCTTGCAGTCTGCATTCAAATCACAAAGGATTGATTATGTTTGAAAAATATCACCATGGAAATAAATGACACTTTACTAGACGGGACACAAATATTTAGTGATAACTCAGTTACTACTGAAGTACAAATGATGAACAAATATAGTCACTACTTGAGATAAAAAATGCATCATGATTAATTAACGATGAACAAACCTGAGTGGTATTTATGTTATTCATTACTTCTTCCTTCAGTAATTCACAAAGGTTTACAGAATTAACAGATATAGTAACAAATATAGTAAGTGTTTGGGATAAAAGTTGCATCATGATTCATTAATGATGGATGAACATGAGATCAGTTTGTAACTAAGACGTAGTTTGTTACCAAATATAGTTATAACCAGATGCAGGGCACAGTGTGTCTGTCACGGCAGTGTGGACCTTTTGCCAGCAGGGGACGGGAGCGAGCGCTATGTTACAGTCGGTAGATCTTCACTGCGGCTTGAATGGGCCATAATGGAGAACACAGCTTATCAGGAGATAGAGCACGCAGCTTCGCAGGTCCGCAAAACCTCGCATGACCCAGAGCAGCTCTGATGGTCATGCTTCTGCTCTGCCTCCAGACGGGAAGCCCGGGCGAGGCTGGGAACCGGGGGCCAGAGGGGAGCCGGGGGCAGCCCGGAATCCAGGGCCCCCCCGGGAGCCCGGGGCCCCGTGGCATGCAGGGAGACAGGGGCCTTCCGGGGGTCACGGGGTCACAGGGACCAGCGGTACGTATGCAGCCCTGCAGAAGTACTCTGCCATGTTTATTATGATCATGATAAATATTACTGATTGCTGTGCATGTTCTTACTACTGAAGGCCTGGTTCTACTGGGTACTGTAATTAGAATAAGTGTACTGGCCGGTGATATGCCACGAGGTCACGGGTTCGAGCCTCTTTGTGTGTCACCAGGGCAATGAGCCGAGCAACCAGCACATCCGTCAGGTGTGCATGCGTGTCATGCAGGGTAAGTGTGCCCCCTTACCGTGGTACTCAGACGCTTTACCTCCTCACTATGCCCACCACTCTCTGTGCCCAAAACAACACTCTACACTTACTTTATAATCTCAATGTCACTCTGTCAGACTGTGACTGTCGAGCAGACCTGTATGTTAGATATTCTGGGAAGATTCTTCTAGAATGTGTGTCATGAAGAGCATAATTAGGTGAGCCTGAGGTGGCTGTCCGTCAAGGTCTCACGGATGTTAGAAGAGGAGATGTCTCAGAAGGCCATTTCTGTGAGAATACATGGAAATATCGGCGTTGGCGTTTAAGTGTCTGGTGCCTCTCCGGGATCTCACTTATTCCTGAAAGCCGTCGTCTGTCTCACGGTGGTTATGAACCCACCGGTCTGTCGCTGTTCTTGGTAATTAGCTGGCAGATGTTTCTGTCAGAAAGGACATGATCCTCATTCATGCAGAGGGATGTTTACAGGAGGCTGGGGACTCAGGGCTGCTTCTGGCTTCTTTTGAAATGAAACAATGTTTTATTTTTCAATTTGCACAAGTACAATGCAATACGTCTCTTTGCATATCCCATCATGCTCTCCTTTCAGACATACGCATGCATTTATACAGGTAAGGGCTAAGCTTGGGGTCTGTGCGCAGGGTCAGCCTTTTTTCTGGCCCCCCTGGAGCATTTTGGGGGGGGGGTTAAGGGCCTTATGGAGATGTTACTGTTCTGCTGAGGATAGGATTTGAACCTGCAACCTTCCAATCACAGGCACTGAACCATAATGACACGCTAGCTTGTAACACAGCTTTAGGACCTGCTGGTGTTTATTCCTGTGTGACTCTCGCTGATGCCGCGCCCCCTTGACCCCCCCAACAGAGCAGCTGGCTCAGTTGGCTGCCAGCCTCCGCCGGCCAGAGTCCGGTGCTGTGGGGCTGCCAGGCCGCCCTGGACCACCTGGACCTCCTGGGGCCCAAGGGGACAGCGGCTTCCCCGGCCAGGCAGGGGTCAGGGGGCTTCCAGGTCTCAAGGGCCCCCCTGGACTCATCGGACTCAAGGGGCCGAAAGGTGGGCAAACTGGGCTTTTTGGGCGGTACTGCGGTGGGATGTGCTCATGTCCAGATGGACTTCATACCTGTGTACCTCAATGTGTGCCGTAGGGGCACTTCTGAAGCACTAATATCAGCTAGTCGTATTTAACTTGGTATATGGGAGAGATGGGAGATTTAGGCGTCTAACTTGCAAAAGGTCAGAGGTGACGTGTGCTTGGTGTGTCTGCATAATGAAGGTGAAATGGGTGACAGAGGAGAACGAGGCCCGACTGTGAGGGGGCCCAAAGGTCAACCAGGAGCCCCAGGCCTGCCAGGTAGGAATAAGCCCCCACGTCGTCATGGCGATGTAGCCGTGAGCATAGTGAAGCAGACGCTCTGGCTGTCATGCTGGAAAGCTGATGAACACAAACACACGGCGTGTCTGATAAGCTAAGGATGCTAATCTGCTCATTTCAGCAGAATCACCCCCCAGAATCACTGCCTGTCTGCTGCGTAATTTGAGACTGTCAGACAAAATTACATCAAGAAATTAATTCCTCCCAAAGACATGAGCTATTTCATAATTCAACCCCAATTAAACCTGACTCCCCACCATTGCCATGACCTCCGACCCTTGATCGCAGGTGAGCCTGGCAGACCAGGCTACGGCAGGGATGGCCGTGACGGCGAGAGGGGCCCCCCTGGATTCTCCGGCCAGCCAGGTGTCCCTGGGCCCCCGGGGCCAGCGGGGCCCAATGGCTACTGTGACCCATCAGCATGTAACTTACAGGCTGTGTCAGCCCCCGCAACACTGGACATGAAGGGCCCTGGAAACTGAGACTCTCAGCGGAAGCCAGAGAGCGAGGGTGGGGGGGCCTGGCCCCCAGCCAGCACATAACGCACCCACAGCGCTTGTGTAACACTGGAGGAATGTTCAGTGTTAGACAACTAGGGGGATGTTAAGCTTTATCTGGGACTTTTGTGGCTTCCACAGACATATAATCTAAGGGACTTTCTGTTATGTCAGCAAGCTTTGCTCTTCCATTCTTTCCTCAGTCGTCGTCTTTTGTAAATCTTTGTTTTCACAGAAGTAAAATAACCTCAAAGCCCCGCCCCCCAGTACACTGATAACGAGCGTTAGCTGAATGACATTTTCCTGTTCCTATTTGGGTATGTGTTTTTATATGATACTTAAGGGAAACTGTCTGCAGAAACAGAAAAAACAGCATCCTGTATCACTGAAAGTGCCATACTTGTCTGTCCATCCCTCCATCCATCCATCCATCTTTATCCTGCACTGGGTCACTGTTACCTTACATTTCTCCATGTTTAAAAAAAACAGCGAAACAAAGAGCACATGTGAGGCATCATCCCCATGCAGGAGCAGTCAGTCTGAGCTGCATGGCGTGTATAAAACGGCCTTCTCAGTGGAACATCTTGTATTCACTCATATCTGACCCATATCCGTCCATACTGGGTGCTTATTTGCTCATACCCGGCTGATATTTGTTCAGACCAAGTTGCTATTTGTTCACTCAGCCTCTGTGGTGAGCCCGTCTTCTTCCAGGGCTGAGAAAGACCTGACAGCGACCTGTTCCACCATTACACAAGATTTGCCCATCAGTTTCTGTTTATTAAATGAGGTCTAAGGGGATTCACTGTAGGTTGCAGGAAAGCAAAATGCAAAAAGCATTTGAATAAATGTCTCAGGGCGCTCAGGAATGACTCTCTCTCAGTGACCAATGTCTTCCTGTGAGGAGTGTAACAATCACATCCACAGGCATAACCATGTCTGTATAACTGTCCACAGAAAGCCATCTTGTTAGTTTCATCACAGCCCACAAGGTGGATGTCCACCTGTAATCTCTGCCATCCTTTCAAACGTGATAACTGGCAGGAGTTTTCTCCCTCCAAAATGTGAAATAAAAGTGACAGGCCAATCCAGTTCTGCAGTTTCTGAGTATATGTTTAATAGGATACATCTAAACACAAACCAGTCATTGTATAAAAAGTATACATGGCACTTCAAGATGAGAGACAGTAAAATAAGGATGAAATGAAGTGGTATTTTCACGGACTTAGTATGAGCTGTGGAAGTTGCCATCAGGCAAACGAGAAAGGCGCCACACACAGTCAGTGAGGACCCCACAAGAGCATGGAGGCTGGAACTACATCAGCACACACAGCAGAAGTGTTTAATGCCTGGAAAGTCCTCAGCTGAGGTAGATCAAGATTACAATACCAAGGTCTCAGAGCAAAATAATCGCAGGTGGTTCTGCTAATAATAATCACAGGAAATAGAGAGCAACTGTTACATAAATAAAACCATATAACAACAATAAATAACATAGAGCAACAGTTACATCTTGCCAAGAATTTTGTAGTAGAAATTCAGCAGGGATTAACAGAAGGATGAAAATGTGTATTAGAAATTACAACTGCCATTTGTGTTTCATGACACCGATCTTAAAATACTGAAGGTACCCTATTTATAGACGTGCATCCTGAACACGGCAGGTGTTCAGCAGTTCTCTACAGACCACCCTGCCCTGCCACTCCACATGCTAATTAGCATCTTCATCCAGCAGGACATCTGAAAAGGCCACACCCCCCTGCTTCTCCCAGATTCCCAGCTGCAGCACTGGGGATTGGCCTGATTTGGTGCTGAGGCTGTGAACTGAGGATAAACCAGCTTAAAAGATTCATTGAAGGTGCTTAGCAGGTCCCCCTGGGCTCTGAACATTGTCAATAGCATTTTAAAGGGTTAAACACAATTTTCATAACTAGACAGGAAGTCAGCTGTGATGCCCAACTTGTCACCCATACGCGAGACAAATAAAAGATAAGATGAGCTGGAACTCAAAGCCTGACAGCCTTTGCTGTTGTCAGACCTCTTGCTTATTATCTGTACTGTCCTCTGAGCTGAGGCCTGTAAATGAACAGCAACCTTTTTACCTTTAAAAGATCAAAAGCATAGACACGGGGCAGAGACACAGGACAGGGGGGTGTGGGTCCCGAGGACGGGTACGAGTCCCGAGGGCGGGTGCGAGTCCTGAGGATGCCACCGGAGCAGAACTGCTGCCAGCAGTCAGTGTGAGGACTAAACGCCATCTCACCTGACATTCTACATAATAAAGCAGAATCACTCAGTGAGATGTGACCCTACACAATACAGGACGGCAGCAGTCTGAGACTGGAACAGGCCACACCTGGGGAGACCAGGACATGACTGACAGATGACTGACAAAAGCACAGATGGCTACAACAGTCATTTAACAACAATGCACTCAAACTCGATTCATTTACCACACACACGTTTCTAAAACAGACTACGAGTTCATAGCAGTACCTTAACTGTAAAAGAACTTTAAAAAGAAAAATAAAAGCTTTATCTTCTTGTCTTGCTTTAAAACTTTAGAAGAACCAGTGAGTCAGGTTACCCGTATAATGTAACTCCAACAAAGCAGTCAGCAGTCATCCTTAAAGATGACGTCAGCCACTCAACCACTGACACAGTTTTTAAAAGAAACACAATTCTGTCACTCTTTTTATAGCTTAAATGACAAATTCAAGGCTTCTACATAAATAAAAATTAATGTCCAAAATGTGGCAAAGCTCGAAAAATGAAGCCCCGGACCCTGTTCAGTGTCATCAGTGAGTGCAGGGTCCTCGCCTCAAGGACCCCAATGGTGGCCTCAACAAGTGCCCGAGTGTCTGCAGTGTGTAAATGTACAGGGGCTGTTTCTCCCACATCACTGTGCCTGTAAGTAACACGCATAGCAGTTTAAATGAGCACTCACAAATCTATGGCAGGCATCCTGTACACAGCATAAATACTCAATATATTAGGAAATAAAGAATAACAATAATCTTATTATTAACCAAGAGCTCCTGAATTCCTCTTTCATTAATGCTCCTTTTCATCGAAATAGCTAACCAGCACAGCAAAAACATGGTCAGTGTTCATAAATGACCACCAGAGGGCCCCTTTCTCCCATGAACACCATAAAACAAATGCTGTTTTGAGTGTTTCATTCTGTGCACGAGCCATAAAATTTTACAAGGCGATTCAAATTTCACTTAAAGGGGAATTTTGTTTTTTTGTAATTATTGTAATGCCAAACTATACTGTAAAACTACATATCCCAGAATGCCCTTCTACATTTATTAACTTCACTATGTCTTTACCCTGTAAATTAACAAGTAATTAAAATAAAACTCAAACGAAGCAGGCCGAGCTCCCCAGGCCCTATCCGGCATTGCTGTGACTCCATGCGCCCATGTCACATTCCTCAGGACCCACAGGCCTGGGGAGACACACATAGCTGTCCATGGTTGTGCCCAATGGGGCCTTCATGCTGTGACAGCAGCAGTTATACGAGTACAAACAAATAGAGCTGGTGAACACGCTAGTTGATGGCATTTGACGAATATATATATGAACAACTTATTGTTGACACAAAGTATAAAATACAAAAAAAAACCACTGATAGATAAAATTTATAGTTGAATGCACTAGAGAACTCAAGGAAACAGCTGAGCTCATAAATAAATCCATTCCTAAGAGAGGAACAGCACCGAAATATGGCAGGTGAGGAAATGCAAAAATAAAGTAAAATAAATGAAAGTGTCCTCTGTCTGAGGCACAGAATGAGAAGATACAGTAATACTCCAAGCTGTAAACACAAATCAAAAATGGCACCTTTGAAATGTGTCAGAAAACAACATTCAAGTACATCCTGTGAAAAAGGTTAAAAAAAGTGATGGTTTGACGGCACCGTTTACCCCCCCCCCCGAAAAGAGAAAGAAAACTCAAAATATACAAACAGCACCAACGGAGATAGCAAATCATATATATATGTACAGTCCATAGAGAATCAATCTGACCTAGACTATAAAAGGATGATTTTTCTGCAATGGAAGAGAGACTGAGTTTAAATGTCTAATCCCTTCACATCAGGCTGGACGAATACTACAAAATAAAATCAGAGACGAACTTAGAAAAAAGTTTGCCTTGTCAGTTACTGACGGTGTTTGCATATGACTATACAACAGCACGAGGATGGTTCTCTCTCAGCTGCACTCCGAGAGTCAGAGGGCATCGCAAACAATCATCAGTCTCCACCTGCAATCTGCATAATGAACATCTGTACTGTCCCCAGTGGGATGGGGGCCTGCTCAGACACTTTATAAGCTCTCAACATAACCAGCTAAAACTGTGATGCATAAATTAACAACATTCTGCCTTTATGCAGCACCTCTGACTGGCACAGTGTAATCGCTCCCACATGGAGTCTTAAGAAGCATGTGTTTGTACACAAATACCGAAACAATCATTTACACAAAGAAAGTTTTTCGTTTTGTCCGACACCAAATAACACAAATGTTACATTAGTAAAGCTCATATATAAGCATTACAGTGTTATTTACATGGATAATGTTCGTCAGCGATATAATTTTTTGCTAGCTTTTGCTGCAATTTTAAAATGTCATGAACAGAATTGCAGCCTCCAGATTAGCTTATACGAACCTTCAGTGTGTTTGTTTTAGATATATATCTTTAAAGCAATTAAAACTCAAACTCACACATGGAATGTTCAGGTTATCACAAAAGCCTCTAAGCTAATATTTGCATTTAAAATGACATCACTAGTTACTCTGATGTGGATCTGATGAGAGTGTGATTCTCATATGAGAGCTGAGAGATGAAAGCTGGCTCTGTGAGACAGGTCTTCTTCTCAATTTTCTCTAAGGATGTAATGAGCAATGTTTAGGGGCCTCCAGGGGCCCAAGCAGAGGCTGCAGGGGAACAGGCTGGATTCCTCAGCATGTCGGTAGGCCTTGGCCGTTGAGTAAATGGCAGACTTGTGGAGAACCTCTTCAGGCCTACCCATTATGCCGAGCATGTGAGGAGGTGTAGATGCAGTCCTTGGGGTCACACCTCCCATGGGGCCCCTGAGGGCCGGGTGACCCCCGTAAGCCCACCCCTGGCAGAAATAAAAAGATCACTGTCACGACATGCATCACATAACAACTCTGTGGTTACAAAACCTGCTGAATACCACGAATATACAAACAAAGGTAATGCCAAGGCAAACTCACAAACAAAACTGAACAGGACCAACTCTAAACAAAGGCAAAATCAGAAACAAAACCCGGAAGCAGACTTACAAATGAAACACCAGAGCACACTCATAAAAAGTAGAAAGCACCAATGAGAACTCAAACAGAATGAAACATGGCAAACTTGCAAACAAAACAGAACAGCAA
This sequence comes from Mormyrops attenuatus, assembly GCA_026777985.1. Taxonomy (NCBI): domain Eukaryota; kingdom Metazoa; phylum Chordata; class Actinopteri; order Osteoglossiformes; family Mormyridae; genus Mormyrops; species Mormyrops attenuatus. The sequence continues at coordinate 2,083,890 of JAODKC010000064.1, read as the reverse complement.
GGCAAACTTAAAAACGAAAGGAAATGCCTAGACATACTCACAAACAAAACAAACATCAGTACAAAATCGCAAACAAAACGAAACAGCTTGGCATATTAAAACAAGTATCAGGCAAACTCTCAAACAGCAAAACTAAATTTACAAACAGAACAAAACAATAAGACACAGTGAAAGCAAAGCAAAACTAACCGATAAGACAAACTCACAAATGAAATACCAGGGAAAATTCACATAAAGGCAAGCACAAACAAAACAGCAGGTAATGCTATGAAAACGCAAAAAAGTCCATGACATAAGCCAAAAAGCTTATGGCAGCACTACTGCTTTGAATAAAAGACTATTTAAATGATTCAGTGCTTATTATCTTTGTTATGAATCACTAGATGCCTTCCCAGTTAATAAACCAAGGTAGTCAGGCTAAATGATCATCAGAATACTTCTAATGCGAATGCTGGAATTTCAGACATTTCCAATTTTATGAGACATTAAAAATGTATGTCCCGTTTCCAAGGTTAATGTGGATTTTGCCTTAACTGGAATGTCATTACACCACATATCTGGTTCTGCCCTGTTCAGAATAAACATTCAGCGGTCTTAGTACCTTTTAATGTTTGTACATCTATCAACGGCGACAAAGGGAATGGGAAGCATGATTTACGTTTATGATTTAATCTATAATTTGAAAAGCAAAGTTCACTCTGAAATGAACTAAAGCTAATCTGTCATAGTCGACAGTTCCATGGTCTAGGTTCTACAGAAGAAAAGGCATGACAAGAGGAGCTAGTGGCTGTTAATCTCCTGTGGATGTGCCATATACAGGCACGTGGACCCGTCCTGAGTGTCAGTGCCACTGTGCATCCTTACCGGGTGGCCCTGGGACTCCGGGAATGCCCAGACCCAGCTGCCCTCTCTCCCCTTTCTGTCCTCGGTATCCTGCAGACAGACACAGCGCCCATGGGTCAAAGCGGCCAGGCCTGAGCATGGAATGGGGTTTAGTGGGTTAGTATAGACAATCATGTCAGGTCACATGGCAGAGCATGTAATCCTCAGTGGATGGTACACTCTCATTGTGTACCAGGGCCCAGTCCGGGACCCTCATGACTGTAAGTATGGCAGCCGACTGCTCCTCTGAGTGCTTCCCAGCTCTGCATCCACTCAGCACAGCCTCCGCAGCCCCTCCATGCAGACGACACGTGCCACAACCACATGGCAGGTCAATGCAACTCACAATAAATATGACTGACAGCATTCTGCCCAAGAACCACGCTGCATCCCAGGGCTACAGAGGTGCCAGGCTGCACATCTCCATAAATGCAAGAAAGTATGTCGGGCATGGTGCGCTAACAGGTAGGTGTGCTAATAGGCAGGTGCGCTAGCGGGTATATGGTGCACTAAAGAGCTGGCATATTAACAAGCGGGTGAGCTAAAGAGTAAGTGCTGCGCTGAGGGGCAGGTGTGGTGAAGGGTAGGTGGTGGGCTACCTAGCAGGTCCGCTAACTGGTACATGGTGCACTAAAGGGCAGGTGCACTAATGGATAGGTGGTGCACTAACAGGCAGGTGGTGTGCAAACAGGCAGGTGCACTAATGGACACGTGGTGCACTAATGGGCTGGTGTGCTAACAGATAGGTGGTGTGCTAAGGAGCAGGTGCCCTAAATATGAGTGGGGGAGGGGAGGCAAGGGGGCAAGACTAAGGAGAAAGCAGTGCCCAGCTGTCTCCATCAGGGTGGATGGAGGTCATGACACTCCAGCCTGAGTGAGACGCTTCTCAGGCAGTAGGAGCTGGCCACTGGAGACAGCGCCTCATGCTGGCTCCAACAAGGATGTGCAACTGTGTCTCCACACGCACTGATACACACTTACGCAGAACGAAATACACTTATCCACCGTATCTCGGTCACAGCCCTATGCAAAAATTAGTGCAAAACAATAATAATAATAATAATAATTCCACAAAAAAAGAGTTAAAGAGTTTAAAGAAAATATTACTAAAACACTCCCAATAATAAACAAAACAGTGAAGTGCCCAGTGTCGGTATGGCTGGTTTTATCTTCGCTCATATTTTTGCTGTTAACTCACTTTTAATTCTTTAAAAAAATATAATGCCAAAGTGACTGTGTATAACCCGCATGCATAATGTATTACGCAGAAGATGAATGTCAAATTAAAGGTACCCTTTCATGTATCACATTAAAAGCCCCCTAAAAGGAGGGCAGTTGTGGTTTATTAACATATACAACTTTAATACCTTCATAACAGAGTGATATTCAGAAAGCAGTTTCTCATAGATACGTCACGCCACAAAAGCAGCTCCAAGCTGCGGGCTTTACATGTATGTTACAAACATGAATCCCGTTCCTTTAGCTTACACATGCAAATACATAAATGTATGTAGAAATCACATGAAGATGCATGTTTCCAAACAAAAACATTTCATCACTAAAAAAAAAAACATGATCTACAGGGAATAAACAGAAAGACCGAGCGCCTGCAAGTGTCAGGTCAGCCTCACAAACACGGCGATTTCCTGGAACAGAGCAAAAATCTCAGAGAGGAACATTAAACAGAGGAATGTGAGATGCGGGGGAGGCTTACGAGATGGTAAGTAAGCCGGTGACCTTCCCGGCGTTATCTGCCGCTGTGCCCCACCAGCGTGTAAACTCAGCGCACAGCGGGCCGATGAAGCAAAATAATAAAATAACGATACAGAAATGTATATAGAGAGGAAATGTGGAAGTGCAGAGAGAGTGCTCCGCAGGGTGTCCTTCAGCAGAGATTCAGAAGCGTCATTTTCTGGATTTCCTCTGGGGGTGGTGAGGCTTCTCAGAAAGGAGGGTTGGTGTGAATAAATGCGGCGCTTTCTGGGTAAAACTGGGAAAGCTGCTATGCTTTATTACTTTTCTGTTTTCCCATTTTCCAAAGGGCAGCAGACACGGTTATTGTCGGACGACCACAAACATTCACATATTAGCTCTGTGACGCTGCAGGCGGTGAATTTCAGTTCTGACAGTAATGACAGATGTGCCACTGTCACAGGTACATCTCTGGCATCAGTTTATGCACGCCTGTGTAACCAGGCTAAACCACAAGGGCACTGTGTTTCATGCAATGGCACTGTTACAGTGTTCTGCCAGAGGAGGGCAGCATCCACGCTGACTATCCTGAGGTAGCTGTTTGTGCGCTACAACACAAGACACTTTAATTTGTTACATAATTATAAAACACACTAAACACGCTAAAGGTTTTCAGAGGGAAATCCTGCGATGCTACGGCCCCCCCACACAGGGGAGACGCCGATCCGGATAGAGTCCTCTTCAGGTTGGGCCGAGTAGTAAGTCCGTGCAGGAGTGTGATGGGGGGCTACTGTGACTTACTGCCATCCCCACGGGTCTGTACATGGGAGAATAAGATCCCTCCCCCCACGGTCCGGTGATCCTGTGGGGGGCGTGTTCCTCAGGTCCGTTCCCACCAAGCTTGCTGCTAACTAAACCCTCATGTACTCATTTCAGGGTGGGAGGAGGGAGGAGCGTCAATAAAGATGCCGCTGTGACTATCCATCTCCCTCAGAGCACTCAGCGCCCCCTATTGGTATATTCAGGTGAGCTCCTTTCCCAGCCCATAGCAAGTGAGACCCTGGCTTCCTGTGGCTGTTTAAAGGCAAGGGCCTGGCAGCCGCACGACACTGCCGGACAGCGGCCGGCTCTAAGCCGGAGGGTGCGCTTTTCACTCGAGGGTGACACGGTGGGGTTAGATGCAAACTCAGCTCCCTTTGGGGTTGGGGGGGAGGTCACTCTGTTAGGGAGCAGGGCCACAGAGGGGGGGCACAGCACTGGGGTTTAGGCTGTCAGCCTACCTGGGGAGCCAGGTTGTCCTGGGGGCCCCGGGGAGCCATCATTGCCGGGGGGGCCTGGGGGCCCCGGGGGCCCTGGGGTCCCGTGACGGACCTGTGCTGCGAGGATGGCAGCTGGGGACTTTGTCTGAGGGGCCTGACTGGACCACAGCTCTGCGAGACAAAACAGTGAGTCAGGAGGAGGTCAGCAAAGGGCTGTAATATTCTGATGGGGCAGAGGGGGGCGCCGCTCTCAGTACCTTCAAATACTCTTAATACTTCTTTCTGTATTAATTTTCTGATTTCGTCCACAGTGTCGTCATCAATCTGTAAGGAAAGAGAGGCAGTTGCAGAGCATGCAGGGTTCGGCACAGCCCTCGGCACCTAATCTTCGGCCCGGCACAAAACACCGTAATGGAACATGGGGATCCCGGATTTGGATGCTGCCGGCCTAACCTCCCCCCCCCCATTCTCTGCACTTTTGACTGTAACAGCACATGTCATGAGGGGATAACGCGGTGAGATCCTGCATTGCACTGGGGTCTAGCCCCACCGGAAAGGGGATGCGGGGAGCGGATGGATGCCTGCAGCCCTGCAGTCGTCCCTTCCGGCATTTTCCTGACTGCGGCAGATAACGGAGCCCTTCCCTGGGGCTGTTCAACATGCAAACGACCTCATTCATTACGATCGTTAGGAAGCCGGATTAGCCGAGAAGGGAGATGCGATGCTCATGCTAATAATGGTGTAATCGGGCATCGCGTAGCCTGCTGAGCCGTTGCCCCCCCCCCCCCGCTGAGGAATGTCGAAATCTGGGGACCATTTCCTAAGAAACAAAGCACTGCTGCTATTTGTACCCATTATACCCCAGCAATGTGCCTCTTTACATCTCGTGATACATGGCCTCACTGTCGCCATCTATAGGCAGGGCTGGTAAAGACACGGACACGGGAGTGCAATAATCGGGATTACTGAGGATGTCTGTGCCTGTGTGTGTGTCTGTGTATCTGTGTGTATGTGTCTGTCTGTGCTTGTGTGTGTGTCTGGTGTGTGTGTCTGTCTTTGCCTGTGTGTGTGTCTGTCTGTGCGTGTCTGTGCCTGTGTGTGTGTGTGTGTCTGCCTGTGTGCGTTTGTCTGTGTGGGTGTCTATCTGTGTGTGTTTGTCTGTGCCTGTGTGTGTCTGTCTGTAGCTGTACTGTACACTGTAGCTGAATTCTGTCTCTGTACACCAGGGGGCGTTGGTGAGAGAGCAGCAGGGGGAGTTCTGATCCTGTGGGGTTACACCCCAGAGATGGGCTCTATCATTAAGGAACAGGAGGAGTGGCTGTGGCCAGCGTACCAGCAGCGTCGGGGGACCTGGGGAACCCAAAGTCCCCGGGGGGCCAGGATCTCCTCTGGGGCCCGGAGGCCCGGCCAGACCCCGTGGCCCGGGGTTGCCTTTCTCCCCAGCTTTTCCTCGCTCTCCTTGAACTCCTCTTTCACCAGGAATGCCGGGCTCGCCCTCGGATCACAGACAACATAGATTTATGGTCACGGAGCAGAAAACACCACCTCATCTTCAGCAGCTGAAGTGGAAGAGTTAAATACATCTGTGGACAGACACAATTATTCTAGAATATTTACTATTTATCTTTTTATGGAAGTGAAGCTTGAGACTCCCAAGGGCATGTCACATACTCCCAGGGGCATGTCACACACTCCCAGAGGTATGTCACACACTCCCAGGAGCATGTGACACACTCCCAGGGGCATGTCACACACTCCCAGGGGCATGTCACACTCTCATTTTTCTCTGACTGAGCTGCTGCACCATTCATACATTCAGGAGTAAAAAGAGAGAATGAGGGAGGAGGTCCTTACGCGCTCTCCCTTGGAGCCTCGGTCACCAGGTCTCCCAGTCGCTCCCTGTGGTGAAATCACATGTTTATCTTCAGGAGTTGCTTGACCTGGCACACAGATGCTCCGCTCGGGGGAACCGGATCTTCGAAATGAACCCCTAAACCCCTGCTCAGTGCCATCCTGGGTCCCCGCTAGCCCCACCCCACACCAACCCACCCCACCTGTTGCAGTCATGTGACCACCCCTGCTTTCCTTGCCAGTTTGTAGCTGGTGACATTCCGCATGTTAAGAAAAGGCAAATATGAGAATAATTCTGCCAATCTGACCCATAGGTGGCATTTTCAGGAAAAGGAAGCTGTTATTCCTGGGGGGGGGGATACAGGCCACGCCTCCGTTTATACGCTGCTGCATTGCCGGGTCGTGGTGTAAGAGCCACGGTTTGCATGTGGCGGCTCTTCGTAGCTCCCCGCAGGCTGAACTCTTCCCTCCACCTCACTACACTGCACCCTCACCAGCCTCAGTACCGCTGGGAACGTCTTCACAGTGATTTCCTGCAAGATTACAGCCAGCCACGCGGAACAGAATCTGGCAAGGTCTGAAGTGGATGGATCCCTGCAAGAAATATTCACATCTCTACGCTTTTATCTGTGTCAGCCAATTCCCAGAATGCTTGATGGAAGGTTTAAAGCCCTCATCATGGACAGTGAGTCTTGCTTATTCTCAATCTCACAGACGGTCATTGGGGGGGGGGGGGTGGGCGACGACAAAAGATGCAACCAACTGCAACCACTAGATGGCACTCTTGCCACACAATCACCACAGCCCAGAGATACGCGCTCTAGCAAACGGGGCATGATAGGCCACAACGGATTGGTGAATCCGTGCTGTTTAAGATGAGCGACACATTGACAGAAGCGGCAGGAATAATGATGGAGTGTCACCGAGTCGCGGCTCCCGCTGCCCATTTCTCAAGAGCCAAAGTATCACATTTATCTGTTTGTGGAGCTTTTCCCAGTAACGTTCCGCACACAAAGGGGAGATCCGTGAATATACACCGGCCATGGCGGAGGGAGGTGGGACATGAGAGAAAAACAGCATGCCGGAGCAAGACGAAGACGTCAGGAGAACAGAAAGGTATTAGCAGGAGGGCTGGGCCCCAAACGGGAGGGAGCTTTCCAAAGGGCCCCTACAAGGAGGTGCGGAGCCACATGGGGCCAGAGCAGCCTTACATTCTGTGCTAATATGCAGACGTTTAATATTCTGGACACCTCAGAGAGGCCAGACCGCAGCTTGCAGGGCTGTGTGACGCGCCGGATGGGTGACCCCGCCGAGCCTTTCCAAGGGGGAGGGCGCAATAGCGGGGAGGGGGAGGGCGCAGTCACAGGGAGCCCTTTATCAGCCAATGGGGGGACAGAATTTCGATGTGCTGCTGAGGCCATCTGCGCTGGGGCCCGCCAGGGGAGGGGAGCGGCATGCGGGCCACAGCCTCGCTGGCTGGCTTTCCTGGGGAAGGCGGGGCCTGCCGGCTCGGCGGGTCCCTCCCGGAACATGACAGTCACATGCGGCGGATTTCTCACCTCGTATCCAGGAATCCCGTCCTTTCCGGGTCTTCCCTGGTAAGAAGGTGCAAATGAGGGAGAGTTACTGAGCGGCCAGGAAGATTTCTGCATGCAAAAGCTCTATATTATTCAACTTAATGAGAGGAAGTTATGTGGAGGCCCTGAGCCAAAGGGAGCCACGCAGCCCCCGGCTGGCTCTGCCACACTGTCACCGCCATCAGCCGCCAGTGGCATAAGTGTGTCGATGGCAGGGGTCCTTACGGGAACGCCGGGCGGTCCCTCGGGACCGGGAAATCCAGTCTCTCCCACCGGGCCTCGTTCCCCCTGCCGGAAGACAAACATAACCCCCCCTCCCCCTCAGTCTCCTTGGCATCCTGAGATAAGGATAGGCCTTCCCCAAATGCAGAACTTGTAAATAAGGTTGATTAATTAGGCAAAGGGGGAGGTTTGTCTCAGGATAGGAATTATGCTGAATCTTTAAAAAGTTAAGAAAAATCCAGCAATACTGGGAATATTAATAAAGAATATGACACATTCAAACAGGAATATAAAACGATGGAGCTGGCAAATGATCTGTGATGAGTACAGGTCAGAGGTGTTCAGGTTACATGGAGTCTGGATGTGTCAGACAGATGCCCAAACTCAGCGCAGATTCAGACGCACCGGTTCTCCTGGGATTCCTGGCGTTCCAGGGGCACCCGGCTTTCCCTGTGAAGGTGAGAGAGACAAAAACGACCTTATATTAAAAACCTTGACCTTGACAAGGATAAAATGGCAGCCTGTAAGGGACAGGAGGAAGACTCACCGTCGAACCTGAGGCACCTGGAGCTCCGGGGATGCCCGGGTCTCCCTGGAAGACAGTGTAGCCACGCTTAAGGGCCGTGTCACTACAGCATGACGCCGTGCTTAGCATTGCACAGCACATCATGGCTACCCCGTGTTTTGACATAAATGAGGGCTCACTGGCAAGTGCAGGGCTCAGTGCGAGTCATGATGGGATATGCATTAACAGACACATTAACTCGTCAGCTGCACAACGAGCAGGTCTCCATGACAGTCTGAATGGAACAGCTTGGGCACTGACTCAGAGCCCAGTGGCCTGGGATTTGCTAAAATTAAGCCGCGAAGGCCACCGCCAAATCCTTCACGTCTGCTCGGTCCGAGGCCCACCGAACAAAGGCTCCTCGAGACCCAGAGGAAAAGCGGCTCTGAGACCCATTTGGAAAGTGGCTGTGTTTATGGAGGATTAAAGACGTGTTAAGGGTTGGGTTTAGCAGTTCTTACCTTGGCACCAGGCAGCCCTTCCAGTCCTGGCAAACCCATGGGCCCCAGCTCCCCCTGCCAGAAAGACACAGGCACAGGGTTCTTCTCTGCAGACACTCTTTTTAAGAGATACAGGGTTCTCCTCCTTCTCAGACACAGGGTTCTTCTCCCACAGACACAGGGTTCTCCCCCCTCACAGACATAGGATTTTCCTCCCTTACAGATACAGGGATCTCCTCCCTTACAGACACAGGGTTCTCCTGCCTTACAGACACAGGGATCTCCTCCCTTACAGACACAGGGTTTTCTACCCTCACAGATGCAGGGTTCTCCTCCCTCACAGGCACAGAGTTCTCCTCCATCACAGACACAGGGATCTCCTCCCTCACAGATAGATTGTTCACCTTTACTGAAACAGGGTTCTCCTCCCTTACAGACACAGGGTTCTCAGTGCAGCAGCACTCCATGTTAAGGTGCTTGTCCTGGGACCAGATTAACATACGGGCAATCTTCTGTGATGCTGCTGTATGCCGACATAATCGCTGCACATGTGGATTGTCATGACTAAGCGAGTGCAGCCACAGCGACGGGAAGGGAAGCGGCTCAGCCGCCAGACGGATTGCGCCAATTCGGCAATGGCTGCAGAGCTGCCCGGACAATTTATTCAAATGTCAAATTAACATCCTGGGTGAGAAATTACTCTGCAACAAAACAATAAAAAAGCAATTGCTCCCACAAGGACAGAGAATTCAAGCTGATATTTCGCAAATGACGTTGTTCTGCCATTGTTCTGCCAGTGAAGACTTTGGGGAATTTCGATATTTGGGAACGCAAAGGCTCATGGGTAAATGGCGTGTGGAGAATGTGAACTTCCTGTTATGGTGAGCTGAAGCGCTTCCTGCATTCTCCTCTTTGAGTTTGTAGGACCCTGTTTTTACATGGTGTGATGCTGGAGTTTGGAAGTGTCTTTGAGAAACTACAATAAATGAGCCTGTAAAAGAAAAGTGACTCACGGCTCTGCCTTCATCCCCCTTGGGACCCTGAAAAGAAAAGATGGGATAGGTTAGTGTTAGCATTAGCATTAACTATCGCACTTGATGCGCGCCCGCACACAGACACACACACACACACGCACACACATACACAGACACACACACACCCCGAGCATACACATACACAAATACACACAGCGTACAGACACACAGCATACATACACACACAGACACAGAGCATACACACACACCATACAGACACACCAGATACACACAGAGCCTGCACACACACACACACACACACACACAGAAACACAGACACACACACACGGGGGCTTGAGTCATACTGCCTTTTTTCAGTAACCACAGTGACTTTACACCCCATGAAATACTGCCTGTACAATCCAACTGCAGAATGGAGGAATGGCCACACAGGCGGCCCAGGCTGAGCTCCCTGGGGCAGCTGAGCACAGAGCCATCCCCTCGCACCCGCGATCCTGTGCCTGTGAGCCAGTGTGATTCACAGAGCCCTAACACACTGCATGTCCCCTCGCCTCCCAATCTCTGCTTCTGGCTGCGTAATGAATGCCCTTCTACAGACAGGCCTCCTTAAATAATCCTGCTGTTGGGAGACAGTGGTGGGGTGAGGACACGCACCGGCCACTCTTCAACCAAGGCGGCGACTGGATCGCTAACAGTGACCCAGAACCCCAAAGTTCACCGTAGACATAGACCTGAACATAGTTACTGCTCTCTCATCACACCCAACGTCACGTTAATAAAACCATGTGTCATCTGCATTGTAATGCATCTTTTCACATATCCAATCTTCTCTCCTTGTAAGGGCACGCAGAAATACAGGTGAGAGCAAAGACTGGGGTCCAAACACAGGATCAGCCACTTTCCTGAGGGTCCCAGAGCATTTCGGGGGGGTGAAGGGCCTTGCTCAAGGGCCAAACAGACCTCGGACTATTATGTGATCTTCTGGTCAAAGGCATCCACTGAGCTATATAATACGACACAAATATGTTCACACCTCTACCTCAACAAACCTCTGTTCCTGTGAAGGCCGATGATAAATCAAACTTTTCATTCTTAGTTAAAAATCCACCTCCAAAAAGTCCCTATGGCCAAGGACACGCAAAGATACCAATGTAATCTTTTCTGCCAATTTCCACACTTTCCACATAAAATAGAAACGTCACCGGGAAGGGGGGTGAGGCTGCATACCGGGGGTCCAGGCGGTCCAGGGTTTCCCACGGCGCCCCCTACAGCCTGTTGAGAGAGAAGCATTAACCATACATCCATGGCTGTGTCTCACACACACACACAGGCACACACACAGGTTTGTAACTATCTTTGTGGGGACTCTCCATTGCTTTCTATGGGGAAAACCTTAACCCCTACCCAGCCATAACCATAAGTAACCAAACAAAATAGGAGACTTCTACTTTTTTGATTGCATTCACAGATCTTTGAGGTGACCTGAAAAATGGTCCCCACAACATCAGAATAACTGTTTTATATTACATTGTGGGGGACATTTGGTCCCCACAAAGTAATATAACCCTAATGCACACTGCTCCTACCTGCAGCTTGTATAGGCTACTCATCCCGTTGCCCTCGACGTAGGGAACACCCTACAAACACAAACATGACCATGAACAGAAGGAAGCGTCCAAAAAGCTGTCCTCTGAGAGCCCGTGTTCCACTCTCTACACCCAAGGCTGTCAGAAAGGACACAGAAATCCGTGCAAGCGATTTAAAGGCCGCGACCCCACCGCTGACTCCAGGGGAAGATCCAATGTGCTGGACAGGAGCGAGAAGCATGGAGGGGGGTCTTTCATCTCCCGAAGAGGAACTGAGCTGTGAAGGGCATGGCGGCTGCTAATACAGGAGCTTATCTTATGCGACAGTACCAACAAAGCCTAGGATCAAGCCGTTTTTCATCTCACGAGTCCGACTTACATCGTTCTGTCCAGTACTTACCAGGATCGCTTCCCTTGTTCCTCTCCCACTGCACACTGGGCCAGTTTTCAGATTTAATACAGAATATTCATTTACCATCTGCCGCCAATGATTCTGCATCTTCATGTTAAACTTTGGCTGTTTCCTACTCAGGAGTAAACTCCCTGTCATGGTTGACTGTCTGACAAAGGAAAGTCAAAGTACCAGAGGCACTGACTTTGCTGGACCCAGAGCCATGACCAGCAGGCTGGTATCTACCAGAGCTTCCCAAGCCCAAAGAAACCCCCCAGGAGGCAACAGAATCTCTGGGGAAGGGCATGTGCTTGAGACCCCAGCACAGTACGCAATGGACACTCAGGTGGCCTGAGAGGCAGACAGACACATGTCACTTCCTGCCGGTGTGATGCAGCAACGCTATGAGCTGCAGGACTGAAGCTCAGCAAATGCAGAGGACTTACGGGGGGTCCTGGGAGGCCGGGTTTGCCGGGGGGGCCTTCGCTGCCCTGAGAAGGACAGAGAGCACAGCACAGGGGTCCTCCATTACACCACATTGCATCACACGTTCTCCAGCACAAACCAGAACCAGATCGTCAGTCCTATTGGTAAGGAAAAGCTGTGGAACAGCTGGGCCGGGAGGCTGGCCAAGGCACTGCCTGTTTGGAAAAGTGAGTCTGCTAAAGCGTATGCATGTATGTATGTATATATTCGGGGCAGTATGTCTTACTATTTCTCCCTTAGGTCCAGGCTGCCCCATTGGTCCAGGCCTTCCCATGATGCCCTAGAAAGATAAGCCTTTTTATGGGCAGAGTTTGAACGCAAAATGAGGCCACAGGCATCAGACTGAAGCTTCACCCAGAAGGGGGGTCTTACCGGACTTCCTGAGCGACCTGTGGGACCGGGAAATCCAGGCACTCCGGGGGTACCCTGGTGAGAACAGGGGTCAGAGTAAGGGGGCGGGTTCCTTAGCAGCACTGGGGTTAGGTCTTGATCTGTTGATATTTAAGGCAGCAGGGATAGGAGACCGAAGGTGGTGGGTGGGGGGGGGTGACCCGGCAGCGGGGAAAGGAGCACACGAGTGACATAAGCATACCTGCATAATGCATGCACTCTAAAGAAGCACCACCCAGTGGACAGTGCACACAGACACATGCGTACCTCATCTCCCTTTTCGCCAGCAGGACCCGGGAATCCTCTCTCTCCTTTCACACCCTAGAAATGACCATGATATTCACAGGTGAGGCTCAGCTCTATGGCAGGCCCTGGCCACTGGGGGCGATGTGGAGCATTAACATTCAGTCACGTGTGCCGTTTGCTTAAAGCAGTGTTTCTTAATTTGGCCCTCAAGGACCCACAGATGGTCCATGTTTTTGCTCCCTGGGAAGGAGCTGGGAGGGAGCAGAAACATGGACCGTCTATGGGTCCCTGAGGGCCAAGTTGGGAAAAACTGGCTTAGAGTAAGAGAGAATAAAAATGAAATGTGAACAAACCCCGCCATGTAATGCGTGTCAGCGGTCTTCCTGGGGGGTTTATTTCTAAGACCCAGAAAGCAACTATGCTGTCAGACACCAGGAAGCCTGCTGTGCTGCACTGTGCTACGTCAAGAGTAATAACGTGGCAGAAACAAAGAGGCTAAACAGAGTGCAGCGTCTGTGTTATTCTCAGCCCTGGGAGTCAGGCACCTCTGCTGAGCTGCCATGTGACCTGGGGGTGCTGGAGGTCAGCATGAAATCAGGTGAAGGTCACCCACCTTTGGACCCTCTTTTCCTGGGTTTCCCATGGGGCCACGCACACCTGGATCTCCCTGTCGCCACAGACACACAGAACAATGAAACGCTTGCAACTCTCACCATTTAGCAAAATGTATATTATTATCAACAACAACAACAATAATAATAATAATAATAATAATAATAATAATAAGATAATTAACCTAGGGCTAATGCTACAAGGGCAGTACAAGCTGTAGAAATAGCTAGGAAATGCTGCACAGGAAGTGCTGAGCCTCTGACAGGAAGTGCTGAGTACCTGACAGGAAATGCTGAGCCTCTGACAGGAAGTGTGCATCACAGAGAGGCTCTTACCTTGGGGCCCTCCATACCCTCAAGTCCGGGCTGCCCTGGGGACCCCTTCTCACCCTTCTGGCCCGGCAGGCCGGCGACCCTCTCCTGGCACAGACTGCAGGCGTTCTGCATAGGAGGGCAGAGGGAAGAATGCTTACCCCCCCTGCCCCAGCTTACCCCCGTGCCCTTGTGTATTCTCATAACATCCTTTCTGGTTTTTACCAGAACATTCTGCCGCCTATATATTTAGAGAAATTTTCTGTCACATTGCGCATCGAAGCTGTGTCAAGATTATTTCCATTGCTCTGGTGTTATTCTGCAAGATGCTAATTATCAAATTAGTGTTATTATAATTAATTACATGCTTGGAGAAAGACCATCTCCATGCAATTAAGAGTGTTTCTGTATGCTTTCTTGGGCAGAGAGATTTGCTGACTGTCAGCCATTGAGAAATAGCAGGTCCGGGAGGGAGTGAAACACCATGTTTTGAGTGGTCCCATGCTCCCATTTACTGTGCTTCACACTCTGATGGTGCTGCACTCTGAAAGCAGCGTTTCACTGGGATACCACCGTGCCTAATGAATAGATGATAGCCTGGAGTGCATTCAGGAGGAGCATTCAGAGAAAGGCCCTGCATTTCCTCGTATTATGAACGATCAGCGAGAGACGTGTGACCGCGGTAGATGAGGACGGCAGTATCCAACTAAGACACGTCTTGCTAAGAGTGCTTAAGGCTGGAGATCCCTCTTTGCTCTGAAACGGCACCATTTTATCTCATTGGATGCCATTACTGTCCCAGAAGCATCTCTGACTTTGGCGTTCCATAATATGCTGTGAGGAAACATGTCATACATATGAAATGCATTAAAATGTGTTAAAAAAACACATAATTAAAAAAATATATATCATTATGAATGAGGTTTTTTAATAGACTCTACTGAAAGGCATGATAAAGGATTCTGGACAAGGGCAGCAGTATCTCAAAGTGTCTATGAGGTCTCGACGCCCTGCATCAGCCTAGAAGAGGCAGAGTCTCCCGAACGATAAAAGATCTTTGAAGGAGACGGACATGTTGCAGCTACTCCACAAAGGAGGGCTTTCCGGCCCCAGCAGATAACAGCAGCCTGGCAGACTGCTCTCCGCTCAGTTAAAAGGCGCACCTCTATTATTCTTTCATCTTTACATCACTCTCTCTCAAATTCCGCCCACCGCCATCCTCAGCACAAAGACCATCCGTCACGAGTGGTGTGCGGTGCTGTGGCATGAGATTTAAATACGCTCTGATCTTACACTGGGTGAAAGCACCCAGGCGTCGCCCCAGGAGTAGAGATAATGACTTACACATGACTAAGAACTCCATGCTACTTGGTTTCATTGTTTTCTATCAGTAAATGGCATAACGAAGAATAATGTTGGCCTCGGTTCTTTAAACTGGCAGTTACAGTGTCTGGTGGTCACTGTAGGGATGATCTGCAGTGAAAATGCTACACAAAACAACCACATGGAAACAGACTGGTCCAGATCAGGGCCAGTCCCAAGATATGGAGGATAAAGACTTTTATTGCCGACCGCAGTAGAGACCGGGGGTCCTGACAGCCAAGGCGAGACGCTGGCGGCTTTGTGATATTTTAATATGCATCAATAAGTTTACAGCTGCCCAAGCTGTCAGACAAAACGATCGTTTACAGCAGCAATTCAGCAGGAGTCCTGCAGGGGGCAGTGTTGGGCTTTGGATGGGAGATCATCAAATTAGGAACTGCACGTCTCTATTAAAATTGGCATTTCATTGCATTTCCTCCATCCTGGGAGACACACAAAGGCTGATAACTTTCCCCAGATGCAAACAAACCCTGCTTACTAAGCTGAGGCTTCACCTGCAGCCTTATTTATCTAGCTGATGTGTTCTTTAATTGTGTGAGAGAGAAAGGCTCTCCAAGACTTTTCCAAGAGATTTGCAATACAAAAACCAGGTGGGTAACAGGTATTTTGTGTCTCTTCCCAATCACACATGTCACTTCAACTTCCAAGGACGCTACCAAATATTCTGATTGGACAATCTGTCTCAGCAGCAGTCACACAGACAGGTGACAGCGTGGGACCTTCTGTAAGCCGCATGTATGTGAAAGGCACAGCGGATGTCACAGTACCTTAAGCATGGCACTCATGTCCCGAACGATGGGCAGCGCTGTCTGGGTGGACGAACAGAGAGATGACTTTCCAGCACTTTTGACATTTTACAGAGCAGTAAAACAAAGTCTGCCGGTCTGTGTCAGACATGTGAGGATAGTGCGTCCAGTGTGGGTTTCAGTGCCTCGGTACTCACCGGTTCACCTGGGGGACCGGGCCGACCGTCTCTGCCAGGGGGGCCCTTCAAATGCCAGAAATATAAAAAGAGAATGAAGACACAGTAAGGCAGCCATGCTGCCCCTCCTCAGCCAACTGTAAGATGCTCATCCTCTGTGATGGAAGCATCTGGATGGCCTGACATTGGCAGGCAGGAACACAGTATCCTCCCAGTGTCCCCATAGCCAAGGGGCTGGCCACTGCACTACACTTACCGTGTTACGCTCAGATACAGGGGAACAGAAAAAAGGACAGGTCCTAATCAAAGAAAAAGGGACATGTCCTGGTTAAAGAATGGGGGGGGGTCCTGATTAAAGAATGAGGGGTGGGTCTGTGAATAAAGGACAAGGGGTGGGTCCTGATTAAAGAATGAGGGGTGGGTCTGTGAATAAAGGACAAAGGGTGGGTCCTGATTAAAGAATGAGGGGTGGGTCTGTGAATAAAGGACAAGGGGTGGGTCCTGATTAAAGAACTGGGGGGAAGGTGTTGATTGAAGAGCAGAGGGTGGCTTAGTCAATGGAGTGCTGAGCTGGCGTACCTCACGGCCCGGGGGTCCAGAAGGGCCTGGTGAGCCGGGGGCTCCTCTAGGGCCCTGAAGAACATAATGAGACAGAGTGTTACACACACATGCTCTCATCCCCTAAGAGGGACAGACTTTAGTGATGTTTATTGGAATAACAGTAATGCCAAAAACTACATCTGATATATGTAACACATTGCATAACTACTATTTATTTTAAAAAAATCAGGTTTACCCACGTAACTCTTAAAGACCGAAGTGGATGACATGTCTGCAGAATTGTTTCACTTACCTGGATTCCTGGCTGGCCCTCCGGTCCCATCGGCCCCTGTGAACAAAACGAAAGTGTGTTGCTCCCGGGAACAGGTGATTCCAGTAAGGCGATCTATTGGATAACCTTGCTCCGTAGATCGATTTACACGGAGCTGAGAGGAACAGGGGTACTGAGGGTAACTTCAAAGGGGATCTTTACACTGTACAGTAGCTGGGAGCTTCCGGGCATAGACACTCGTTCAAGCTCTGCAGTCCTATTGCAACTGGCAAAAACGCAACCCTCTAACCCTAAACCTAACCCTAACCCTAACCCCAACCCTCTAACCCTAACCCTGAAGGTAACCCGAGCAAGGGCAAGGCAACCTGTGCTGCTGTTAGCAGACATGATCATGCATCTTGTCTTCCACAGGGGGAGTCACCTTTTGTTTTCGAAAAATGCTCAGTACCAGTGCAGCCCGTGATATGCCCGTACCGGCGATGCTCAGTACCAGAGCAACCCGCAATACATACATACCAGTGGTCCGGGCAGCCCTTCCCCAGGCTCGCCCTTCTCTCCGGGGTCTCCTGGCACTCCGGGAATCCCTCGTTCCCCCTGGGAAACAGAGACAGGACTGATTTGGGCGTCGGGCTCAGAATGGAGTCTTTTTCCAGGATTAGGATGCAGCACTAAAACAGCATCATCAGGTGGCTGCAGCTGTTAGCATTTTACATTATTCATATTTTAGTCATTCAATATTAAAACAAACGGTTGCTAGTTTTATTAAAATAATATCACAGTGTTGATATTATTTCCAGCTGAATCTGAACTTGGCAGTTTTATATAATATAAAGTCATTAAGCGTTGATTCTCCAGACTATGAAGAAAATGAAATTCTGCTTTATATTGTTTACATTGTGGCCTGACCCAGTACGGCTCTGGGGCGCCCCCTACCTTTGGACCTCGGGATCCTCGGGGACCCAGTGATCCCGCCCCCTGTGAGAATAAAAACACGTGGGGGGGGTTGTCATTTTGTCCCTTTTCAATCAGACATTGATGATGAACCTTGATTTGAGCTGCATCCTGAGAGCAGCACTTTCATGCCAGAGCCCCGTAATTAACAGGGCCATAGGGAGACTGACTCACAGAGGTTGTGTCTGTAGTGTGTCTTACACACAGCACACACACACACACACACTCGCACCCACACACACACTGATACACATACACACACAATGATACACACACACACACGCACACACCCACGCTGATACACACACACACCCACACACACGCTGATACACACACACACCCACACACGCTGATACACACACACACACGATGATACACCCACACACACCCCACACGCTGAGACACACACACACCCACACACGCTGATACACACACACACACACACCCACACACGCCGATACACACACACACACACCCACACACGCGCGCTGATACACATACACACACACACACACACACACACATGACCTTTCACTCTGGCTTCTGTTTTCAGCGAGTGCATCCTAACTTCAGAAGTCATTCTACGGACTCTGGGGGCCCCAGGCAAAACAAGACCCAGCATTGTCAATTTTATTGCCATTATGAGAGCGTCTAAGTCTAACTTAGTAACATCATTAACAAAGAGAATTTAATAAACACAGGTCCTTTATGTTCACTTCCATAAAAAACAGAATAGGCAAATAAAGCAGCAAATGTGTCACTGCAATGTGCTAAACGTAATCAGCCGCCCTCAGGGGCCCCTCCCAGGGGCCCAGGCCCTTGCCTGTGCACCACTTTGGATGCCATTAAAATGCTCATGGATTTTCCTGCGTCGTGGCCTACTCAGAGTGTGGGAGTTAGGGTGCGTCTGGGCAAGGTTAATGCCAGGCTCTGGCGTGGATAAGCCAATTTGTGGCAGGAGCCTCCAACAAGAGACAGCGGCCCCATTAGCTGGCATAGGGTGCTGTGAGCTTGGCTTGTTAGGCGGGGAGACCCAGTGGGGCGTTTGCTCTGGCGTCGAGGCCCGAACGCCCCACCTGAGCAAGCTGCCTCCTTGGGGTTATAAATACGATCAGTCATCACCACAGGCAGCTTCCAGGTCAGGCTGTCTGCTGCTATGCTCACCTTCCAGCTAAATTATCTTAATGAGGGTGGAATCCTCCGGAAAAAGCAGAGAGACGCTCTTTATAAACAGTGAGGGGCAAAGGGCTCAGCGTGTATAGATCATCATGTAGAACATCCATGTACCACGGCTAAATCCATGTTACTTACTAGATCACCTGGTATCCCTGATCCTGGAGTTCCGGGCTCTCCTTTGGGGCCAGGAGGACCTGGAGGGCCGGACACACCCCCTGACTCGCCCTGAAAGGAGACCGTGGTGACTCAGCATGCAGGGGGGTGGAGGGGGGGCACATCTCGGAGAGCTGACAGCAGTGAAGCGCCTCATGACGCAGGAGCTTGACTGCGATCTCGATTATCAGCCAGCTGACACGTGGCACTGAGCAGCGTGGGAGAGGAATGCAGAAGCTCCTGGAGTGCTCTTTAAAACCCACACTGCCGTCTCACTCTCTCTCTTTAGGTGGAGTGATCCAACACTCTGGCCTTAGAGACACACATGGTTTGTAGGAACTTGGCCTATGCTGAGATATGGCGCCCATTGCAAGCCACCCTCATACCATACCAAAGCCCCTCCTTTTTAACACACGTCTCACCTTCTCTCCCTTGAGTCCATCCTGTCCTGGTGGTGCGGGATCTCCCGGCACGCCCTGTATGTTGTGCAGAACAGAAAAAGTGCCTGCTACAGCATCCTGAGCACCTCGGGTGTGTTTAACCGCTTCCCTCGACTTCATCAGGGTGGCAGACTGTCTGAACACCCCCGCGGCCCACAATCCTTTTCTTTACCCCATTTGAGCAAAAACAGATGCTCATTATGAGGAGCAGGTGCCAGGAACAGATTGGGCCCCAGCCTACATTCCTCACACACAAAGACCCAGTTCTGACTGTACCCACTAATTAATTCTCAAATTTGATTACTGATCATGTGTGTGACAATTCCCGGCCTCCGTTCTCTTTTCCCATTATTTGGCATGAGATGTACGAAAGAAAGCATGGATTTCCGAATGTTGGTGACGGAGATTCATACCGGATCACCGGGAAGTCCCGGGAGTCCAGGTGGGCCTGCCGGGCCTTCTTTGCCCTGAAGGAGAAAATTGCAGAGCATCAGATCAGCTCAAGGAAATGCATCATCACGGCCTCTGAGAAGCAGGCCAAGGAGAACAGGCACAGTTAGCTCTAGCCTGTCTCAGAAATTAGGTACCTGCAAAACGGTGTAAAAACTGGCCCAAAACACATCCGATTCAACTTATCATTTCTCTGTCCAGAAATGTCAAACTTAAATTTTCACAAAAATAATGGATATGTCTTACTCTTTTTGCCAGCCTATGCCTTGTCATTATTCTTTCAGAAATTATCCATTGCAATGCAACAATCTTTCAGTGGTTCGGCCAAAAAAATGGTCAATTTCACCCTCAGGTTTTCTCATCAAAACCTACACAAAAAAACCCACTTAACTAGCTAACAAAACACAGCGGAAATGAGGCGCCCACTCATCAGGTCAGGGGGCACCCCAAAAACAGTCAACGGTAATGAGCCGAGATTTTTTAGCCTTTATTTTTCAGTTTTTCCCTGCTGGTACCTATTGAAATGCCCTTGATTTAATCTGAATGCTGATTCTTTACTCTAGGTTGAAAAGTACACCGTTATTTATATGCTTTTGTGGTGTCATCCCACAGGGCACTTCCCTGTCCTGATGCTTCCCTGAACCTTAAATAATGTAAACTGATGGATAGTCGTAATGGCTCAGTTTAATTTAGTATTAGATTATTATCTTCAGGCCCTGCTACTGGCCCCGTGTTTAACCGTGCTCTTGGCTCCCTGTGTAAGTGTGCTGTGTTTTCTGTGTTTCTCTGTGCTGCTAGCTCCTTTTAACTGTGCCATGCTCTCTGTATTTAACTGTGCTGTTGGCTCTCTGTTTAACTGTGCTGCGTTCTCTGTTTAATTGTGCTGTTGGCTCTGTTTAACTCTGCCTTTGGCTCTGTGTTTAACTGTTCTGTGTTTAACTGTGTTGTTTTCTCTGTGTTTAACTATGCTGTTGGCTCTGTGCTATTTTCTCTGTGTTTAGATGATTATTTTCAGATTATTAGACAGGGGACTCAAATGACATGTTCATACCTCAAAGCCTGGTACCCCCATGGGACCTGGCAGCCCCATGTCACCCTTCAGCCCCTCAGGAAGGCAAAAAGAGCAGCAAATGGGCCATTTAGCATGAGCTGTGCTTTACTTTGCAACCATAACACTACCTTCAATGGGACTAAGATTTGTCTCTCTAACGGCTCCAGTGGGAGGAGCTGAATGTTTTGGAGCTGCAGTGAAATGATCTTTTTGATTTTCCTGCTTTTCAGAATGATTTTGGCCAGCATTCTCTTTCCTGTGAAGTGCTTCGCTCTGATATGACATCACATTGAAGGTCTGAATGAGGTCACTGTGAAAGCATGCAGGTGATTGGTGCACATGGGTAGCAAGAAAGGGCAGCTCTTCCAATCAGAAACAGCGTCAACACTGTAAAGCCAGCACAGTTCACTAGGTTACCTTTGGGCCCTGTAATCCTTGAATGCCTGCCTCACCCTGTCAGGAAAAATCATGAAGGAAAAATCAGAAGAATGCAATCCAGCAGCATCAAACATGGGCCGAGCAGGCGGCTTACATATATGTACAGAGCTGCAGGCATCCATGCTGCTGGCCTACTGGGCCATTTTACGGCCTGTTTCTAATGGGGAGCAACATTTCTTTTCTGCTCTGATGTCAATATGAAGAGCTCTTAGATGGTGATTTATCACTTACTAATGAAATCAGCCCACTGGCTAACCTTATAGGGTGCACTGCTGTATATTTAATATACGAGAATTAGAAGCTGTACCTTTGGCTCTGTGTATAACTGTGCCATTGGCTCACTGTTTTACTGTTCTGCTGGGTCTGTGTTTAAATGTGCCGTGTGCTCGCTGTTTAACTGTGGAGCATTCTCTGTGTTTAACTATGATGTTGGCTCTGTGTTTAGCAATGCTGTATTCTCTTATTTAACTGTGTTGTGTTCTCTGTGTTTAACTGTGATGCATTCTCTGTGGTCAGCTATGCCTTTGGCTCTGAGTTTAACTATGCTGTGTTCTTTGTATTTAACTGTGATGTGTTCTCTGTGTTTAACTGTGCTGTGCCCTCTCTATTTAACTGTGCTGTGTTCCCTGTGTTTAACTGTGCCACTGACTCAGTGTGTAATTGTGCTGTTGGGCCTGTGTTTATACCTGATCCCCTTTCTCTCCTTTCTGTCCCTGGTCTCCAGTTTCACCCTGAAAGCACAGACAACATATTTAGCATGCAGAGATCCTAAAAATGGGGCCAATTTTTAATAAATGCGGCGGTGAATCAGAGCCCACTCTAAGAAAAACAGATCGTAAAGTGCATTTTCCAGCTCACATTAGAGTCACTAATCTATCTGAAGCATGTGGACCCTGAAGGACCCAGAAGGAACCTGCTGTAAGGCCACACACAGCGAGGGCCAGATCCCAAGCATACCAGCCAGATCCGGCATTATGAGTCATACAGGTATGATGGGCACTTTATCCAATGAGGAGTGTCAACATCAACACATACGGGCAGAGGGAGGTGTCTCAAGCCATGTGCAGTCATCACCTAGGGGGAAACAAAAGGGACAGGATTATTCCCTGGATCACACTGATTGGCGGATATATGCGGTACTGCACCTGCATCTCAGACCCAGGTCATGTGAAAATGATGGGCTGCTAACATCCCATATGGTGTGCTGCATTTACACAGAGCTTTGGTTTCTCTATTGCACCCCCTAGAGCTCACGCCTGGCATTTACTCCACATGCAATTTGGACACCAGGACCAAGGAAAAACATCAGTAGGGTGTTGCTTGAACATAGCAAAAATGCATCAGCGTTTGAATAAACATCAGAAGCGGGTGTTTAAATTTAAATTGGGGGCTTAATTTGACTGTTATGGAAACGACTTGATGCAAACGCAGGTGAAACAATCAGTCTCACGCAAAGACGGCAAAGCTGGCGTGCTGAGAGGGCGCCCCATGTCACGATGAGTAGACGCTTTCATTTAATAAAAGAGCAGTGTTTTACAGCTACCGCTACAAAAATATGATAATGGTAACAAATATGTTCCTGTCCCTGCTGATAGCCTGACTGTCTCACCACGCCTGTGTGTTTTTACAAGTAAAGCAACATTTTAAATGTGAACATTTATGATGGCCAAGCCTCTCTGGGGCAACTAATTTCCTCAGGAAAACAATGTTTGCAGTCAGGGAGCACCCACACTAACCTGAACACCAACACTCACTGATTTCTTGTTTCGCTGAGATCTGAATGAGGTGCAGCTCACCTCGGGATTGTCCACAGTCGCCTGTTTCGCACTGTCTGTACTGTCACAGCACTTCCTACCTCACATCATGCACACCGAATCGGAGCCGCCACATGTGCTTACCGGGCCGGGGGGTCCTTGGGGTCCAACTTCACCCTGGTAAACAGAGAAACACACAGAGAAGCACACACCTTAAAAAACACTCTCCTTGACTGATATCAGAGCTGAACAAAAACAAAGATGGCGTCAGGGAGGTGGACCCTGTTCACTGTCTGGGTGAGGAGGGGGCCAGATCACTTAGACTGGACCTAAAAGCCCTTTCCACAGGGTTTGTATGGAATGTAATAACACCCCTCAAAGGTGACTGACACAACAGTGATGCTGGTTTTAGCAGTTTGGTTGCACAATAAACTGCTCAGACAAATTAAGTGCAGATTTCTGCTCTTAGAGGTTTGCATGGAGTCCCTCCAGCCCCACAAGAGCCGATCTTGTTTATTCAGATAATCTTAGATATTCAAATCAATGTACTGTATATAATTGCATCTCCAAATGGGTTACCACTGATTTTACTGAAATATAAAAACACAACTCAAAGAGTACAAATGAAAACCTCACGACTGGATGTGTGGTTAATTGACCAGCCTTTATTTGAAGTGTTTTTATTTAATGAGATTCCGAAAACTTTAAGCACAACACATGATAACTTTTGGGACTAAGGAGTCCGTCCATCAGCTGAAGATGCACTAAACAAAAAGGGTCTGAACAGAGACTTTATCCAAGGTGTTGCATCTTTTTGTGAAAGCAGGGTCAAACAGTCGAAAGAGCAGCTAGAGTTAAGGGCCTAGCACAACGGTGAAACCATTCTGCTGAGTCAAGGATTTGAACTTTCTGATCACAGGAACTGCTTCTCAAACCTGCTGAGCCACACACTGCCCCTTACTTTGGCACCAATATAGACCCTAACAAGCCCAATGTCGCTGCCCACAGGAGGGCCCTGTCGCTGCACACAGGAGGGCGCTGCACACCTTCCCCACTCACCATTCATCTTCAGCCAATTTCAGTGGGCATGGCCAGCTAGGCCATGGTTATCCCACTGCCCTCCCATGCCCACACCAAGAAGTATTCATTTACAGACCAGCAGGGGGAGCCCATGGTCTGTTCCCTTGAGACGATGGGGCTAAATTTTCCCTGACGTCCTGGTTGCCTCACTGGGGTTGGACTGGTTGAATAACTGTGAACTGTGGGTAATGCATTATTTTTATGCATTA
The DNA here is from genome assembly GCA_026777985.1 of Mormyrops attenuatus. Lineage (NCBI taxonomy): Eukaryota > Metazoa > Chordata > Actinopteri > Osteoglossiformes > Mormyridae > Mormyrops > Mormyrops attenuatus. The sequence continues at coordinate 2,059,546 of JAODKC010000064.1, read as the reverse complement.
AATAGTGATTTATGACACCGTCTTTACGCCTTGTTCCTTTCCAAACACTCTTCAGAGCTCATCTTGGTTTTCTGTCACTGTGCTTTGCGACGAGCCACGTCTCTTTATGCTGCCTAGGCGTAGCTCACTTTTTACACGCTTGACAGATCTTCCTCATTACTGAGTACCAAGTATCATCATCGTAGAAAGACTGCTGATTCTGCTTACTGAACAAACTAATAAGCGCATATCCTACACCTCCATGTCTGGTGTGCGGTTTTCATCGCAGGCCGGACCACAGCTCACCTTCTCTCCTTTTATCCCACTGGCTCCTTCTTTTCCAGGAGGACCCTACAGAGAGATGGAAGAGATTTCCTGATGAACAGGCTGCAAAAGCGCTTGCTTAGAGGAGGAGCGGAGGTGGCAGGGAGGTACGCACAGGCTCCCCTCTGTGTCCTTTCTCTCCATCCTTTCCTGGGGAACCAGGGTCTCCTTTCTCTCCCTGCAGAAACACACACAGGCAGACACGGTCATGGTGAGTGACAGGATCAACACAGAACGGTGAGGCCAGAGGAGTGGATGCATCACAAAGGCTGTATCATGGATGCATTACAAAGGCTGTTTCATGTGGACTGTGGATAGGACAGGTGGGCTGTAGATAGCTCATGTGGGATGTGGATATGTCATGTGGGTTTGGGGATAAGTCAGGTGGACTGTGGGTTTAGGGATCAGTCATGTGGGATTGGGGATAGGTCAGGTGGACTGTGGACTGGTCATGTGGGTTTAGGGATCAGTCATGTGGGTTAGGGGATAAGACAGGTGTATTATGGACAGGTCATGTGGGCATAGGGATAGATCATGTGGGCTGTGGCTAGGTCAGGTGGGCTTGGGGATTGGGTTAAGCTTGACTTCACATGGAACATCACCGACAGCATAAAGCTTTGAACAGCGAAGGGTTCTCTGAAGAAAACCTCACGCCCTGACAGATGAAACTTCTCACGGACTGAAGGTTGTGGCTGGGCGTTTAACTTATCAGAATAATAGCATCTTAAGGAGTATGTCAAAGAGCCTCACCCTCCCGCTGAGCCTTGGTGACTCTCTGTCTTCCATGACTGTCCCACTGACATGGTTTCCTGTGGCACTACTGGATGATCTGCTGTATCTGCACTTGGGTTTAGTTCCAACTAGGTTCTCTGAATTATTTCTGCAACTGTTTCTGATGTCAGGCTCTAAAAAGTGTTTTGTTTGGCTCCTATCTCACCTATGTTACTGGTCATGCATGGGAAGCTCAGCCCAGTGGTACCTGAACCCAGGCTGGCTCCTTGACAGCTGTAAGTCGGTGATGGATGACCTGCCTTACTTGTATGTTTCTTTGGACAGAAGCATCTGCTAAACAAAAGTAAATGTGAACAAAAGGACACATTTATTCTGTGTTTAGCACAGATAAGCTCACTGATAGATGGATAGGTTAAAGCTTAATGCACACCATTTGTGTATCTGTGCACCACTGCTGTGAAGTAACATGTGCAAAAGTCAGCCTGAATCATGGAAAATGATTAGCTATGTGCAGTGTCGGGCAGGGTTCCACCAGTCCACTAATTGGCAAAGCTAACATTTTTATCAGATTAGCACTTCTGCTAACTCTGAGAACCATGAGCTTCCATTAAATTTAGTTCTGCTAATTGTAAATCCGTTAAACTTTATTCATCTGTGAAAAATTAACGTTCGAAAATGTTTGTATATCCTCAAATCACACATATTTGTTCTGGTCTGTTGTGAGAGTGTCTGCAAGTCTATCTGGCATACTGTTGGCTGACTATGTGTAAACACAAGACACGATTGGTCGAGAACTTGTGTTAACTTACGTACGGTAGTCTGGGCTAAGTGTAAGTGAAGAAAGATAAAGTCCATTTAATCTGGGGTACCCTAAACTATGCGAAAACTGGGGCCTGTATCACAAAGCTGGATTTCTTGCTTAGTTGCATAACTTGTTGAATCTCATGTACCCTAGTTAAGATCGACTTTATCTTCATTCACCTACATCTAGCCCAGACTACCTTAAATATGATAAGTTATCTGGCTAAAGAAGAAATCCTGCTCTAGTCCCTGGTTATTTTCCTATATTTTCCAGGTTCTGATTGACAGAGCTACAAACCAATGAAAAGCTGAGACCCTCCTTCCTAGTTCTGGGTAAACGGCGCCATGTTTGTAATCCCCAAATGGCTTCACTGAGGGCAAAATGTCAGCATGAGCCAGTCGCATAATAGGACTCCTCTGACAAAAACCCTTATATCTCTTGCAAGGGGAATATCATTGGAAAAAAAATATTCTGGAGACTCTACAGCAGGGGTGTCAAACTCCAGTCCTGGAGGGCCGGAGCCCTGTGTAGCTTAGTTCTTTCCCTGTTCCACCACAAATGACTCAGCTCAAGAGCTG
>JAODKC010000064.1:2011094-2057031 GCA_026777985.1 Mormyrops attenuatus | reverse complement strand
CACAAATGACTCAGCTCAAGAGCTGTGTGGTAATTAGCACAAGGAGTTGAATCAGGTGTGTTAAATGAGGGTAAACCCAGAACTGTGCAGGGCTACGGCCCTCCAGGACTGGAGTTTGACACCCCTGCTCTACAGAATCCAGGCATCTCCAGTTGGGTATAAGTCCTAAATATCCCCAGGTAATCACCCCAGCCCTGCAGAATTGCTAAACAAGTTAGAATTTCAGCTCTCTATTTATGTTTTTAAATGTTTCAGGGCCCAAAACAAAACTGAAGGAAAATTCATAATAAAAGTTAGTGGTTATCGTTAGCTTGCGCTAAATTTTTTTGTGGTTTATCGGTTCAGCTTTATTGAATTAAACTTAGAAATTAAGTTAATGGCTATCAAGGCTAACTTTCTGGGCAGTTGTGCCCACCACTGGCTATGTGTGTATGCAGTATAATGTTGCTGACCCTACTGGACATTAGGTGCATGTGTGGTGCAGATACCCGAATTGCCTCAAGTGCAGCCCCTCTAGTGCTATATGGGGGCTCTCCAACCCAGAAGAGGAAGAAAAAGGAGAGGAAAAGCAGAGCAGACACAAGAGAAAGCACCCTAATGGAGGCTCCCAGGGCGGGAAGCCAGCCCTGCTGCATGCGAGCACATTTAAATGCAAATAAGGCAAGCGCCACAGCCACAGTACAACACGCACAGGCAATCTGAGGCCTTCTGTCAGGTCTGAAATGGCTGACAACAAAATCGCCATCAAATATTTCCAAAGAATGAGAGAATGTAGGTAATTAGGTGGTTTCAACTGAAAGGCAGCCCTGGGGTGGTGGGGGGGTGGCGTGTCAACGTGGTGGTGAATGACTGCGTGCAATGGATGTTTCAGGACCTGGGAACACTTATCAGTTGTGCACTCTCTCTTTGTCCGCGCAGAAGCCGTGATGCTGGGGACAGGCCTGGCCTTCAGCGTGATGGGACACAGGCCCGCCTTCTGCTTAATGGCGAATGTAAACGCACCTTTGTGATGGAGACCAGTGCATCACTTTTATTTAAAGACCCCTTAAACACATCGCCTCGCCAGCATGTCCACAGCATGTCCCAGGATGACATGGGCTGCGCGATGGAATGATCACACATAGAAATAACAATAAAGGAGAAGAAATAGTACCGAAAGATGGAGCGTACGAGAATTCCCCAGTGCGCTTCTGCATAACGCCTACTGCCATGATCAATTCATGGTTGCTGGACGTGTTGTCGAACCTTCCTCAACAGCCAAGCTCATTCTGGGCAGAGACCTGCATTCCAGGGCCCACTGGTTACTTCAGAAGACGTAGGAGAAGTTCTCGTTTTGGTCAGCTCTGCACTTTCACTGCCTACCACAGTGGATGGACTGAATGCATGCGGTTCAGGTCAACAGTATTAAATCTGTTTGTATTTCACAAAATAGCATCACTCTATTTCAGTCCCTGCTTCTCTGTGTGAAGGCAGCCCTTAAATAAAGCTGCTCTTAACCTTTCAGCCTGCAGTGCTACAGAGTGCCTTCATTCCTGAGGCCAGACTATAGGCAATGAAAACAGTAAAACTCCCCTTCATCGGCCAGTCAACCTGCAGAGCTGATTAACTATAGGCTATGAAAACAGTATAACTCCCCTTCATTGGCCAGTTAATCTGCAGAGCTGATTGACTACATGAGAAGAAAACAGTAAGAGTCACCTTCATTGGCCAGGAAAGCTGAATGGGTCCAAAACCTTCAAAATCCCTAGAAAAAATGCCCAGAACTAAAACCATACCTCATTTAAAATATGAATCTAAACCCTTCAGTTAAACAATCATATCAAAATGTACAATAATTTCTATAAAACATGAAGCCGGCTCATGTTGAGTGATTAGGATAATTGCAACTGACTGGGATTATTCTTGTTTAAAGCCTCGTCTACATTAGATTTGATGATTGTATTATGAACTTTTCAAAAATGCCGTGGCATCGGCACCCTCACAAACCACCAGTACAAACCCTGATCTTTCATGCCCTTCTTAGTAAAAGTAACAGTTGAGTTTCTCCATCAGATGAAGTTAGCCACTTTCAGCATGTGACCAGTCACTGACCTGTCTATTCCCAGGCTTCCCAGCAGCCCCGCAAGTGCTCAGACTGGTTCACACAGTGCAGTACGGGGGGGTGGTGGGTTAAGATGCTGTGCCTTTGATCAGAACGTCGCTAGTTCAGATTCCAGGGGTGGTAGGGTGATGTTACTGTTGGTCCCCTGATCAAGCCCCTTAGTTGTCCCAGGAACCGTCTGACCCTGTCTTCTCACAATGGATGACGGTATTGAAGAATGGTGCAGTGCCAGGGCAGGAGGCGACCACATTACTGGGAAGTCACTTCCGCAGCACCAGTCTCCACTGATCTTCCTGACTTCCTGCTGCTCCAAAGCTCCTGCAGCTTCTTCTACTGCCCCCCTCTTTACCCCAGTGCACCCACCCGCAAAACCCCCCCCAGACACCCCCACAGCACCCTCTGACCCTTCGCGATCTAACAAACCTGCCATTCTCTGGCTGACTTAAATGTGTCCCAGACTGCAGGTTAAAATGCCTTTCTTCAGATACAGAATTTTTTTGAGGCCAAAAACACAAATCTTACAATAATGAAGCTGAACTGGATAACAATTTGGACCGGGTTGCTAGCTCCATTAAAGGGACAGTGCTTAAAGGGACGTTGCGACACCCTAATGGACTCCTACCAGTCAGACCCCCTCTAATTGTCAGCTTGAATCTTTTCTTTCTTCCCAGCAGTAAAACATCCACTTGGCCTTTAAATGTTAGCTGGTTTTGTCACAGTTGAGGTCACTTGTGACGCCAGACCACACAACATATTAACATTGCAATTACAGTAATTTAGAAATCGAACATGAGACTAAGACCCAGCTTAATTACCTAATTTCACTGTGGCCCCACTCAGCCCAACAGTCAACCATCCTAAAGCTCGTCACCTTTGTTCCCCGATCATTTACTGCATAGAGGTTCATCGTCTTCTGCAAAGTTCCAAACTTTTAATAATAAACAGGTGAGCAGCAATGAGTAGGCATTGCCCAGATCCTCAGAACTCATTCTCTTTGGCGAAGAACTGACCGACACAGCGGCTTCCAGGCCATGGAACAACAGGAATTATGGGGGACCCAGTGCATTCAGTATACAGCGCCACCGGCAGCCTGAAGCTGGAGTTATCCCGTAGCGGCAAAGGAAGGACAGGATCCTTTGACATCCACTTCACACACAGAGCAGGAACCCCAGGAGATTTATGGAAAATGCCAGCATTTAGGAACATAATGACTGCATGGCCGGCAGCAGGAACACTGGGCCCGGGGCCTGGGGCCCGGGGCCCGGTGCAGTGTGAAGGGCCATTGCCAAGGCGGGCAGCCCTCCAGTGGCACTGAAAGGCACACAGGCCCTGACGTGCCCTGTACGCATGAGAGAACATGTGCCATGTACCCGTCGGGAACCAGAGGAAGGGACAAGCGCTTGTCACCGAGGCAGGATGGCAGTACGGAGGGAAACGGGGACCTCATGCACACACACATGCACGCACGCACACGCAGAAATGCACACAAAGGCTGTCACCAGCCTTGCCACCATCAACCTGAACCGAAAAGTTATTTGAAGGCTAAATACCTTCCTGTGTCAGAGTAAGGGTGGCTCATCTCATAACAGACACGAAAGAAGACAAAGCAGCCTGCATTTAGGCGAAATCCCGCCTAAGCGTCTTACCTTAATCTCCGCTCCTTTGGAAGGTCCTGGGAGACCCTATAATTAAAAGATAAAAAGGCACACAATCACACACACATCCAAGAGGATTACTCTTTGATCTCACACAAGTGCTGCGTCCTAGTCTGAAGCAGGCTAATTTGTTTATTTCAGTTACTGTCAGCAGACGGCTAAAAGCATGGCAACAGCTTTGAGGGTCTCGATTGACCTGATCCAGCTCAGTTAGGAATCAGAGCCAGCAGACCTGCTCTCCCTCTAACACCCTACTGCACTGTGCTGACGTCACCATGCCGACCCTGCACACCAAAATGTTTATTTTTATGGATGGATCTGCAGACTTGTAACTGTGGGCATCCTTGTCTGGGATTTGTGCACCATTTTTCCAAACTCCTGCTGCACACAGGTAATCGGTTCCCAGAACTAACCCGAAACCAATCAAATGTAACAGGATTCACTAACTCTCTGGACTTCCAGTGATATGTCATGTGACCGCGAGAGATCAGCATGCAGAGAAGCATCCAGCTGATCCTCAACTTCTTCCTTATAGCAGCAAAAGAAACAAACACAAAGATCCCAAATCCACACCCTCAGCTCCTCGGATCGCCTTGCACTGTTCCTAGGAGAACATCATAGAATAGCAGACAGGATGTGCTACCACTGAACCCATATCTCTGGGGAAGAAATCCAGCTGCACAGGGCTGTATACAAGACACCTACAATAAAATCCTAAGCTGAAAGAAAAAGCTAAAATAATGTGTCCACAAGGCTAGGCTAAAGTAGAAATCCTTCATAAAGCTAAAGGAGACACCCTTCACCAAGCTTGGCTAATGGAGAAACTTTTACAAAGCTAGGGTAAGGAGAAACGCTTCACAAAGTTAGCCTAAAGGAGAAACCTTCGCAAAGCCAGGCTAAAGGAGAAACCTTCGCAAAGCTAGCCTAAAGGAGAAACCTTCGCAAAGCCAGGCTAAAGGAGAAACCTTCGCAAAGCCAGGCTAAAGGAGAAACCTTCGCAAAGTCAGGCTAATGGAGAAACTTTCGCAAAGCTAGCCTAAAGGAGAAACCTTCGCAAAGCCAGGCTAAAGCAGAAACCTTCGCAAAGCCAGGCTAAAGGAGAAACCTTCGCAAAGTCAGGCTAATGGAGAAACCCTTCACAAAACTAGAAAAAAGGAGAAACCGGCACAAAGCTAAGCTAAAAGAGATTAAGGACACTGAGGAAGAGACAAAGCAGACTTACAGGTGGCCCCCGAGGCCCCGGCTCCCCCGGTTTCCCACGGCGACCCTAAAAGAGAGAGAGGGTTTATTGATGTCTGTCATGTTTGTTTCACTAAGATGACAACCTTTCCTGCTGTCATTTCTCTTTTACCATCTGTAGTTTTACTTAGAACCTAAACAGACACTCCCCGATCAGTTGGAACCTGAGCTCTAATCAGGTAACATTTAAAAACAATCAATTTTTAAACATCTGTTAGTGAATATGTGACTATTCAGGACATATAAACTATTAAGGAATGTCTGAATTCAACGCCTACACTGTTTCCTCCATAATACCCTATAAATGCGAGATAAAACGTCACCAGCTTATCCGTTTCCATGGGTCTCCTAGCCAGAGATGGTGCGCACAACTCACCCCTTCAAGAATAGTCTGTTGTCATGGTGATGGCTTCTTGGTAAAGTGAGTGAAGATTTAAAATGAAGAGAAAAAGCTTAAATGAAGCTAAAATAAGAGGAGGGATGTGTATGTGTGTTTCCATATATATACACACATACATACACACATACATACATACATACACACACACACATACACAGACAGACAGTCACACACACGCACATGCACACACACATACACATCATGGGAAACACATGAGCTGTGGGCTCTGTATGTTCGTTGGGATTTCATTCCATGTTCAGTGTTGGGAGGAGAGCGGTGACCTCACAGAAGGAAGGACACGGCAAACACCTGTCGCTTCCTGCCATCACGGCGAAGGCAGTCAGACAAAACCCAGGGAAAGCCCAGCCAACGCTGCTCCCCCTTCGAGGAATGATGGGCAATGCAGGGAATATGGACCAGACACAAGCAACATGAAAGGTGGCAAAGCAAGAGGTGTCTGGGCTGGCGGAGGACAGGAAGCGTGACTCTCAGCCTCCTGAGCCGGGAGCAAGAGAAGCAGCTCCAGCATAAAGCCACTTAACGAGGAGAATGTGGCTGCTGTTCGCACGGGGACACACACTCGTCCGTTCGCACGGGGACTCACGCTAATCAGACATAAGGCAACAATGAGAGCCCGCTGCTCTCTGCTGGCTCTACCCTGTCTGAGAAGAATGACGAATTCCCAGGTAGAGCTAAGATGGCTAATTAACACCTGGGGAGGGGTACGCTAAAAAGACAGAAAAGACAGAGGCAGCCTCTGAGAGAGGAAGGAGTCACGGCGCTAAGCAAACATTCTGCATCAGCCACTTACAGCTGATGGGGAGTACAACCATTCCAGCCCACGGACCAAAATTCTAGATTCCTGTAATAGGCTAAACACACACACACACACACACACACACACACACACAGACTGTTCCAAGTAAATGCCCTCTTGATTTATTCACTCTGAAATACCATCAGATGAAGCAGATTTTAAATGCCCATTTGTTCTGCTTCAGTCTAGCAGTAAGATGAGGATGAAACATTGTCTGCTTGTGCTGCCTTTGTGGTGATCTGGAGAGTGTCAATGTCATGCTGCACAGGTCACACTGCGGTGTGAGCTCCACACACTCCTCTTTAACAAGCCCTTGGGATCACAAGCACTTTTCCACTATGGTCCTACACATCACACCTGGTCACGCAGCCTCCTTAAATGGCCAAAAAGAAAGCCAACTGAGTAGGAAATCGATGAATGATAAACGGGAGAGCAACCAGGCCCCACATTATTGTTTGGGCTGGATAGAGAAAAGAATGGAAGGAAATAGAGAGAGATAGAGAAAGAGACACAGACTGACACAGAGAGACAGAAAACGAGTGACCGAGAGACAGACAGACAGAGAGAGACAGAGACAAAGAGAGATAGAGAGAGAGACAGAGACAAGACACAGACAGACACAGAGAGACACGGAGAGACAGACAGAGAATGAGTGACAGAGAGACAGAGACATACAGACAGAAAGACAGAGACAGACAGATATATGTAGAGACAGTGACAGAGAAAGAGAGAGAGACAGACTGAAACATTGAGAGACAGAGAAAGGTAAAGTGACTCTCACTGACGCTGTCTGTTAAAATGTATGTATGTCAACAGAGGTGCTTATGAGTGAGTAAATAAATTCACTCAGCCCACGGGTAAATATTAGAGTGTGAGAAGTGGCTTCTTCTCGGGCTGTTATTATTAAATATCAGGAGAGGAGAGGAGAGGAGTGGAGAGGAGGGGAGAGAGAGAAGAGGAGAAGAGAGGAGAGGCAAAGCCGCATATATGCCAGTACGAGTGGCAGTCAGGCCACTCCTCTGGGACTGTGCTGTAAAGCCGGGCTTTCCGCTGCGCACAGTGCATTCAAACCTGCCCCCCAATGCCATTCAAACCCCACCCCCGTTTTCCTAAAGACATTCCCGTTTTCCCCGGACCAGACCACGAGGGTCACCATGATGGAATCGATGGTGTTATGGACACCTGGCCAGCTTGGAGCAAGGTCCCCAGGGGCTGGGAGATGGGAGTGAGCCTCTAAATCAGCCATGGCTGCCCAGCAGAGCCCAGTAATTACATTACTCAGATGAATTATAAATCTTCGTCCACACAGATACAGCTGTGACAGAAGTTACATAAAAGTGCCACTATGTTGTTGGGAAGCGTTTCCTGGAGGAAGGTGACCTCTGCAAAGGGAGAGGATATCCTCTTGTAAATTACAATCATCAAATGCAGGATATTTAATGTGAATGGAAGAATTCTGAGGTGCTGTGACTGTCTCCATGCTTGCAGGATCCATACATATATGTTATAATATCCAGTAGCTCTAGTGACACCGCTGCCCTGCAACTCCACCCTCCCCGCGATTCCACCTCTTCCCTGCAACCCCGCCTCCCCCACGACACCACCTCCTTCCTGCAATACTCGCTTTCCCCGCGACTCCACTTCCTCCCTGTGACTCCACCTCCTCCCTGCAATCCTGCCTCCCCCGCCTCTTTCCTGCGCCTCCACCTCCTCCCTACAACCCCGCCTCCCCGTGACACCGCGTCCTCCCTGCAATACTTGCTTCCCCTGCAACTCACCTCCTCCTTGTGACTCCACTCCTCCCTGCGGCTCCACCTCCTCCTTGCAACCCCGCCTCCCCCACGACACCACCTCCTTCCTGCAATACTCGCTTCCCCCGCGACTCCACCTCCTCCCTGTAACTCCACCTCCTCCCTGCATTCCTGCCTCCCCCACCTCCTTCCTGCGACTCCACCTCCTCCCTACAACTCTGCCTCCCCGCGATTCACCTCCTCCTTGTGACTCCACTCCTCCCTGCGACTCCACCTCCTCCCTGCAATACTCGCTTCCCCGCGACTCCACCTCCTCCCTGCAATCCTGCCTCCCCCACCTCCTTCCTGCGCCTCCACCTCCTCCCTACAACTCCGCCTCCCCATGACACCACATCCTCCCTGCAATACTTGCTTCCCCTGTGACTCACCTCCTCCTTGTGACTCCACCTCCTCCCTGTAACCCCGCCTCCCCATGACACCACCTCCTTCCTGCACGACTCGCGTCCCCCGCGACTCCACCTCCTCCCTGTACCTCCACCTCCTCCCTGCAATCCTGCCTCCCCCGCCTCCTCCCTACAACTCCGCCTCCCCGTGACACCACGTAGTCCCTGCAATACCCGCTTCCCCCGCCTCCTCCCTGTAACTCCAGCTCCCCTGCAACTCCGCCTCCTCGCGACTCTGCCACCTCCCAGCCTCTCTGCCTCCCCCTGGCTGCCCATAATATCCACGTAGCACTCCGGCTCACACAGCAGGATTTGTTCCAGTAGCCTGCCAGGGGTTAAGCGCAGCGCCTGACAGTGACAGGCAGATGGCAGCGAGGCTGATGGCAATTTGGAGCGTGCTCACACGCAGCTTAGTCTTTATTTATTTATATCGCATATTGTGCATTTTATCTGCCCAATTTCTAAACATTTGAAAAGGACGCCTGGCATTCTGGCTGGCGAAGCCCTCCCACAGCTTGCCAAGGGCTCCGCTCACGGTTGTGGGGCTGCGCAGTTCACGAATCCCACCACTAGGTGGGGAACAGAGCTTACCTTTGAATGGCTTTGCTCCCAACGAGACTGATCTGGTGGGGGGTGGGGGCTGGTATTAACAAAGCAGGAACAGCAGGGGCTGTCCTTGCTGCGTGCCTGATCCAGGTCAGAGTTCCTGGTTCAGTTACACTCATGGGAAATCAGTTTGTGTAGAAAGAGTGTGAGCCGTGCAACTACACAAAAAATCTGTGCCACAGCATTTCTGAAGCGATTCTTTTCTGTTGCAAGCGATTTCAGTGGCCACACAAGGTCATTCCTCAGGGTTTGACCTGAAAACATTTAAATAAACACACACTGCTTAATCGAAGATCACATAAGGGGCGGTGGCACCGCTGGTGTCGAGTCTGACCTCTCTGCTCTTCTAGCCTTTCAGGATAGATGGCGCAGGTTGTGACAGACCTTTCCAGAGTTTAAGTGGCAGGAAGCTTTTCTCTAATGGAGCGATACAAAGTCAGTGTTTTTATAGGGCGATAATGGGTCGGCACTGAACTCCATTTCAATGTTTGCTTTTCAGCATGAGGGACGTGGAATAAAGCGCTTTAGGACGGCAAGTGCGTCACCACGTTAACCCTGTACCTTTTGATCCGCTAATGGTCACTGCAATTGTCTGTGGCTTTTAACGAATTGCACGGCATGCGGGCAAAAATTCATTCACAGATCTGCAGTCGACACGCTGCCCCCGTCATTGTGACAGGCCTCAGATGAGGGCACTATACAGGGGTGGGGCGACACGAGCACTGGGTTTAGCTGAAATCTGATTGGCCCCCAGTCTGCCCCGTCCCCTGTCACCCATCGATTCAAAACATATTATTGGTTAATGATAAGGGTGGCCCCTCTGTATGAATTCCTTCCCCTCTTATGCCCCCCACCTTAAAAAATTCTTAGAATCATCCCTGCTTCAGATTAAATAGTGTGAGCATGCAGCATGTGACTGACCCCCAGCTAATCTGTAATGGGGACAGTAAGGGTCACAGATGTCACTGCGGTCCCGTGACGGACAGACGACCAGGGGCACCGTCACTGATCTGTCCTCCCATAGGGGTGACAAAGTGGCACACCGGGGTAAAGGGCCCCCATTGCGTGTTGCGGCCCAGCTCCTCCCAGGCTGGAGCCACAGTAGGGGGGTGTGGGGGAAGGGGATCATTAATAAAACTGTGTCGCCTGTAAATCGGCAGGGAGGTAACATCAGGCAGTAAAAGGTCAGCTGTCCGTGCGTGTGAGCGGAAAGCCGCCGCCTGGGTGTCACTGATCCACACGCGTTCATTCCTCCTCGCATCACTTCCTGTACCCCTGCGAGCTTCTCCGGTTTGGACATCTACAGAAATGGATCGCAGGAAGCTGATCTGGGGGACGGGGTGACATAAATTAGGCATGCGGAGGCCTCTGCAGGAGCTATCACTGACTGGACGAAAGGTGCCGGTGACGGGGGGAAGGGGCGCATACAGAGCATGGGGGTAATAAATAAAAATTATACAAGCGTTGTTGTTCCCAGAAGCAGCTTGGGCCAAATGGAACAACATTTCTGTGGGTTGGGGCCCATCTCAGTGACATGTCCGGGCCTCCACACCATCTCTGACAGAGTTAGGGTGTGACGGGGGGGGGGGGGGGCTGCTGCTTCTGGCTTCAGGCTGGAGGTCGGCTGTCAGGGAGCCTGAGTCACAGAGACTGCTTTCCCCCCTCGGTATCATGACATCGTCACCCTGGTGGGACACCAAGAGGCAGGGGGCCCAACAAGGACTGCTGTTGGTCATGTGACAGGGCACCGGTGGGATGCTCCCCTGAGGTGACTTTATGCACCTCACGCTCCCTGAGGCTGGCCAGCGGGCCGCCGAGGAGCCAGGAAGCAGGAGGCTGTATTCTGGGACAACCTTGGAGACGCCCTGGCACACGTGTGGAGGTGGGGAGGGGGCAAATGGCCACGTGGCTCGGCCTCTGGGCTTACCAGACACCTGTCACTGGGCCACCATGTCAGTGCGAGGAGGAAGTGGACAACTGTAAGTGGCGGCCCGTGTCAGCGGCTCCCACGTGCTGGAGACAAGGCTTTTCAGGTCTCCGACCAGGGCAGCAGGGCGACTGCCGGATTAACGCCAATTACAGGGACATATTCTGCTCTTAAGTTTAATTCATTTGGCACTCAGAGAATACACTTCACCTAATTCTGCAATAAAACTTCAAAATAACAGATTTTACGCTCCATATTTAGAATGATTTTCTCACCGATATGGTATGTAGATTTGAAACCTCGTTCCGCTCGTTAATGGCTATGAGCCTCTATAATGGCTGTTTGTCTCTCTCTTCCTACCAAAGGGTGTCCCTCAAACAGCTGGGTGATCTTCCCACCATGAGAAAATCACTTCGAGCCCAACAACTGGGCTGCTTGTTTACACAGTAAGTGCACTCAGGTTACACCCTCCCAGTAAAAAACAAGCAATTCACCAGCTACGAGCTACGAGCCACAGAGACACGATCCGGGTTGCCAACTCGCACGCATCTGGAATGACACTCATGCTTTCAGACTCTCATGCTCATGCAAGAAATCTTATGGCAAATTTATATTATTCCTTTATAAACCTAAAAACATCATACATCAAAGCGCTGGGGTAGTTTGCAAACCCCAGAATTAACAAAACATGTAAATGCCCGTGCATGTGTGTGCAAACTTTTTCTCGAATCGAAAATCTCACGCCACCCAGCTGACCAAAGTTGACAACGCTGTGCACAATGAGTTCCCAGCCTGTGAAGCCCCTGACTGCGCTTGCATTAGAAAGACAGCTTTAAGAGGCCACTGCAATAAAGAGCCATCATTTACTCTATGCTCATCCTGACCTTCCGGTAAAGAACAGATTTGCTGTTTCCCATGAGAGTCTGAAGTCTTCTGGTGCAGACAGACCTAATCACAGATCACAGCGACCTAAAGGCCTCCTTCTGTTTTTGCTGGAGTTCTGTCCTTCTTTGCTGTTCTAGAACCCTTTAGTGTCGCCGGGTTTTAAAAGCTGAAGTCTGAATGAATTGGTAAAACAGATCAGCATGGCGTTACATGTTACCCTTCATTCACATTCTCTGTGAATATGGCTGACTGCAGGCCCATAAACACCACAGAGTCACGTTACACACCCCAGGGGGCGCTAAAATGATGGAGCTTAGTCTGGCAGCTTTGCGGTGTGCGAATGGCCAGCCCCGTCGCCTAGGCCGCAATTCGCGGTAGTCTGCCGGGCCTCGGATTCAGCACACGGGGCCGGACGAGGCCTTCCAGTGACAGATGGCATGCGATCCGTTGTCTTTGAGGACAAACAAGGCCTTGTTCGTAATGAACCTTCCTCAGGGCTTCGCTAAGCTGGCCGCGACAGGCCAGGAACAGGTGACTGGCAACCGCAAGAACACACATGAGCAGTGTTCACCCGCCGGCCACGGCCCAGCCGCCACGTCGCTATGGTACCTCGCTAGGAACACAGGCTAAAGCCATCTTGGGCCTCTGCCTTCATCGCCAGCGGGATTTTACAGGTTTAATATGCTAACGGACAAGCACCACAGCGCCCACACATCCCAGACAAAACAATGGGCATCCTGTCACACTGACTGGTTTCCTATTGGCAGTGCTGGTGAATGGCACCATACTCAAACGGATAAAAGTCTCCGGTTTAGAGGTGGTGCCCTGGTGACTAGAGCAAATGGTGAGAGCACCTACTTTGATTGGCTGACCTTCTCAGCCAATCAGCTCTCTCAGATTACTGCCAGGGAAACACACAAAGGACACGCATATCAGAAAGCAAGCAGAATTGTGGGGAAAAAAAACACAAAAACGTAATGACAGCCCCAATTCAACTTATGGTAAGCAGTCCAACACAATTAAAAAAAAAAAAAAAACTCTCAGCCAAGCAGATATTGTTATTCATAGATCCATCATGTTCTGAAGAAAGAGGAATTAGAAACACACAGGCCTTAGACCGTTCTGATTAATCATACTAGTTGTTATACTCTCTGATGAATACACGTTTAACAAAAGCTGGCTGGTGTTCCTCTATATCTCTGGCTAATTAAAGTCAGCAACAAAAACAACAGCAGGATGGACGGCTTCCAGGTCACTCGGAAGACAGCAGATGTGTGAAAATCGAGAGAAATTTGTTGGTCGGACATGATGCGGAGATAATCCAGTTCAGACTCTTCATATTTGCCTGTTTACTTTGTATTTGGCTGAACACAGGCAATTAGACAGTTCTTAACATTCTACCTCTCGACCTGAAGTGCTTTTTCTGATTTACAGAGATCCCAGTGGCATAAATACAAGCTGCGTGATAATTACTGCCATTAATGGAGAACAGGCTGCCGGTGCAGCCCAAGGTGCAGGAAAACTCACACCAAACTGGGCCAAAGCGAAATAAGTGTTGAATATCCAGCAACCCATCATCTTGTGCACTGGTCCTTGATGCCACCTGCCACTAATCTTGTCACTAACCAGGCGCCGATTCACATTACAGTCGCACACGTGCGAAGGAAGTGGCCCCTTACGATTTGGAGTGAAGCTTTTCCTCGGCGTGGAACTGGCCACACGTCACTCTGTCAGGCAGACGCTGTCTGTCAGCATTTAACAGTGTCTCTGAATGATATTCACAGGCTATTAGCGATGTTCCCAAACCGTCACAATCATCACTATTTCTGGCAGTCAGGAGGGACTGACAATTAATAAGTTGACGCTGACAGATTGTTAAGAGAGAGGGCAGGCGTGCGGGGGCTGGCGGACTGGACGGCTATTAAAGTGCAGGCTGACTAACAGCACATTGTGACACTGTGATACTTCCTCTCGGATCGGTAACGGCCATACCAAAGACAGACATGGTGGACTATTCACCATGAGCCGGATACCAGACAAAGCTCAGATCAAAGCCCGCCAGATAATCCTGGCGCAGAGGCGTTAATTGGGTTGGAGACCTTTAAGGGGCCAGTCCAGGCCTGGCCCATGATGGAGTCCCTCCCCCACCCTTCGCACGGAAGACCACATGTGACTACAACACCTAAAAATACCTGAAACTTTAGCACGTTCACGGCCATTAGGAGACCGTCCAGCCATCAAAGACAGCATATAAATAGAACAGGGCCTGCGCATTCCCAAGGAGAACAACACGCTCCATACGCCCTGCCCCCCATTTCCGGCCGCCTCCCAGTCTGGAAAATCGATAAGGAGGGTGCCAATCCCACAGGGCCCTTACAGGCGGCCGCGTACGTGAAGTGCAGCCTCAGTTTGTCTCTGTTTGCAAAGAGGGAAACACACGTTCATTTGGCCATGTTTGCTGATTTTCATATGCATTCATCTGAGCCTTGTGAGTTCCACAAAAGGAGGATTAATAGCGAATGTTACAAACCTGTAAAAAAGGAAGCCTGTCCCTCTTTTCCCAGATGCGAGGCCCTCACTGACAACGCGTTGAGTGGTGTTTCTCTGCTTTGTATCATTGTGACAAGCAAATGGCACGTTTATCCCCAGCTGAAAACTACACATCCTCAGCGGAGGTCACATGGTCAGAAACACATTCTTTTAACCTTTTAATGCCACCAGGAGGCCAACCTCTTTTAATTAAAGCCCCTGTATTTAGTGAGCTAGCATTGGCAGACAGACCCCCCCTCCCCCCATACTCTCTGAAAGTGGTCCCTTCCAGCGACTGTCCTACTGGAGCTCTTGTCACACCCTCGGCCAATCAGAATGTGCGGCACGGCAGCGGCCCCCAGGACACCTGCCAGCCTTGTTTTTCCAGGTCGGTCTCCCCTCTGCGCTCCCCGCGGAAACAGCACACCGGTCAGCATATCAGGCTTTTATGGCTTTTCCGGTCCCCTCTCTGTTTTCTTGAACCACAGAAGGCCCCCCCATCTTTCCCATTTGTGCTGTCAGTCTTGCCCTCCCTCCCCCTGAAGGCCCCGCTCTCAGATGGCTTCAGCACTCGAACCCGCAGGGCCAGCTGTCGGCCGCCCATCTCAGAGCCCAGTGCAGCTCTCGGTGGGGTCATGCCTCCAGCCCGCCCGGCATGGCGGCCGTACAAAGTTTACTCACCCTCTTGCCCTCCGTGCCCAGAGCTCCTGGTTGCCCGGATAACCCTGTGGGCCCCTGGTGAATGGATGGAGATGGAGTGAGTGCATTAGCGGCCTGGCGAGCCAGACTGAAAGAGCAGCTTTCTGCTTATACAGCTACAATTAAGCTACAGTTTAACTACAGGAGAGTGACAAAAAGGGGTCTGCAAGTTCATTAGTGCTGAATTAAAGTGCTCTTACCTGCAGGCCGCTGGCACCGGGAAGGCCCTGTGTAAATCAGCAAGAACAGGAAGCTTTTACAACAGTGCGAATGATGTACAGAGTGGCACAATACACCTCCTCATGGCAGGAATGACGCGGTGCATACTGACAGAGGGCACGGCCCCTCCACTGAAGTATATGTTAAACTATATGGCCAAAGGTATTTGGATATCGGCTTGTCCAACATCTAATTCCGAAACCAAGCCTATCATTATGCAGCTGGTCGGACCATAGCTGCTGTAATAGCCTCTGCTCTTCTGGGAAGACTTTCCATTAGATGCTGGAATATTGCTGATGAGATCTGCTGCCATTCAGGTTGGGTACTGAGGTTGTGTGATCATGTCCCTTTCTGTCAGCTTGTGGGGCCCAACCACTTTGTGACTTAATATGCTCCCAGACGTTGTGACCAAGGCAGTCACTTCACTTTTGGTCGACCAGGGCAGCTCCAGCAGGGCAGAAATGAATTGACTTGTTGTGAAGATGCCATCCTGTGACGGTGCCAAGCGGAAAGTCACTAACCTCTCCGGTAAAACCACCCATTCTACTGCCAGCAATGGCTATAGCTCAATCAGGCAATTCCATCAATTAATGTGGGGTCTACATACTGTTGGCCATACAGTGTATGTTAAGCATCAATCAAAAAAGATGCAAAGACAAAGAAGGCCTTCACTACACTATAAAATACGAAATAATTTCATTATGTCATTTTACTCCATAAATGCATTGTATGAGTTGGGTTTATTTTTTACTTAATTTATTGTAATGTCACAATGGAATGGCATTTACAAAAGCGAGATTAGAGAATGAAAAAGTGAGACTTACAGGCTGGAAGGAAACATCAAACAGAATAACAAGATGCTATCGCACATGTGTGACGACAGAAGTGACTGCACGAAAATCACCATTAAAGATGGCCTTAGAGTACGAAACGGAGACCCGTCTGCCGGTTAGGGGACTAGTAAACATGAATTAGTTACAGTCAAACAACCTTTGGGTCATAGGGTGCCAAGGTTCACATGTGGACGCCTCAGCCCTACAGCTGTGCGTCTGAACATTGCAAAAAAAACAGTGTTGCATTTCAGCAACTGGCCAATTAACCGGGCTCCGCTTTCGAGTGGAAAATATTGATGACTTTTTATAGAAGCCGTGACCAGAATAGGCACCTGGAGCGGAGCCAGTCCTGGGTGTGGCTCCAGGACAAAATGTGAGGGCCCGGATTGTAGGGATGCTTCCCGTAAAGCAAACCCTACCGCCATGTGCCGCACCGCACCGGCGAGTGACATACTGCAGCTTGGGTGTCAGCAGCCGCGCATCGCAGGGCGGCATCACGCTGTGAGGAATGTGAAGGACAAGGGGGACGAGCGGCAAATCCTCTCACACCCAGGAAGAAGCACCGCCATTCTGCGTATTCTTATAAATGTATTATTAGATCAGGGTACTCAGCTCCTCACAGCAACAGGATTCCTTGGAGCTTGGCCCGGCACTGTAATAGGCAGCCTGGACCACTCTGACATCTGTATAGCCGGACATTAGCACAGCTGGAAGTCAGAGCGCTCACAGAAGATGTGGGTAATCAGGTAAGTGTCCAGCCTCCTTCTGGTCGAGAGCATCTCAGCCTCAGACCCCCAGGGAGCGATAGAGAGACCCCCCCCCCTTCACAGAGAGCGAGGGGGTGAGGACTGATCTTGTTGATCCTTGCTAGGAAAACACTTGACAGGAGATGAGGGAGATCCCTGCCACAAGGCCGCCACCAGCCAGCAGCCTGTCCACACAGCCAGCTGGCCCCCCACCCGCTCCCTCGGCATGCCGTGGGCCCCGTCTGCCCCCCAAGGCCCTGAGTGCCCCCGGACAGCCTGCTGATTTGCCCCCGCTTGCTTTACTGGGGATTTGAGTCAGAAGCATGTCTCCTGTGAGGGCATGAGGTTCAGTAATACCATGCGAACTCTGTCCTGTAATTGGCTCACTCGGAGCAGCGCGGGGAGGGGCAGCAGAGGCCGCACAAAGCCGGTGCAACGTCAGAGATACTCACTGTGTTGCCCGATGGACCAGGGGGGCCGATGTCTCCCTGCAAAACATACCATCATATTTATCAAGATCTGCGCTGCAAGATTAACGTCCGTCAGGCATAAAGGGGACCTCCAGGGCATTTTGATGATGCTCAACTTCAAAAGCTTGTGATTTTAGAGATCAAAGCCCCCTGCATCGCAGGAATCTTCCCGATCGCATCCCATCTGACTGCACGTTTGTGGTCAAACTCATATGTTTATCAGTAAGAGGCATAGCTTGAAATGCTGGGCCCCATGACAAACTCTGACCTTGGGTCCCCTGCTTGGGTTGGCACTTTCAATCTGAACAAATATGGGTCCTACCTATATGTAATTCAATGAGGGTGGGCTTGTTCCTCTGACACCCCTGTTCACAGATCTCAAAAGAATGATGACTGGATCATTTCATACTGCATTTATTTATTGTGGAATTTATGATGACGATGATGATGATTATAATCACCATCATCATCGTCCAGTTACACCATCCTTCTTCATAACCACCTTCACTACGTTACCTTCACTCACCACTCCACCTTAATTCCACCTTGACTCCACCTTCATTATGCTACCTTCACTCACCACTCCACCTCAACTACACCTTCACTACGCTACCTTCACTCACCACTCCACCTTAATTCCACCTTGACTCCACCTTCCTTCTGCCTTAACTCCACCTTTGCCACCCTACCTTCACTCCACCACCCTTAGGTGTGTCTCCCATAGCATTTTCACATCCGCACCCTTTTTGTAAGGAATCAGCATGGAAGCCTAATTAAATAAGGTTCTAAGCCTCCGCACACGACAGCTGAATTCACGGTCCAGGAAATTAAGGTGATACTGTGAAAACTCCGCCTGGGCCGTGACCTACCATCTGAGGCTAAGCTCCATGATGGGTGTCCTCAGAGGAGCTTCTGGTGGGGGCACAGTCTGCTGAGGAGCTGTTTTACACACACGTGTGGAGGCACAGTGGAGCGTAAAGCACATTGTGTAAAACCACAGCCCTCCGCAGACCTCCAACCGCGGTTTTAATACAAAGCTTTCATGCAGAGGTGTCATGGGAGAGGAGGTCATTCTCCTGGGCTCGCAGGGAAACAGGGAGCTCATTAAAGCTGCACTAGAGTAATTCACCGCACCTGCAGTTACAGGTGATCGCAGCACAGCAGTTCTGTGTCAAAAACAAAAATGAGATGAAAGCAGCAGGAAGTCGTCCGGCTATTACACCTGTTCTGTGAGACAGACACAGAATCGGAACGCGGGCTTCGTTTATAATGAGCCAACGAGGCGTCCCTGTCATCTCCTGTCGTCCCAACGTCCACACAGCCTTCATATCTGTCTCACTCCTAATGACAGCTTGCCAGTGTCCTCTGCTGGGGCTGTGCTAACAGGTCTGCAGAAACTGACCACTTCGGAATTACTATGCATTTCTGCATCCAAACACCATCTTGTTTTAAAAGAATTAATTACTTAAGGGAAAATAGCTGAATCTGGGATCCAACACAGCCACAAAGAAAGTTCATTCTTGTTGAATGGCCTGCCCCCCCCTCCGAGCTGCAAAGAAAAAATCCCCCAGCATGACCTGGACCTATTTTGGGGGTGTGTCCTCGGGGGAGACATAAACATATAAATCACTTTCGAATTGCAAGGCGGGGCGTTGGCTTCCATCAGAAATAAATGTGTCATCGATGTCCTTAGCACACACAGCTTTCGGGGTGGTGCTCAAACATGCGGTGGCCATGTGACGGGGGGCTGGTCACAGAGCCGCCGTGGGGGGGCCATCTGGCTCGCGGTGCCACTTCAGGCGAATCTGAGAGTCCAGGCCACTTGCCGAAATACCCCGAATGGATTTGCTTACCTTTTCACCCTTGGGACTGGCGGGACCCTGGGCACCTGGATCTCCTTTCAGACCCTGTGAAGAAGAAGCCAATGTCAGAACTGAGGGGGAGTCCCCCCTGGCCCAGAGGCTGAATGAACAGTGGTGTCTGAACCTAAGCTATGGTAGATGGTTCCTCTTATCTGAGTGGCAAACACCGGGTACCGTCCTTGTGACTGAGGTGAGGATACAAGGCAGCATCAGCCTTTACAGGACCCCCTCCCTCCCTCCTGCCACCCCAAGACCCTGACATGTGAATGAAGGGGCATCAAAGAAAAATACCCCAAATTACAGACCCCTAAACAACACTGTAGTTGATGAACGAGCCTCTGATACATCGACAGGGTAAATGCACGGGCTGGCCCGGACAGTCAGAGGGCTGTCAGTAATGGACAGGCTTCGGTGATGATGGATCTGGCCCGGCATGAAGGCTCAAGAGGCAGGAGTGAGCATCGGCGGGGCACTAATACATCAAACATCTTAGCAGAGATCTCAGACCTCGGCTGTAATGTCAAGGCTGCATTCTCTAGGCGACAACAGGCAAAGCCACCTCACTTTGGCCGCAAGGCTTCTCCTGCTTATGGGGCCAAGGCATCAGAGTATAACCAGCTCTAAGCTCATCATCCGTTCAGGAAAGTTCCTTAAGCACTTCACACATCATCATGGATAGAGTACTGTGATAAAGTACTCTATGACAGATATAAACACTCAACAACTTAACAACGGCATACACGGATGGGCTTGTTTGGTACGCATGAAAGGGTAAGGTTTCACTTTGGTGTTTAAACCACAAACATTCCATTTGCCAGCCTGCCGCCTGATTAATTACCCAGTGCTGTGAGCGCTTCCCGATCAATATTTATGCTGCAGTCAAACACAAGCATGCAGAAGGTGTCTGGTTTGTAGTAACGTCTGCAGTGGGTCTCACAGTCTGAGGAATCCTCATTCTATAGGCAGCTCCGTGGCCATTCGCTTTGCAGGCACTAACCGCGGCTCTGCTTCCAGCTAATCATCTTCGGCCATCGACGGGGTCCATAACACAAAGCACATATGAGTGTGCAGATGGGACTGAGACACAAGTACGATTGCAGGTATGATTCTACTCTCGGGAGACACAAAATGACTCTGAATGTGGACTGACTGAAGTCCCTGAGGTCTAAAGGTCTGTTCACTTGTGCAGGGGGATAAGAAGGACCAAACACCCTACTGAATATACTCTGAGGGATGAACATATGGACCAAACACTATACCGAACACAGTAAAAGGGGGCAGGACACAGACCAAACACCCTACTGGACACACAATGAAGGGGATTATCATTTTTGTCGGGGATGTAGGCTTAGGCTACACACAAATCAAGACTACGTTAAAATCTTTTAACATAGAACTTATGAATGACGTAGCATTAAGGAGGCTTCAGGAAACTCACCCCTGAATGGTTACACAGTGAATATGCTTGAGCTGGTCCTTAAGTATTGAAACTGATTTAGAACACACAGGTCTAAATATAAGGACATGATTAACCCATGAATTAAGTAGGCGGTGAAAAGCTCATGGAAGCCAGCTGGGGAGCGTGTAAATCAGCCATATAGCGGCTCAGGTTCATACTCACACTTAAAGCACTTTAAATCAAATCAAGCAAAGCGAAATGAGCCGCCTGTGTTAGCGGCCTGCCCGCGCGTTTCACGCCGTTCAGTAGCCGCCTGTGTTAGCGGCCTGCCCGCGTGTTTCACGCCGTTCGGTAGCCGCCTGCAGCACCTGACAGGACCATGTACTGATGGTGCAGATCAGAAGCCCCTTTTGGCCACAGGGCCGGAGGAATGAGACACAAGTGAAGACATGCAGTCAGCAGACGTGGCTCTGAGATGTCGGAGCTGGGCTGGGATCTCGTAATACACAGAGCGGAAACTCATGGAAGCCGCCTGGAAGAGGATCCCGCCTGTAAGGGAGACGGCGAGAAGCCTGGCTGTCGCCGGGTGGGGGGGACACAGCAGGAAATGTTTGTGTAGCTTTCCGTTTGCTCAGCACTCTGTCGCACTGGATGTGGGCACTGGCACAGTGAAAAGACAAGAGCGTCCGGGGTGCGACACACGCTGAGTTCACAGGAATGGCTTTGGAAGAGCCATGAACCGGCATTCCTGAGATATGCCCACACTGCTGTCCACCTTCTGCCAAAATGAAGGTACCAAAAAACACAGGATCGAAGGAAAAGAAAGGGGGCTTACGTGTTTCCCCGGCGTTCCATCGGGACCACGCTCCCCTGCTGCTCCCTTTTCACCCTGAATCAGGAAAGGAAACAGTCCAACTGAGAGGAGGCCCCCCGACGACATGGACACACGCACACGAGCCCCACTCAGGGAGCACAACAGGCAACTCTTCATTTGGACAGCAGATAATGGGGCAGGTTAAGACCCCAGTGCGTGTCCGCATGGCAGCAGCTAGGCCTAATGAAACAGCGCCCTGAAAGGTGACAAACGTAACTAAGTGACTGGCCGTGCAAATAAATAAGGACATTCCATTACAACGTAAGCGCTCTGCCTGTGGCAGTAAATGTATACATTCGGTTGCCATGGCACTGTTCTTCCTTGCTACTCCTCACGGCCTACCACGCTACAAGCTTACGATGATGGTCGCCTCATTTATAGCAGGTGGATGCCGCGGATGCATTCATCTTGTAATATGTCGCATGTAAAAATGCTGCGATTTGCTGCGGTCATTCCATGAAGACACAGGTTGTTACCGGGTTCCGGGCAGGAAGCCCATTTACAGGTCTGGGTCCCGGGGACGAGTGATGTGCAGGAATATGACGGCGATGACAAGACCCATTGGTCACTGCTCTTATAATAACATGTCTCGTCAACCCCAAAGGGCAGATCGCAGACAGCAGGAGATGCAAAACAAACGCAGCGTCCTATGGGGCAGTAATGCGGCGTCACGCAGCTTGGCATCACCTGCAAGCCATCAACTGCTGCGTGATGTCTTCCAGATGCATCTCTGTGAGAGCTCAAGGAAGGTGTCGGACACCGCAGGCGCGCAGTGCTGACCACAAAGCAAGGCAGGATGGTTGGTACAGAAGCATCAGTGCGAGCTCATCCTTCATATATATTTCATTAACAGACACTTTAATCCAAGATTTGTTTTTTGAGAAAGCAGGGTAGGCCAGTCCCTGGAGCAATTGGGAGTTAAGGGCCTCGCTCAGGGGCCCGACAAAAAGATGCTGCCATTTGAACCAGCATCCTTCTGATCAGAGGGCCCTAACTGGCACTGCTACACACCACACCCCCGTTCATGACATTGCTCAACTACTGCTTTCTAGTTAAGGACCTGCCACATAAAACAGGTGAAGATCATAACAGAGGATGGTGACGCGGAGGGGGGGGGGGGTTGTGGGGCGCATGAGGGAGTTTGGGGTGCTAAGGCAGGCTTTTGGGTTGCAGTGCTAAGCTACCGCTGCTTAGCCTTCAGGCTGGCGGAGCCAGTCACTGGTGAGACACATTTGGGGACGTGTCACCAATCGAACCCCAAGGTGTGGCACAGAAGAAGCAAGCCGCCAAAAAGTGGGGGAGACGGTAAATATGAGGCGTCTGTAGGTTTGTTATGGGATTTATTTTGCCTGGACCTCCTCTCTACGCTGGCATGGGACAATCTCATCTCCCTTAATTGCTCTTTATTAGGGCTGCACGATATATTTATTCAGCATTGTCTCCACAATATGCTCATGAGTAGTAATCATATCGCAGGACAAGTTAAATCAAACATGTCATACTGACACATTTTGGCTGCTTGACACAAACAAAAAACTCACATGGTTTTTATCTTCAATGACTAATCTACAAGGGAAGATGGTCTGATATAATTTACTCTGATTTAAGGGCTAGTGAGTGACAGGGCTGGGCGACATGTGATATTAATATTGACATCGCATGTAATGCTCATTAACTTTTGTTAAAACATTTTTACTCAGTCAAAGGAAACAAAATTATTGCAATTTTAATGTTTTTCTTCTTCTCAAGATTATCTATCATATGTTTAAAAAATCATTTTAAAATTTGTGGCCGCTGCTTTTGTGTGAACTCTGCGTGTGCTCCCCAATCAACCATTTTCATCCTGCTTGTTTAAATCACTCACAGACGCATTTGTGAGGCATTTGTTTTGAACACTTTTGTCTTACAAAAAATCTTGATAGCTGAAATTTTCCAATTTTAAGCAGCCATACTCAGTACCGATGACACCAAATAGCTGTCTCTCGTAAGGATCTCAGTATTTTACTACCAAAGGTGCTGGTTTTCCCCTGATCGTTGATGGAAGGTGAGACTTATGACGACTTTCATGGTGATGTTCATGCATGATTTCTTGGACACACAATGAGTCACTGTGATCCTGTCCACTAGCCCGTGGTTACCAAACGCCAATAGGAAATGGCTGAAATGCTTTGCTGATGGTCAGTGATAAAAAAAACAAGGAGTCACACGGGCCGAAGTGGGGTGATAGTGAGGGGCAGAGACAGAGGACTTCCCACAGCTGCCAAGGGGAGGAGGAGACCCCGAAGCTGTCAGGGCGCCCTGTGGCGGGACCCTCATTGGGGGCTGCCTATGATCTCCATTCAGTGCATCTCCTTCAGTCCGTGGCTGCTCATTCTCACCTGATCCTCAGCTTTGACCCCGTGAACGTTCTCTCTCATGCCTGCCCAGGCACTTCTCTCATTCTTGTTTTGTTTGCATTTTGCTTTAATTTCAGTTCTTTTTTTTTGTTTTTTAGCAAAACACAGCATCTCTAAGTCTTATTTGTCACTCACAACAAAGCTATAGAGAGCAGTTTTATTTTTCACCTAAAATTAGATTGTTTATCTCACCGCAAACGTATCCAGGGGATCTGAAGACCTTAGTACTGAACGCTCACTGTCACAGTCACTTTAGCCTGGTAGAATCGCTCATTAGCAGCAAACAAGCAGAGCGCCGCCCCAAATAGGTCATTTGTTTTCGTTTGAGCCATTACTCAGGATGGGGTAGCAGCAGCAAACTATGCCCTTATACATACTGATGAAATAAAGACGGGGCTCTGTAGCTATTTCCAAATTCTCAGCCTCCAGACACGACTAATTGATCCCGCATTATCCACCAGCAGATGCAGGCCAGCATCGCATTTGGCAGCTGGTGACACTGCACATTAGGGTGGGAATCGGCGGTGACCACCCAATTCAATATTATATCGATATATGTTTACTGATTTGATATGTATTACAATTTTTAAACAGATTTTGCTGTAGAGCATTTCAGGTCTGTATTTAAAGTAAAGGCCAGGGTTTTAACAATGCACATATCCATCATTTGCCTTTCAGTTACAGTGTTTTCAGTTTGGAAAAAAGCAATGAAACTGAAATGAAATGAATACATCTCTTGACACAGGTGAAACCAAAATTGACAAGTAGATGTTCAACATGGAATACATGCTTTGGGTTGGTTACAGCTAGTGCCGGGGAGCTGAAAACCCCTCCCATATCATCTGAATCAGTAGTTCGGGAACATTTTGGGTTCCCAATAAATTACGCCAACATCAAAGAGAGAATGTAGTTCATAGACTAAGAATGTCTGCTGGCTCTGTTATACTGAACTCAGATATTGTTTGGGAATCACATCCCACATGCTAACTCATTTTCAATGACATCATCCAAGTGTGTACTTTTGCACGGAAATTCAGACAGGGCTCAAAATGTATAGAGGTATATGAATCCCTTGGTCGGACCATGCAGTTTTTACGGGGACACAGACGGGGCCCTCACCTTATCGCCATCCGTCCCATTCAGCCCCCCCTCTCCGGGCTCCCCCTGTCGAAAAAAGAGCAAATATGAAGCTTCTTGGGTGCCTGGGGCCGTCCCTGGCTACGCTTTCTATCGGGCAATGAAGGAACCACAGAATGCTAATCCGCCATCAACGCGGGGAGCCGCCTGGATATTCATCAGTGGCTCCATCGATCGCAATACAGCGGTGGCTTCGTGTGACCGCCGTTGGCTGTGGCACCTTTGTGATTCTGTATCGATTGATAGTATGCAAATAAACAGCAGTGAGGAGCCCCCCCCCCCCCGAGGAGAAACATCTCGCGCCCTCATCTCCTCTGAAGCATCGACAGATATGACTGCCACCTCACTTTCAGACTGGCTAAGAGGAGGATTGGGCTCCCAGTCTCATTTGAACAATCTGCAGATGGGTTAGGCTTGTCAGGAGTGCCTATGTTAAGCGTACCGGCATCCCAGCAACAACCGACACCTCCCCACAGGATGTGGGCTGTAAATGACACATATATTTTATTTAGCAGACACTTTTATCCAAAGCAATGCACAATTGGGGAAGCAGGGCTGGCCAGTCCCTGCAGCAATTGGGAGAAAATGGCCTTGCTCAGGGGACTAACAGTGACATCACTCTACCGACCAGGGATTTGAATCAATGACCTTTTGACACAGACACAGCGCCCTAACCCACTGAGTCACACACTGACATACAGAAATCAACTGCGCCATTCTTAACAAAGGGAGTAACAATACACCATTTTCCACCGTGCAAATCAGGACAAGCTGGCTCTGAAATGGGGGGGGGGGCGGGATTTCAGAAAATCAGATGCAGTACAGATAAGAAGCTGGTTAATCTGGCCGGCTGTGTAGGTCTCACCTTTGGACCTGGAGCTCCATGCAGTCCTGGGACGCCCGCAGTTCCTGGGTCACCCTGATGAGGACGAGGAACAAACAACTTTATTTTTCATGTCAGACCAACCAAGCTGAGCACGGTTACTCTGAGCGAAGCGTCTTCCTGACAGCATAAATACTACTGCGCATCCTGTCCAGCCTTTGAAAAAGGACCAGAGGATCCATTTGTTAACGCCTGTCCTTTACTGGTCTGGGCATAGCCAGTCTTGCACGTCCGGTGTGTATGGAAACATATGTCTCCCAGGTTGCAGATGATGGTGTTCATGAAGAAAGTGATCCTACTGTAACTAGCGATTTCTCATCTGACAGTCAGAAAAAAACAAATCACCCAGCCTGCAAGTGAACATAACAGTCATGCCACTTTCTTATGTGTGAACCAGCCTAGTATGATGGCGATTTCAGCAGAGAACAAGCACAAAACCCATCACCCTAACTTCAACCCCAACCGTAACTATAACCAAACCCCTTCCTCTAGCGCTCACTGTAAAGGTCACTCTGCATTTTAATAGTTTCAAAGTTTAACCCAAACCTGCCTCCTTATATATGAATGCACATCACACTAGGACTGAATGATATTACGAAAAAAAATCACATTGGCATATTTTTAAATTTGCAATACAGACGCTCCTCTACTTACGGACTTTCAACTAACAAAATTTCAGACATACGAACGAAGAGGATCTTTAAGTCCAAATTGTGTTCACTGGGCTCCCGCTTCTCGTCCGCAACATCAAAATTTTTTTCTGCACTCCAGTTCCGCCTAGTACGACTTCTGGCCACTACTCCCGCTGTGCAGCAGCGTAGCGTGCGTACTTCCAGCATCCTAGTTCTTTGTACTTGCGTATACCCTTAAAATGATGGTGAATAACGACTTACGAACATTTCAAGTTGCGAACGGCCGTTCGGAACGCATCTCGTTTGTGAGTAGAGGAGCGTCTGTATTTATAAAACCAAAAAATAATTGAAAATATAAGCTACAGCCAAACGGAACTTGTTATTATCTACTAAATAAATGGGTGGTGAATTGTGCCAACAGACACAAAGCTCTGCTGACAAATCATCTGAACATTTTGGGTTCCCAATAAATTACGCCAACATCAGAGAGAGAAAGTAGTTGATAGACTAATAATGTCTGCTGGCTCTATTATACTGAACTCGGATATTGTTTTGGAATCACATCGCACATGCCAACTCATTTTCAATGACATCATCCAAGTGTGTGCCTGGAAATTGAGACACGCTCAATATTCTCTCTGTGGAACACCAAATATTTCCATACAGTGGAAGGCAAATGTCTTTTGGTGGCCAGTTCTTGTTCACGGTTCTTCTCTTCACTCATTTTTATCAAATTTCTTACAAATGCGCCACAAGATGTATGAGTGCGTCCAACAACAAGGATGAAAATTGTTCAGAACTGAATGAAAAGTAGCAGAGATAAATCTTTGACTGTATTGTTTTTTACATATACTGTACTGTACTACAATCTTGGAAAGGAATCGTAATTAAAATTGCAAACCTTGCTAAGTTTTGCTTCCTGTGACAGAGTAAAAATGTTTTACTGTAACTTAATGATGGTTTCAACCCAGCTGACTGTCATGGTCCTTGCAATGTGACATCTGCATAACACACAATGTTGATATTAAAACAGCACATAACACAGGCCTACTTCCCAGCATGCTTCAGTGCACGTGAACCATCACACAAAGCTCCCCAAGTGAGCATCAGTTTCAGAGAGCGTCTTGAACCCTAACCGGCCTCCTTACATACGAAAGCACACATCCCAGCATGCTTCAGTGCACACACGCCGTCCCACAAAGCTCCTTCTAAGTGAGTGTTGGCCTGGGTGTGCTTTCGTGGGACAGGTCATGACATGGTGGCAAATGTCAATGATTGAGATGGCCTACCTTTAGGCCGGGCTCAGCAGGGGCGCCGTCGTCGCCTCTTTCCCCCTGCAAGCACAGGCGGCACATTAGCAGACGGTCCGGAAAGCCTACAGCGACACACCCACGGCCACAGGTGTTGCGGGGCCCCATTACACCAAGCAGCCAGCAGCTGTGCCTACAGATACTGTTACCCGATAATTGGGAGGTCACATGTCTCAGACATACAGTAAGCCTGTTTGGCACACCCCGATGCCATTGCTCTTGGGGGGGGGGGGGGGTGGGCGGGGCATGCAGGGTAAGGGCCCGGGTTGGGGCTTTGCGGTGCGGGGCGGGGGACCGGGCCCCCCCCCCGCGGGCGGGGGGGGGGGGGGGGGGGGGGGGCGGGGGGCATGCAGCGTACGGGACAGCGTGGGGGGTTTGCAGAGCGTGGCGTGAGACCGGGCCCCCCCCCCCCATCTGCATTTAGGGAGGCAGTCCGCAGCCCTGGTCACGTAGCTCTGAGCATGGAGCTGGCTGTGAACTCTGCCTTGTGGCCTCATTCGGGATTCAAGGCCGAGGCTAATTGGCACAGGGTCTGTAAGGTCTGCAGAAGGTGCCCCCCCCGGAGGACCTCCACCTCAGTCTGCCTTTAAATATTTACACCTGTTTCACATAGTCTCTTTCTCTGCCTCCATTGAGAGGCAGAGAAAGATTTGAAAGAGGATAAAATGAAGCCATCAGACAACGTTGGCTTATTAAGCCATTCCTGGGCCAGAATTTGGCGGCACAAAGACTCACCTTATGTACTCTACCAGAGGCTGATCTGAATCACCAGCATGGCTAACCTGCTCATTAATGTCAAGGAATGATCCGGGATGTAGGGAGCACTTCTTCTGTCTGCCTTTATCCCCCCCACCCACAGCCCCCCATCTGACCTGAGATGCTGCCACAGCCCCAGGTGACACTTTCCCCACTTTCCAGCCTGGACTGTTTGTTTACTGATAGACTCTCGGCATAATTTTAATTAACCGTGAACAGTAGGATGACAATGTCAGGAGAGTGAGGCAGATCTCAGACTCAGCTGTCAGTCAGAGCAGCCAGTTTCAGCTTCTGCTCAGACTATTCCTAAACTGGAGCCCCCCCTCAGGAATTCCTAAGTGCCTTGAATGGGAAATCCAATTAGAAGCAGTTCACTAAATACACCAGCACCTGGAGCATGCAAACAAATGGGAAAAACACATTCCACTTACAGACGGGGCCTGGCATAGAGGCCGCGGTTACAGATGGGGCCTGCCGTCGAGACCGCGCTTACGGACGGGGCCTGGCATCGAGGCCGCGCTTACGGACGGGGCCTGGCATCAACTCCACATTTACAGATGGGGCCTGGCATCGAGGCCACGCTTACAAACGGGGCCTGGCGTAGAGGCCGCGCTTACAGACGGTGCCTGGCGTAGAGGGCGCGCTTACAGCGGGGCCTGGCGTAGAGGTCGCGCATACAGACGGGGCCTGGCGTCGAGGCCATGCTTATAGACGGGGTCTGCCGTCGAGGCGGAGCTTACAGACGGGGTCTGGCATCGGAGCTGCGCTTATAGACTGGGCCTGGCATCAACTCCACGTTTACAGATGGGGCATGATGTAGAGGCTGCGCTTACAGAAGGGGCCTGGCATCGAGGCCGCGCTTATAGACGGGGCCTGGCGTAGAGGCCGCGCTTACAGACGGGGCCTGGCGTCGAGGCCGCGCTTACAGACGGGGCCTGGCGTCGAGGCCGCGCTTACAGACGGGGCCTGGTGTCGACGCTGCATTTACTTTCATCCCAGCAAATGAGAATCTGCCTCCCAGCTTTTAGGGGGATGGAAGATTTTACAGTTTCCAGTGAACCCCACCCTCCACTAAGGAGACTCACACTGCTGGCTAGCCATTATCGATAAAAAGTCATGCGGTTTGAACGTGACAGGTTTCTCTGTGGTGTGCAGCTCCAGAGGCAGCTTTCGGAGTAACCATGTCTGAAGCTGCACTCACGCTACCCTGCATTCAGTGGGGGTTTTGCTGGACGTTGTCAGTGCCTCTTCTGGTCCCACCGCCCATAACAGGACTCAAGACAGCCATCAGTGTCCGCTTAACACATATTGACCTCACCTCTGATCCTCCATAACCAGGACTTTTACAATTAAGTCTTCTGGAGGAGGAGGAGGGTGAAGAATGACAAACATTGCAAGGAGTGAGGTATACATTCAGCTAATATGGTGTGTTTTCATAGTCAAAGAGCAATATGCCCGACCAGGCAGCTACAGAATATTGTGCAAAAAGATCCAGTGGCTCAAGGGGCAGTGGGCAGATATGAACTGGATGGTGGGGCTTCAACACTTCACTCAGCAGAGTCTCTGGAGCTTGAGGAGGTCTACAAAGCTGGAAAGAAATCTCCAACTGAGCAGGTTGCCCTCTGAGTAGGAACCATAGACAAGGGGGCTGTCATTCACTCCCAGGGACAGGGAACAGCCATAAACATGAGTTTGGTTTATGGGCAGCCCGGTGAAAATGTCAGATGTCCAAAAGGTTTCACTTAACAGTAAGATATTGCCAAATAGTGAGAAGAGTGAGTCTGCAGTGATACCGCACATGTTTACCGTCGACTGTCACGTAAACAACAAGTGCAATGCTCTAATCTCTCTGTTTGCAAACGAGTCAAATCCTGGCAGGTACAGAGAGGAGCATCTGAAGGTGGGGGTGCAGGGAAAGAGGGGCAGACCGAGGAGAGCAGAGCCTGCAAGGCGGAGTGGCCGGGGCAGAGCGGGGGCTAAACCACATGCTCTGAGAGGGGGCCGGATCACTGTCCGCGGAGGCCGGCAATCCGAGAATGGGAATGCGTTAGGACACATCACAGCGATAGGAGACACAAGGCAGCTGACAGGCCCCTCCCACCACCTCTGGGTTCGAGTCTCGGTGCCAATCGTGACCAACCCGAGAAGCCAGGTGGAGCAGCAGCTCCTTCCCCGAGGCTGCCAGGACACTAAATACCCTGCTGCACCCCCCACCCCCCCCAGCCTGGCACTGCTCACTTTAACTCATAAACTTACTGTTATTATCTTTTTATTGTTCGTTTTTAGCCACCATATGCTTAATCCACTCCGTTATGCGTTAAAACACCTACAGCCTGGTTTACCTGGTATTTTCGAATGTAAGCTCTGTGCAAACCCTCCCCCTGTCACTCTCTGCATGTCACACCGCGGTCCTGTGGGGGAACACTACTTTGTGGCACTATGCACCTGCATATGGACAGCATGACAATATACCCGCCTGACTTGACTTGAAGCACGCCTGTGTCCCGCAGGACTGTGACAGCTGCACCAAAAGACGTCATGGCCTCCTGCTCACCCAGAGCTCGCTTCACCCAGAAACATAGCGGCTCAACGCCACCGCTATTCTCTCCCTTCAGCCATTAACCGAACCAAAACCATCACCGCTGCCTTCAGACGTCATTCAAATTTCACAAACCCAGTGTTTTCTCACTGCATAAAATACTTGGTTTCAGGCTCCAAAGCGCTTTTCCACAAACTACTGTGATTTCAGACATTTCCCATTTCTAATAACTAATATTTACAGTAAAACCCCAGTTCACACAATGTGAATGAGCAACAAAACTATATATGCAAAGTAGGTTTGGGTGTGTTGCCTGGTCATGGGGACCAGATTAAAAAAAATCTCCACAGGAGTGCAAATCAATTCCGCAGCTGTGTCCCAAACACACGTAACACGTTTCAGTCACATGTTCTCGTGTGGAACATGTGCTGCTCAATCCAGTTACTAACACTACATGTCATTAATAGCCCTTCACGGCGCCCATTGTCCCCTCCCCCAAAACCGGGCCCAGCTTGATTAGCGGCGTAGTGAAAAGCCCATTCCATGTCCCTGGTCTGAGATCCTCGCTCTGGCTGCCCGATCGGCGGGATGCTGACCCCGTTTCCGCATGGGGGTGTGCTTCATTTGCTAAGCGGAGGCCAGTCTCTACCGATGACCTCGACAGCGGCACACTTTGCTCTGTAGAATGTTCCAGGGCCGCAAACAAAGAAACCTCGATTGAATAGGTGGTGATACAGGAAACAGGGCTAAGCGTTGGCGTTAAGGATGCCTCTAAGCTCAGTAAAGCCAGTCATTGTTTGTCTAATATGATATGTATGTTATGCTATGTGATATTGTCATAGTGTCATGTTATGTCACGTCATGCATTGTAGATTGACAGTACTCTCCCCCGTCTCCCCTCCCCTTAAATTATCGATAATGGTACAGTATTTTTTGCACTCTGTAAACCATCTCACAAACACTGTCTTTAGATCTATAATGTCTGTCCAGTCATGAATGCTGCACCCTGGGCCAGGAGGAACATCATTTTATTTTGTTATTTCTGTTCTGTGCATGCCCAGGGTGACAATAAAACTTTACTTGCTTCATGTCTATAACACCGAAGGGAGGGTCACTAAACCCCATCTTTACCGTGTAGACGGTGTACACCGCATCCATCATCAGAACAGATCGGTATCCAGGCAGCTGTTTTCATAAGACGGATCTATTTAAGAGCGTAGCTAAGTAACATTTAGCACCTTGCTCCCTCTTTTATATATGCAGTATACACTAAAGGCCATCATTCAGTGAACAAAGCACAACATTTGTTGCGCTAACGTAAACAGCAGATTTCCATTCCTGCCTGTCTGGCCGGATGATTTACTGCAGGAAGGCCTCTGAAAGCCAAACAAAGTCCTCCCATGAAAAATGTCTCCATCCCCAGACCACACAATGGCGATTCCGCGGGTGACCCTGGAGGCCGCGGGTTCGGAAGGGCCCTCAGCACCTGTTACTGCTAATGAATTCCAGTCATTCCCCCGCCAGGGGCCCAGGGTCACTGGCCGACATCCCTGCAGCGCACCCTGGGACGGGCGTAAAAATCAGGAACGGGGGTCGGAACTGATCACCCAAAATCACGGCAACTTTGCAAGTAGCATTTCTGCCAGGATGACTTGCATGCTGGACAGAAAATTGTACAATAAATCATGAGCATCATACCTTGTCTCCTTTGTCCCCCTTGTGCCCCGGAAGCCCTACTGGACCCGGCAAACCCTGCTCTCCCTACAAAGCAGACACACAAAGTTACTCATGTCTCCTCCATTAACCCCAAAGCATCAGCAAACCTGACATGCCCACCTCTAACTAAAGCTTGGACGGGTCATCTGAGATGGAAAACACCGCCGCTCAGGCCAAAACCGCCCGTCCCCCTGGCGATTGTGCCGCGAGCTCGTTGGGTAAATGTGCTTTAACTGCGCTTTATTTTGCATGAGACATTGGGGGGCGGGGTGGAACACACAGTCCTCAGCTGTGTTAGAGAATAATTACTGTGAAACAGACGTGCCTTCGCCGGCGAACACTGGCATCTGTCGCTGGACCGCTGGATTGGCTGGGAGAAGAGGCTGGGGATGAGGCTGGTGGCTGGCGGAGGGGCCGTTGCACACTGATGGGGAACATGCTGACCATTAAAAACAGCTCCTACCCTCCTGAGGAACAGTGTATCACTTAGCAATATCCAGCCCCTTATATGGTGTTCAATTAAACATTAAGTTAACTGGTGTCCCATCCAGCCTGGTGCCCTTCGCCAAACCTGACCAGAAGAAGCAGTTAGAGATGGATGGACGGAAATATGCATAAATATGTCACATTAAAACATTAAGCTGTATTTATATGAAAGAATTTCATTTAAAACTTTGCTTACACACCTCAGCAGCTCTGAAATGGTTGATTTAACGGAAGTTTTTTTTTGACAGCATGCACAGTACTGCTGCCATACGAGTATTATAAACACTTACAAATCATAAAGAATTTGTTTAGTACAGCTGATGGGAATCAGAAGCGGCACTTTTTGGCCAACGCCCCCTGCTGGGAGAGGGCTGGTGCTGCTGTTGCTACTTCTCCTGTCTGTAGATACGATAACTTCCAGTCTAAACACCATTTGGTAGTGACGGACGAAATGGCACTTCATGAACCATTTGCTGTATTTTTTCACCCTACTTGGGGGCACACTTGGTTTGCTTTGGGACATGCTTTGTGCCCTTTGTTGAATAGGGAGCACCATCCAGTGGGGTCAAAAAATACAGCAAATGGTTCAAAAAGAGTCATTTTTTCCATCACTACTTTGGTATTACAGCTCAGTCGCATGTCCCGTATCCGTGTGGCCCATCTGCACGTTAAACCCGGCACCGGCTGCATGCAGGGGTGCCCTGGGATGCGGCGCCCTCACCGTAGACCCCGGGATCTCGCAGCAGCTCTCCATCTCGACGCTCTTTGGGTCACAGTAGATTAAGATCTGCTGCAGCTCGATCTGGGAAAGGGAGGGCTGTCAGCACCGTGTTCCTGCTCAGTTCAAGCTAAAGAGGAATCACAGATTTCCCAGCTGAGAGGGACACGCGGATACTCCGTCAAGATACTCTTATGAAGACCGTTTATCTCACGTGACGATTACAGACTCGGAGACACACGCTTGCCCACACTCACATCCACGGGCCGGCCGTTCTCGACCCGCGTGGCGATCAGCGTCCTTCCGCTGATGTCCACGCCATCCTTGACGTCGGTGAGGCGCCGCTCGATTAGCTTGCAGTCCACGTAGATGGAGAGGATGCTGGCCTGGACAGACACACTGAGCCTATGCCACTGACGGTCAAACAGCACCTGCAGGTCGCGGCTGCGGAAGGTGTGCTGCTGCTGGTCAGTCTTCAGGGGGCCGCGGGTGGAGAACTCCAACACCTTCTTGGCACCGTCGATGATCAGGGACATCTGCATGAACAAGGCAACAGGGAGGGCGCAAAACACCCTGTGAGATTTAGGTTCAGATAGGCTTAAGTACAGGAGGCTCTATTAGGATTAGGGTTGGGCTCAGAGAGGGATTGGTGCAGTAAGACATTTTTGTAATAATGAATCTCTTACCTGTGGGGCTCCGGATGCATCAGACATCTGCCAAAGGTACCAGCGGTCTTTTTTCGTGGTTTTCCTGAGCCGGAATGTTGCAGCCAAGGAAAATTCACTGGGAAGCCCGTTGGGAAAGACCAGTCTGGAAAGACCCAGAGTGGAAGCTGAACTTTCACGAAAAGCTTGACCACAGTCCATGTTCACCTGTCCTACGCATACAGCAGTGAGGTGATCCAAACGGGTCAGAGACGGCAGCGAGGGAAGGGCTCTGCCAGGCACAGTGGCCGAGCCCCTGTCAGCTTCTGCTCTGGTGGGGATGAGGCCCTCTGACCAAAATCCCAAGGCCAAAACAAACCCCTTTTATCATCTAGACAAACATTTCAGGTAGATGAACTAACAGAGCATCAGGACAGAAACTGCTCTTCACGAAGGCTTTGACATTTCTGCGTGAAGGCCAGTAAGGCACCTTAATACCGAGCAAAGCCGTCAAACACAGAAGGCTGGGTCGATCGCACCCCTACAGTCCTGCAGTAATAAACGGAACCGCCCCCCTCAGGCGGGCATTAAATTTAATTCCCAGAAATCCCATTACAGTAAATCCCACAGATATTGCTGAAGTCTGTCTTTTATGAAGGGAAACAGCCCTCAGTTCAGGCCTCGTGGGAATCCACTGCCGATGACTGCTTTTACGCGATCAGCCTGAGGTGTGCGATCAGCATCTTAGCCACACCCACCATTTTTATGGCCTAAAAGCATGTAATATATAGGGAATCTTTAGTTAAGGTCTGACAACCAACAAAGGATATATGTATAAAAAGATATATAAAAAAAGTATTTGTCTTTGAGACGTATATTTATTCCATAACTTAGGGTCTGGAAGATTCAGCCCAAACATTCTACTGAGTACTTAGATAAAAATAATGGCCTTCATTTAAGATACAGTACACTCATACAGTATGCTTTGATTTTATGCCAGTTGTGATTTATGTAGTCCCCCTAATTTTGTTTCGGATGCACGAGACTTACAGAAGAGAAAACATATTACTTATTATCGATCCATATCCCTAAGTTATCAGATTAGATAAACTTTGTGCATCCACTTAGGAAAACAATGGTTTTTCTTTTCTTCAAAATTCCTCATAGGTTTTATGTCTCTGAGAAACTGAGAAAATACCAACAACCCATGCAGTTGATTAAAGTGCACCATTAACATACTTTTATATATTAATATATCTTCAGAAACATGGTAACAAACAATCTCTGAAATCTTCAAACTGCTCTTTTTCCCTGACCTTCTCTCAAAACTTCTACGTCCTCTGAAAGCATTTTAAAGGATAAATTAAATTTGTGCTTATGCGGAATAGCAAAGTCAGTCTGTTTGGGTCGACCCTTTTAAGTATTTCCCCTTGTATTTAATTATCCGTCATATTAAAAGAACAAATGAATAATTAATTTTTCACTAAAATCGCCCGTTCCGGCGCTGACAGCTGACGGAGAGCTGCATGAGGGGTGACTGAAAATTAGTTTCTGCTCCAACAGATAATCTCATGTTCTCCAGTGTCCCCTGAATTCGTGAAAACGGGGGGCAACATTGACAGGTTTATTATAATGAAATATGCTGGGAGAGAGAGTCATGTTGTAGGGCCATGTTGTAGGACACGGATGGCAACAGACACAGATGAAAGAGGAATGTGGCAGACAGACTCCCTGGGGACAGTAGACTCTTTCCATTCATTCATTATAATTCAAGGACATTGGAATAAGTCCTGCTGGAAGGACCAGAGCTGTCTAAGGTCAGCCCGTCTGAGGTGAGACTGCTGAACAATCAGCCTTAAGACCAAATGCTGCCGGAAAATGTATTCATACGACGGACTTAAGGGTGGCCAGTGAAGACAGACAACAGATTTAGGGGGCTTTGAGGTTCTGCTCGAACCTCCTGACAGACGGTAAGTTGGTGCAGCGTGCTTGTGATGACCCCAGAAAGCTGTGGGGTCAGAGAGCCGCCACCCCCAGGCTCCCAGCTGCCTCAGCTTTTGGCATCAATCCAGCATGTGTCACTTACTATTCGTCACGTGTCACATTTTCATCTTTTTCAACTGTTTTTTCTGAACCACGGGAGCTGGATATCCACTGGGGTCCAAAGCCGATTCGCAAGCCGGGAACTTGTGGAGCAATCGAGAACCAAGTGTCAGACAAATGAGAAAAATGTGAAGGGGTAACTGCGAGAGCAGCCTGAATTGGCCGGTTAACCTTTTAACATGTTTATAGGGGAGAGAAAAGCACTTACAACTGCTGTCGTAAATAAGTACGACTCCACTCCTGGCTCAGTGCCAGTAAACTCCTTTTCAGGAAAAGGAAAACATGAGCTGTAACTCCCACTCACAGCCACGGGTCAGAGCCCGGACGGGTATGTGACGGTACATAAGGGTGTCTATGGGTTAGGGGTAAGTAAGGGTGTGTACTGTATTTAAAGGGGTATACTCTGGTCAAGGCTATATACCATAGTTAAGGGTACATGCTGCAGCTAAGAGGGCATATTGTAGTTAAAGATAAATAATGTAGATAAGGGTATATTCTATAGCTAATTCACATCACTTTCTTGGTGTACAGTGAAAAATTTGTGGTTGGCTGACAGCTCTGGCCGCACGAATCAAATGGTGGGTGTCACTGATGTCCTCTGTGGGGGTGTCTTAAGCTGCCCCGGGGACAGAACACAAGAGGCAGGGCTTGTTGAAACCCATTAATGAGCGAGGAACTGGAACAAGAGGGCGGCCTCATCAAACAGGCGCCACTCGAATGTGGTTGCAAGCATGCGGTGGCAGAAGGTCATTTTGGCCTGGAAAATACATCGAAGGTTTATTTTGGAAGCCAGGAACTGAACTAATCCTTCATCTCTTAAAAAACACGTTCCAGGACAGTGGAGGCTTCCATCTCCATGTAACTGTATCAATCGGGGCCCAGGGAGCTGGGAAAGATGATCCTGGCTGTGTTTCCTGAGGGTAAAGTGAGAGATGTTTGGAGTTTGTGACAGGGAGCCTTCCCTCCCCAGCTGACGGGCAGCGTCACCTGTCAGGGCGCTCAGATCATCAAGACTGAGCTCCTTCCTGCTTCACCTCTCACAAACCGGCCTGAAAAGTGGCTGAATCGGCAGGCCGCCAGTTGTAGGCGGTTCCCAGAGTGACGGCGGTCAGAGTTTGCTGCCCAAGGCGCGCCCCCCCCCCCTCGAGTGTCCTGCATCGCGCCGTGTGACGTGATTGCTCTAAAAATATAGTTTCGCCTGAAGTGAGACGGAAAACACTCAGAACAGAAGCTCGAACTTCAAAACGAGGGAGCGGCAGGCATGACTGCAGAGCAAGCGCAAGGGTTTGTTTGACAACAGGAACGAAACCTCATCAAATATTTAACTCCATTACCTAGAACTATCAACTCAATTGGCGAGCTTATAATGCAACAGTCTCGGTTTATACACAATGTTGGGTAAGATACCTTAATGGCTGTGCAATATAAACGTACAACACTGTAACATTCCACATCTAGAGAAGAGCGGGATATCGGCACCATAAATAGACACATCAAAGAAAAAAACGAAAAGCCAGAGGAAATCAAAGAGCCAGTGTGTATGCGCCAGGGCTACACCGTTGTCACTGCGCTCGTGATTTTTCCATTGCTATTTCCAGGCCTCTCTGACATTCCCCAGGAATTGCGAGCTCCCTTCATCCTCTGGGCTGTGTTGCCCATCTGTGCGCTCGCCCTCGCCAAACTACTCAGTGCGTCTCACCTCACAGTTTGCCCTTATTAGTGAACGCAAATGGGATTATCGGCAAAATATATGGGTCACCGCGTGCAGCCAGCAGAAAGCCAACTTAAGGCTGGTTTTTTTCCCCTCCGGATATCAGCCGGAACGCAGGTAAGCCTACACTCTGAGAAAAGGCCCCTGCGCAGCCCTGAAACCCGAGGCCGGCCTGGCCCTCTGACAGTCTGTTCGGCCCGTATGGGGGATTGACTCATGGGCAGTTTTGGAATCGGTCACGAAGGAGCTGAACACTCTCAGCCATTCGTTACATTTACGTTACATGCTGGTATGAATATCATTTACAGTTTATTTATTAAGCAGATGGGTTTTTCCAAAGCAACATATATTATTGGCGAAAACAGGGTCAGCCAGGGCCTGGAGCACTTGGGGGGTTAAGGGCCTTGTTCAGGGATCCAACGGCGATGCACTCTGCTGACCCTGGGACTCAAACCAGCAACCTTCTGATCAAAGACACAGTTTTCGAACCTGCTGAGCCACACCCTCTCATTCAGGCTGCAAGGCCCACTCTCAGCACCCACCATCTTGCATCTGCTACACCAAAACCTCAAACATGATTCACAGGCAGGAAGCACTCTGAATACACTGCTAGGGCATCACAGATCAAGGGAGAGCTAACTGGTTAATGGTGGTCAGAGAATATTGCCATTGGGCACCCTTTTCACACTCAGGAATAAAGCAGAGCCTCGTGGTAACGACACCTGACCAGCTGAGGCCCCGCCACAGGCAAACAGACAGCCTGAGGGCAGCGAGACACCTGCCCCCCCTCGCGCCGGCGGGGTTTGACTCACTCAGTCCGCTTGATGAGAGGCGTGCCACCCAGCCTGAAAGTCGCCTGCTCTTCTGTGACTGTCCCTTTACGGAGAAGGAATCTCTCTGTCAGGTCGAACCCTGGGGGGGCAGAGATTTGTCAGCACAGAGTTGCGATGCAGCTTCCCCAATCCCCCCCCCCACCACCACTATCACGTTATACCCTTGCAAAGGTGAAAAAAAAATGTGTTTTTGGGAAATGAATGCGATGTAGAAAGGATATCAATTTCATGCTCTGCTGGCTTTATTTTATAAGGGTGGCACGTACTTGCTAAGCAAAGCCAATACACAGACTGCTTACCAAGCCTCTGTTTGGGCCTCGCCGGCACATTCTGCACACTAACATTCTGCACTAATATGAACTCACGGCGGAGAAGACGGACACTCACCCGTGAATTTGTGAAAAGGCCGCAGCTGCTCCAGAAATCGCCGATGCTCAACTTGCAGCACGGGACAGGAATCAGCAGCTAGGAGATCAGCCAGGAGATGGTTCACTAGCGTGTGTATGTAGTTTCACTAGCGTGTGTATGTAGTTTCACTAGTGTTTACATAAAAACATCCGTAACTGTAAGGAATGTACCTAAGGAGTGTATCAGCAGAAAGAGTCCAATTAAAACTCCTCACATCACTGCTCATGCTCCTCAACTGTCAAAACAACTTTACAGCATCTTATAAACAGTTTAACTGCAGAAAACACAGTGACAGTTTGGCCCAATTAAAGCGGCGGGACTCGCATTTCCGGTCTGCAGTGGAGTCCGGTGTCTAGATCATTAGGACGACCTGCCTAAACGCGCCAGCGTCTGCCTTCCTTGCAGACATGCTTATTCGCTGTAGAGTGGTGTCCGTGACAGTCAGCATACTAGACATTTGTGTGTTTCTACAACATCTTTCACTGAATAAATCTCAAGATTAGACGTTATGCACCAAGCGGCCCCACACCAAGACTGAGGACATCATCATTTCATTTAATTTTCATCAGCTCATTTCATTTTCACAATTTAATTGAATAATTTCATCTGACGCCTGTCAGATGAAATGCAGGTCTTCCCCTCCTGCCCTCTGAACCCAGGCCATAGGTTTAGTTTCGGCACTGATATGGACCAAATCAGCCCCGAGCTCCCCGCATCCACAGTACTGATAGGGACACGTTCCTGTCGTCTGTACCAAAATCTAAAAATCTACACCCTTGCTCTGAATTACCCTAAACACCATCTCTATCCCTGCCTTGATCCGCTGGCCTGCGATGGAGCTTTCACACTAGAGAAGCATACAGAGTCACAGAGGATGCCTCTTTGACAGAAAAGCCTTTCCACCATCCTTGATTAACTGTCACCAGTGTTCACTGCAAGCACTGAAAACAGGCCTGAGGAAACAGGCAAATTAGAGCTTCCACTTTAACAGCATCAGTCCTTTTTTAACATGGAATCATAATGTCTATCATCTACGAGTTCAAAAATTACCTCAGCTGCTGACTAAAAATGCCATTATTGTAGTGATTCATATTCATAATGCTAATTATAAAAACAACATTATTTCAGAGGTGGTAGTTATTAAACAGAAGGCTGAAATTCTATCCTTACCAACAAATCAAGTTTGGCTAAAATATAGGCAATTCATCATTCTTTTTAAAGGCACATGAATTTTAATGTGACAAAATGAATAAGGTGATGCGGTACCAGAGCTTTCGCTGAAGGCCATCCCGGCGCCCAGGGGCGCAAGCCAGAGGAGCAGAGCCCAGTGGAGGCGGACACCCATGGCGTGCCTCCCCGCAAGCCTGTGCAGAGAAAGGGACCTTAATGCTGCTTTCTGACACAAGAGCACGGAACTTTGGTGGCCATGCCATTTTTCTGTGGTAATACCAATGAGTGCCCGATGAGTGACCGAGCTCAGCCATGACAGAAAAGCCCTTATCTGCTGGCCTTTTAGGTGACCATGCCATGTTTCTGTGGTAATACAGCCCAGTGATGAATGACCAAGCTCAGCCATGACAGAAAAGCCCTTATCTGCTGGCCTTTCAGGTGACCATGCCGTGTTTCTGCGGTAATACAGCGCAGTGATGAGTAACCGAGCTCGGCCCTGACCGCAGAAAGCCGCGGTTAACCGCGCCTGCACCGTCTCTCCCGTAACAGTAGAGTTATGAATGACAGTCATATAATGCCAACAACGTAGCGCTGGCCTGTGAAATGAGACCTCCAGGATTACATTTCACAAACTCCTCAGCCTCCAAATAACCGCACCTCCACGGAATATAAAGCGCTTTTATCACCGAGGTCCCCTCTTGAAGCAGCAGGCGGTTTGCTTACAGGGCTGGTAAAAAATTTATTCAGCATTTATTGGTGCGTTTTTCCCCGGTCTGCGTTCATTCATGTCCGCTATGGGATCCCATGGCTCCGCGCTTAACCGTAAACGCGAACCCGATTAAATAAAACCCGTCTCGCATCCACCGTGCTTAGGAAATCACGTAGTCGAACACTCACACACACACACACACACACACACACACACACA
The DNA here is from genome assembly GCA_026777985.1 of Mormyrops attenuatus. Lineage (NCBI taxonomy): Eukaryota > Metazoa > Chordata > Actinopteri > Osteoglossiformes > Mormyridae > Mormyrops > Mormyrops attenuatus. Next base: position 2,015,206 of record JAODKC010000064.1, on the reverse strand, counting down.
CACACACACACACACACACACACACACACACCTCCTGTGAAACGAACACGGAAAGCAGCCAAATATTTCACCAATGTGTCCATCACCCTATACTGGCCGAGGATCACTTTGCTCCCCAGTTAATTGTACCATGCGGACGGAGACGCGTCGCTGCAGGAAAACAGACACTTGTTTCAATGCAAACACCGCGCAGGTCAAATCCGAGGCTTCAATACTGTCAATTATTTCACTTTGCAGTTTCTTCATTATTTTTCCCGTATAAAAAACAACTGGCAACACCATATGCTTCCGTTACACATTTTAATGTATTTCTATTCTGAGTCCCTATGCGAGCGTTAAAAATGATTCGCACGCGGCCAAATTCACCTCCGCCGGAGAGTGACTGCGCACGTAAAGACCAGACACGGGCGAAGTGAGGAAAGTGAATGGGAGTGAGCGCACAACCCGGCTGCACACACTCACCAAGCACACGGATAACAGCCTGCACTTAGTCCCACAGCCTCAATGAAACACATGTCTCAGCATTAACACCCCGAGAATAAGCAGTAGAGCGAAACCAGCCCGGTTCTCAAATACTTACATGCCAAGAGAAAGTTTCCCGCAAGGCGCAAAGAGCCTAGAGGCGTGAAGCGCGCATGCTGACGGGAGCGTCTCCAAGCGCACTGGGAATAAAAAGTCAGAATGGGATCCGCTGCTGGATCGCTGTCCTTATTAGTCGCGGCGACTGACCCTCCCACTTACTCATTACTAGAGTACATACAGCATACATGTCGGGATGAGGAGCGCAAAGACGGCAGATAGCCCATACACCATGTGTAAAAGTTGCCTGCGTTGGAGAAAAAGCACGTCTGGAAAAAAACAAAAGGCAAAATGTCCAAGGGGACAGCAGGCAAAATCCGTTCAATAAGCCCTGCTGTGCCTGCAGTCCCTACCTTCACAGGTTGGAAAGTACATCGTCAGCTCCTACAGCTTGGGGACAAACGGGAAAGGTGGCTGTAGAGCATCCTAATGGAGGCACACACCGCCAGCAGGTGCTCTACCTCCGGGCGAAAGCTGCGCGCCTCCCCCTGCATGCAAAGCACTGAAATAGACTTTTGCTCGTAGTTTCTTCCAGTGCCTTAAGTGACTATTTTAGTCTTGCCTGACACAAATACCTCCATCGGACGTTTCGCAACTTCTTGGTATGGTGTGGAAGCTGGACAGCGTATGAAGTACCCAATTCGCACATTGCCATAAAGGCTTACGCGCAAACTGGAAATACACAGCTTTTCGTTTTTCTACGAGGCACGAGGCTTAGTTTTACGAAGTTAAAGCGCATCCTACAACGCATATAGTGCTGTTACATGTAGCCGGTGTCTCTATCTTTAGGAGCCCTTGGAGAAATCACGCCTAAATTCACTTTTACATACAAAATTAACCTTGATACGTTGCATCAGGGGACTTGCTAGGGTCTTAGTCCAGAGACCTAATCCGTCGGAGAGTTCCCAAAATGAGAGCATGGCTGTTAAAACATCTGAGCTGTACAAATGATCTGGGGATCGTTCCGATTCATTCACGGCTACGGCCCCGAATGCCCCAGGCTCGGGATGCATCTACATTGCATCCAGAATATGTTGGCTCCGGAGCACTTGAATTACGACTTTTTAATGTCCCGAACATTAAAATGTGATGTCTTATATAATGTTATGTGTAATCAAATCCCACAAATTCCTGGGCTATTAGGTCCTGCCTACTGCAGGCATTCCTAGGATCTGGTACCGTTGTGACCAAATGAGACTTGCCTGACAGTTTATCTTACCACATCCAACCACCAGTTCATAGATGCCCTTCCCTGTCAAGGTCTGACTCTTTTCTTGCAGACTGCCATGATGAAATACCCCTACCCATTCTCATCGGTGCCCTCCACCCAGACACGTCCTTGCTGTTTCTTCCCGGAAGGGTGTGTGGCTCCACAGGTTTGGATGCTCTTCCTATCATCAGAGGATTGCTGGTTCAAATCCCAGAACCGGGTGGTTCATTTTACCAAATGTTCACACACAGGAAATTTGTCTCCAGTTGTCAATGGCTCTCATACATATAGTAGATACATTTGCATACACAGTTAAGAGAAGACAACGGTCACATACAACTTGGCTGGATTCTCAGAATTCTGTTCCTGTTTGATCTGGATCTGTGTCTCTCCTATGTGCCCCAGATTGCAGGTTATATATCGGTGTCAGGCTCCTCTGCAGCTGATCATTTCTCTGAAGATTCACTGGTATGGCTGCTGTGCTACCAGGGCCACCCAGTGCTCTAATGGTCAAACATTGTAATCAGTGGTCTTTTGTGACCTTCTGTTCTGCACTTACTATGCATGAAAAATGCACAAATAAATATGTCATTACAATGTTTCATTCCTGCATGAAGCAGCAGAAATGACATAGAGGCATTTTAAAGGTCTTCAAACTCTTTATTAACACTGTTTTTCTGTGTTTATGATGGTAAATAACACACTTCTATATGTGGGCCCTTCTGACTGAAAAGATTCTGTCATTTTATTATTGTGTAAAGATGTACACAACAATAATGTAAAGATTTTTAGATCAAAGGCTACACTGACCTCTCACTGAATCTTCATCTGTGTGTGTGTGTCTATATATAAAACATTGTTTTTTTTAAGTTCTACTTACTGATTATATGTTGTATGTTGGACTTCCTGGTGGTATAAGTACATTGGTCCTCTTTTTCTGTTAATTTACTCTGCCTGTAAGCCCTGCTGGGGACAGGTAAATACCAATGGCATGGGAAAAGGTAGGCAAGATATTATCAGCGACTCCTGTACCAGTGTTTAGTCACCACTAGAGGGAGTTGACCAACATTAAGGTTATAGAGCAGCCCCATGCTGGGTCACAAATCTGCTTGGCCTTATGTTAGCTGGCCCATAGTCGGGGCCGCAAACACTCTTGCCAAAGGACTTAGTGAAATGCAGGTAAGCAAGCTGGTTGAGATGATGGCCAGAGGGATCTGAGTATATATGCAGCAGTTGATTTAGATGAAGGTGTTGTGTAATTTAGTGCAGATTATGCAGAACTGCATGAAATTTGAATTCAGTACACGACTGTACCTCAGTCCACGCACACATGTCGGCATGGAGCGTTTTCAGCAAGCCCTGTGGCCGTGGCAGTGTAGCACCAGTTAGTCCTGAACTGGCAGCACGCAACTGAAAGGCCTTTCCATGGTGGGTTATCCCAACACAAGGATCCTCGGCGATTATCTCCCAAAGCCCTCTTTTAGGTGTGCGGTTATGAGTACAAAGCTTTCATTGAGCTTCAGGGAGTTTGGATCATCCTTTCTGGTGGCTTTCTGCAGTTCAGAACCAGAAACTTTATTTGCAAAACACAAAAAATACAAGGAATTTCTTTTGGTGCAGGTGGCAGCATGATGCATCAGTTAGAATAGAATAGAATGGAATAGAATAGATTTGAATGGAATAGAATAGAATAGAATAGAATAGAATAGTGATACTTTATTTATCTGTGAGGAAATTCTTTTTTTGCCTACCCTGTCTTGCTCTCTGTGAGACACATGACAGACACATATACAGGTGACACTAAGCTTGGGCCATACAATTCAATAACAATTAAACATACAATTAAACATGTACATCAACACATGGCTTTTGCAGCCCCTGTGGCTTCTTCGGCTAAACCCTAAGGCGTGTCCTCTGCATTGGCTGGACTTTCAATGAGAAAATTCTGCTGTGAAGTGGTGAATCAATGAGAGAATGCTGCTATGTAGACCTGAGACAATGAGAAAATGTTGCCACAGACCTACAAGAAAATGTTGCTTCATAGAGCAAAACCAATGAGGGGGTGCTGCTGCATAGAGACAAGCCAATGAGAAAATGCCGCTACGTAGAGCAGAACCAATAAGAAAACGCTACTTTGTAGACCAGAAACTATGGAAAAATGCTTCTGTGAAAAACTGAACCAATGAGAAAATGCTACTGCATCTAGCAAAACCAATGAGAAAATGTTCCTGTGTAGGGCTGTGTCCTGCCCTGCTCGTTCCGCCCCCTCGTCGACTCCACCTACTCGTTACCCTCGTGTGGATTCCCTGTGTTTACCAGCTGT
>JAODKC010000064.1:1997136-2010689 GCA_026777985.1 Mormyrops attenuatus | reverse complement strand
GTGCTCCCTCCACGAATAAACCCTGCTTTCCCTGATCCCTGGCTCTCCGCTCCTGCTTCCTCCGGAACGGCGTGACAGGCTGCCTCAAAATGAAAATATTGAGGTGCAGAGGCAGGTTTCCGTTACCATGGCCAGCTACTGGAACTCAGTGTTTCTGTACAGTGTTCACGTGTGCCTCCGGACTCTGTTGGTGCCGTTTTGGAGCTCTTGCTGTCTCTCTCTTCCTTGTCTTTCTGCTCTCCTATTCATTTTTTACCCTGCCATGCTGCCAGCCAGTTTTTTGCCTTCTGATGTTCATCCCCGGTGGTATGGTCACCATCCCTTCAGCAATCTCTCACCGCAAGCCAGAATCCAAGTAAATTTATGCCTAAAATGTGTGTGATGTTCTGCTGTCCTGCCCAGGAAATCCATTTCTTATTCTCTGAAGGGCACTGGATCAAACCCCATAAATGGGATGATGTTTAATTGCTCCCCTGTAGTCAGAGTGCCTTCCACCTGTTTATGTTCCTTCCTGTGTTCACTGTTGCCCTAGCGACCAATGGGATGCTGGTCATCATGCGGTCACGTCAGCCAATGCTGAGTGTGAAGAAAACCATATGTCAAGGCAGAAGACAAGAAGTGCCTGAACTGTCTGTTTGGGTTTTAGGGTTTAGTTACAGTAAAAAATAAGTGACTTCCTTAAAGTGCCATTTATAAATGCAGCATGTCGACTTCCCATATGAACTGGGCTGTGTGGCTCAGCAGGTCTGTGATTGGACGATCGCCAGTTCAAATTCTGGGGCAGACAGAATGATGTCACTGTTGAGGCCTTGAGCATGGCCCTTAACCTCAATTGCTCTAAGGACATTGGCTGACCCTGTTCTCTGCTTGGCACTTGTTTGTAACTTTGGAAAAAGGCATCTAATAAATAAAAATACAAAGTAAATACAAACAGACTATATGTATCAGTATGTACCGCTGAATGTGCTCAGACCACACCCCCAAATGTCCATATACATCAGTGAATCCCCTCAGACCAGACCCCCAGCTGTCTATGTCAGTGAATCCCCTCAGACCACACCCGCAGCTGTCCATATATGTCAGTGAATCCCCTCAGACCACACCCCCAGCTGTCTATTTATGTCAGTGAATCCCCTCAGACCACACCCCCAGCTGTCCATATATGTCAGTGAATCCCCTCAGACCACACCCACAATTGTCCATATATGACAGTGAATCCCCTCAGACCACACCCCCAGCTGTCCATATATGTCAGTGAATCCCCTCAGACCACACCGTAATTCCCATCTTTATCAATAAAGCCTCTCAGTCCACACTCCCTTGTGCTGTTTCATAAAATAACAGGGTGTTACTGTACAGTACTATAAAACAGGATGACTGTTTTATTGTATCTGAAGAGATGCATTAAAGGTTTTGGCTTTGATTACATTTGCTGACATGGTCTTTCCATTTGTAACTTAAGTAGAAGGCAGAGATATTGATTTCAGTTTCCAGTTCTGCACTAGGCCATTTTACACCATGAAATAAAGCAGCTTATTTTTGTTTACTTTTTGCTGCAGCTAATGACAGGGCAGGGTGTTTAATCTGGCCTGAGGTGGACAGTCTATCCGTCCTCGGATCTCTGCCCAGGGCTGCATATTACCTTCTCAGAGCTGAGTCAGCCTGCCGTTATCATTTTAATTGGCTTACGTCTCCATATCATATTTCCCACAGCTACGTTAATTAATTGGACAGGTTCAAGATGACTGTGTGCCTCATAGATAATCTAGGTTTTGCCCTCTTGAAACTGAGGCCCATCTCATTACATTATGTTTAACTTCTGCATTACCTGTATCATTCACAGTGTTATTAACTTACAGTAGCTTGGCACACAGGCAGAGCTGGGGGGGTCAGACTGGGTCTTTTCTATTTTCAGAGTTAGCAGAGCCAACTGCCTTCCAGCACTGGCATTGGAGAGGCTTGGAATTAGACAAAATACAAGACACTGATCCCAAATCATTGTCTGGGAAACATGGAGGAATGCCAGCAGAAAGTATTCTTAGTTCGTGTCGGTGCAGCGATCATCTACGGGGCATTAAGAATTCATCAGCAGCCATGGCAGCATTTACGTCGCTCACTGAATCTCAGAAGACAAACAGAGGCTGTCCCCCCTGCTGCCTGTCTGCTTTCCCCCACCTTTATGAGCCACTTGGCTGTAATCGAATGTCATTTTATTACTGCTATAATGAGACACGGGCTGTAATAAACACTGAATATCTTCTTTTTGTTACAATAAACCTCTGCTGTTGGCCATTACCAAACACATCAAAAGAGATGCATCTGAAACCTGTGCTTTCATGTAGTCGTGCGTGTGTCTGTAGGTAACGGTTTTATATATTTATATGCCCAGACTGTAAGAGATTATGCATTGGTTATATATAACTCACATTTATAGCCATTCTTGAGGCCTGTCATCACATATTTACTAAGATAAGTGCCAAAGCTATGCACCGCACCAGCGTGCTCAGGCCGAACCAGGGCTAATGTCAAACAGGAAAACATGCCCGCAGCCGGCCCAATAAAGAGAAACAGGCCTCCCACATTTACTCCCGAGGCTCTAATAAATAAATGAAAATAAAAGACAAGGTGGGGGCTTTTACCCATTCCTGTCAAATCTGTTACTCTCTGCCATACTCCTGTGTAGAATCTGCTCTGTATGCAGCTGTGTAGCCGCGTGCGCTGCGCCGTAGCCTGACACGCACCTCCCCAGAAACGCAGCTATCAGCGCCAGCCAACGCCGTTCCCTACGGCATAGATTCCATCAGAAGTATGAATCAGCCTTTAGGGCTCACAGCTAGAAGAGGCCTGATCTGCCTGTGCTGACCAGTATGATGTCAGTGGGAATTCCTCAACCCCGCTACACCATACACACAGGAATCCACCGTTGGACGCTTTCTCAAGACAACTCCTGGGTTTTCTTCATAACATCCTCTCCCTCCATCTCTCGGATCACCCAATCCAGTAGCCCATATACAAATCAATCATATGTGCTATCACTGTATTCTGTTCATCCATCCATCCATTTTCTGTACAATTAACCAATAATCTGCTGCAGTCTCTCTGAAAGTGGTTCAGGACCCCCTCCTGTCCACGGAGCAGCTTTCTCTGGCCGGCTTTCAGCCAGTCATCTGCCTGCTGGATTCATTCCTTCAACAGACGCTACTCACCTCCTTGCTAAGAGATCAGTTGGAAATCAAAACCTGGAATTAAATAAGACAGAAATTTACAATACTTATTTATTTTATAGTATATTCTTTTTTAAGCAATTTTATTAAAATATGTTGGTTATAACAAACATTACGTATAGTCGTATACGAATAACGTTTGCCTTGATTCTACAGACGTTCATCCTATCCGGAGTCCCACCCACCAGACGTCATGACGCACGCCATCGTCTCTGAGCACGTATGATCTGATCTGTGATCAGCCAAAACCCATGTATACGTCGCGCAGGCGCCAACAGCCGGCCGCCAAACCGACCCGAGATCAGTGTTGGAGGACGCGGCTCCGCCCCCAGACTTTGTTGCAGGAAGTGAACATGGCGTCTGCTGCGATGCTGTCAGAGTCGGTGCTCGGCTGGGGCATTTTCGCGCTTGTTCTTATGGTAAGGCGGCCTTTCTGTCCTTTATTTCCCCGCTGTCGTTGTTCTTCACACGGGGGCTCCGGACTCCGCTCCGGCTGGCGGCCGATATTAATTATGGCGGCAATGGTGGCGAATGACGTCGGTTTGCTCTCGGCATGTACGGGGCGCCTGGTGGGTTGTTACCGAGGCGTGCTAGGGTACGACGGAACACTGTTTACGGGAACATGTGGCTGCTGATTACGGGGACGCTGACCGCCAGGGTGGCGGTGATTTCGGGCTGTAAGTCCCTCTTTGGTGGCCTCAGGTTCTCTCACAATCTCCCATAAACATCCAGTAGCATCACCACCACCGTGTTTAACCATAATCTGGGTCCCGTCTGCGCTCTGCTCTGTGGTCCAGTCCAGGTCATTGGCCTGACCCTATCTGACTGGTTCATAAGCATCAGGAATAGCCCTGGTCTTGGTCTCAAACCGATCGGCCTGGGTCCAATCTGGGGTCTTTTACATTACATTCAAACTTTACGAAAGTTAATGACGCAAAAGATTTGTACCTTTAGCACTAAACATTTGTTGAACCGTATAATATTTCAGTGCCCATATTTACTCGTCAAAAAGGGATTTTCGTTTCTGCGATGTTTGTTTAAAAGGCTTCCGCCTGTGTTTTCCACACGTCTGCTGCATTGCAGTTACTCCTGCTGTTTCCTTACTAACAGCCTTTCGGTATGGCTGCCTTATCAGCGCTCCGTCTCCGCAGCAGAAAGGCTTACTGTTAAAAATCAGAATCGCCCTGTCCGGAGGACCTCTAGAGAGATCCGCCGCAGACTCGTCAAACCAGCAGCACTTACAGAATACCCGCAGATTTTAATTAAACATAGGCCCCAGCCACAATGCTGATTTTCAGTGGAACAAATATATTATTGATCACGGTGTACATATCGAGTTTGAAACTGCTACGGAGTGCCTTTTCAATTTTCTGGGTGAGAAAATAAATTCTGATTGACTTTTCGTATTTATTATTAGTGTTAATGCTCTTTAATTGAATCTGCTGGGTATGTGTTTCTCTTTTCCTGGGGTGATGCAGTACAGCAGTGACAGGTGTGCAGGATCGCACTCGGGGTTAGGGTTACTTTCTGCCATCTTTAAAGTAATAGTCCACCTGTTAAGGTGAATATGGTTGTATGACAGGTGACACTCAGAGTGGGTGACCAACATGACTGACTATCACCGGATTACCCTGCCCTGTAAACTCGCCACTGAGGGCCGAAAATGCATTTGCCTCCCTCTTTTTCAAGTTGCCTGTCTGTACTTGTCTTTGTAACTTAAAAGTTATTTTATATTTGATTAAACAGATAATTTTAAATTATGCACAGCTGATCTAAGCCAATGTGCTGATATTTTGACTTTGAAACATTTGCTTGAATGAACTTCTCAGTCAGTCAGTGTTAGAATGTGCTGGAAAATGACTCGGGGTTCGTCATCTCTGAATGATCAGCCATTGTGAGCCTGGATGTTAATTCTGCTTGCTCGTAGTGCATTTTGCCATATTTGTGTCTCCTGATCTGGTTTGGTTTCTGTTCATTTTCGGTCATGCTGCTGTCTTTCTGCCCAATGTGTTTTTCCTGAAATGTTCCACCCACACCCGAGACCCACACTCTGCCCTTGATCACGCCAGCAGTGTCCTGGGCACAAATGGGGTCATACTCGACCTGTTGCTTGATCACCTGTCTCCATAGTCTCAGGGCTGTGATTGGCCCATCTGCAAATGTCAGCCCCGCCTCAGTAGGTTCGTGTTTGACCGTGTCCTAACAGCATGTGATGCGTCCCCCCCTTCCTGTCCAGCATGGAACACTGCCCTCGCTGTCCCTGATAGACCGAAAATGTGACTCACTGATCACTTGATTTCATGTTTACGTAAAAAATGCAAATATTTGTTTTTGGTGAGATGTGTTCTAAGCTGAGAGTAGAATATTGATACTTTACTGATCCTTGTGGGGAAACAGTTTTTTCCCCCTATCCTGTCTGACTCTCCATGAGACGCACACGCATGGACTGTAGTGTTTCTGCTGATAACATTTCTTTGTGACGGCCCACCACGCTGAGAGTTGCTGCCATCACTTGGGAAGCCTGATTCCTGCCCTCACACCCGGGGAATGCTGTATGGAATCCAGTTGGTTAACGGCAATTAATAGACTATTTTATGTTGTCATTAAAGAGATACTATTCAAAAGCTATCATATAAAGAACTTATTTAGGTATTTTCCAAGGAAAAGAAAATTGGTGAGGTAGGTAAGCAAAGCAGGTATTTAGTTTGATGGGGGGGGGGGGGGGCAACATAGGGCTCGTCACTCCCTTATATCCCAAACACACACACACACTGAAAGGCACTTAAATATCGCTGTTTTACCGTTATGGTGCCATGAGGGGATGGGGGCCAAATGGTAAATATACCCCTTAATCTATCCTGTAGTAACATTAGCGGTAACTTTCTGACACGGCTCCAGTATGAATGTGAAACCGAAACAGATTACTGTGTTCGAGAAGAATGGGGGAGGAGACTTCACGCCCTTTATTCACTACGTTGACCCCATCGGTTGGGAGGACATGTTACTTTACTGTTATGGAAGACTGAGTGGGAATGAAAATTTATCTACCCTGCGGTGTTTTAACCTAATTCATGAACGGGTTTTGTACGTGACGGGGGTTTGTAATGGGGAATGTAACGGCAGTACAGTTAGCCTGTGTCACGTACACAGTTAGGCTGTGTGCAGTGCAGTTAGCCTGTGTCACGTACACAGTTAGGCTAACACACAGTCAATTTAGCAACCACTAAAAAATGTAGTTAAAGCTGTGACTGAGAAATAACTAGCCTATATTAATTCATATATTCATTAAGTGTTTATTTACCTCTGTAGACAGAGGCAGGTCTTCACCAAACAACAATAATAAAAACACACATGTACAACGATAGTCTGATATCTGCATTTTTTCAGTAGTGCCCCCTTGAAATTGCCCCCACACCAAACCTCTTACTCCACAGGAAACTCTGTACTGTATAGGTGTGGGCAAGCTTGGGGGCAGTTAAGTGGCAGTTGGGGGGTAAGGGCTTTCCTCAAGGGTCCAACGGTGGCATCAGCCTGCTGACCCTGGGATCTGAACTGACAACCTTCCGATCGATGACACCAAGCGTCCTTACCCACTGAGCCCCCTAGGTTTGCACTTTGAAGTGTTTACTACCAATGGGTTGACTTTAGCAACCTATCTTCTGATTGTGTCTCTGTTTCTCCCTGTAATTAACATTTTCTGTAGAAAGGATCAGTAAGATCCATTGGCTGCAATCTTTTCTCTCCCTGTCAATTATAAGGTATCTGTGACCCTCACTGTTTCATCGTTTGTCAATGAACAAATGAATGAGCCTCGGCCTTCTCTCCTCGCTCTCTTTCTCCCCCGTCCCGCAGGTGATCTTGGCCTTCTGCTGGGTCTATATCCGGAGGTACCAGAGTCACCAGGAGAGTGAGGTGCTCTCCACCATCACGGCCATATGTGCCCTGGCCATCGCGCTCATCACGTCGGCCCTGCTGCCCGTGGACATCTTCCTGGTGTCCTATATGAAGTATCCCAATGGGACGTATAAGGTATGTGCCAGGGGTCAGCTTCGGAAAGGGGGGGGGGGGTGCAGAGCAGCGCTCTCATCTTCTGCTACGCAGTCTTCTCTATGGCCATGTTATTCTTGTAATGCGAATCAGCCCTTAACCTGATGTGAGGTCATTCCCCAGGAACTGGCATCTCCCCAGATTTATGTCCGGGGCACATGCTTTTCATCCTTATTGGCATCAGAGCGGTGTTATCACTTACACAGTTGCTGTTTTTTTTAGGCCAGCTGTTCTGAGACCAGCAGGTTGCTCTCTTATCCTGGACACTGACACCGAGCTGGCTTACTCTGCGTCAGTCTTGAGGGAGTACAGTGCACCTTTCCTATTGTTCGCGGAAACTGGGACACTATTGTTGTGTGGGGGTGTACGTGCGGTAGTCAGGTCAAAGGAGGAATACTCGGTGGTCTTGGTCGAGCCGGAGAAATTCAGCCTGCGCTGACGCTTGGGCTCTTCAGCTGATTGGATGCCTCTGACTGGAAACCTTAGGAAGGCAGCTTCTCGGTTGTTTATTAATGTAAGATTGGGAGAGGAACCATGGGGCCGTCATAAGGACAGGATGGTGATGTAGGGGGAATAGCCAAGTGTTTCAGCTGATTTGGCAATGTCCGACGTGGGTATTACCGTGGCGACCACTGGGGGACTGGAACCAGGAACCGCTTGCTTATGTATTTGATGAGACATTGGGGAATTACAGTAAAATAACATAGCAAGACTGTGTGTACCAAGACTTCCCTTTTGGTGTCTCCAGCTTTTACTGGACTCAAAAGTGAAAGAACTACTCCACGTATGCATAATGGTGCAGGGGTGTGATCCTGGGTTCGAATCCCAAGAAGTCTCATTTCCAATGCAGTATAACAAGGTGGTCAATGGTGTCTTTAATGGTTATGGAAGCACGCTTGTAATTGAAAGATTTCTGGTTCAAATCCCCAACCAGCAAGGCACCACTGAGGTACCCTGAGCAAGGTACCGCCCCCAAGCACTGCTCCCCAGGCCCTGAATTAGCTGCCCCCTGCTAGGTCACGATGTCACATATGGGTTAAATGCAGAAGACACATTTCGTTGTTGTGCACTGTGTGCTGTGGTGAGTCAACAATGACCACTGATCACCAAAAAAATAACTAAAAGAGACCATTAAGGAGCATGGTACCTTCCAGTTAACATTATCTGAAGATTTTATTATTTTATCATAAGCACCAATAATGTGGAACAACAAGCTGTGAGTTTGGGTGGTGCTGCAGTGGCACGGCATCCAGAATCTCTGGTTCTCAGTGTGATGAACGGTTCAGCTCCTTTTGGTTATTCTAGGCTGCTTCACCCTGACCCAGGGCAGAGAAGTCTGTGTCAAATCTGCTCGTATCCTCTCTGTTCTTGTTTAGCGGGTTTAGGTAGGTTTTTATTAAACTGAAGTATTTGTGTAACTGTGTCTTTCGTTTACTAACGGGAAATTCAGACCTGTGTGTTTTTATTGCTTGCAGGTTAGAGACGAAGTACTTCTGTCCAGTGGGTTGAATGATTTGGTTTGTGATCACCACACCATTTAAGGGCGATTTCTCCCTTGTTTGATGGCATTTCATTATGCGGAGCGATATTTCAGATTCCGCAGGCATCTTTTAATAGATCAGAAACGCCGTTAACCTTTAGCTGCTGTTATTCTGTGTAAATACGATGTGCTTGTCATCAAAATGTAAGCGGCACATGCGAGCAGCGTAGCAATTAACTGTCCAATCGGAGGCCGTGGCTGTGACCCCCCCCCCCCAGCCTTGTTTAACTTTTTCGTGCTGTCTGATCCGTCCCCGAAAGCCGCATGGCAGCAGAGTCCTCCTGCATGATTTATAAGGGAACAATCTCTCCTGGCGTGGGGGCGATGCGGCCGCCTTGCTGCTTCACCACTCGTGACTGCGACACGCACGAGGACATCCAGCGCATCACCAGCGCCGTACTGTCCAGGTCCGCGTCTGGCCCGGTCCCCAACAACATTGACACCACAGGAGAGTCATGTGAAGTGATACGGTTTTCAAAGTTATTTTTATCCCTGAAACAGCTATCAGTTTATCGCTGTCAGTAATAAACAGAGTCCTGGCACTGATTGGTCCTGGGCAGGGCCCTTCTCTACGCTGTGTGGAATGAGTACAGCTGACAGGCAGGGCGTCTCTCAAAGCCCGTACTTCTGCTTCCTGATGGGCTGTGAGAATGTGTCAGTCGCAATGATACTAGTGAGATGCTTCCCTCCCCCGCACATAAGCTGCATGCATGTGCTTCTGCTGGAGTATCTCATGGTTCCTGGACCCACTTGTGGTCATTTATCAGTGACCTAACACCCCCTCCCCCACACCTTCTCACCATGGCACCGCCATCAGAAGACAGGGCCAAGGGCGGGGCTTCCCGGGCGTGGAACCCTCACCTCTGTATCCTCAAACAGACTTAGAGCTAAGCGATGAGCGGGAGCATCGCCATGGTGATGGTGCTGCACAACGTCCAGCGGGCAACGGGCCCGGGCCCAGTGTTCCCGCTGATGCCACTGATGCCTCTCTCTCTTGTTTCAGGAGTGGGCCGCCAGCAATGAGACCAGAGCGCAGATGGAGGACACGGTCCTGTACGGATACTACAGTAAGCGTCCGCTCCGGCCCTTTAGCGGCATTGCAGGAAGTGGGTGGGAGAATGTGTGGATAGGAACCGGCTGTCACCAGCATGTGGCGCTCGCTCCATGCTGCTGGCTATAGCACTGTCACTGTGGAATAATAATAATAATAATAATTATTATAATAATAATAATAATAATTATTATTATTATAATAATAATAATAATAATTATTATTATTATAATACATGTTAGAGGCCCCTCCCTCACTGAGTACTGAGCACACCTGATCTGACCCCCCACCCCTGCAGCCTGTTAGGGTTAAGGTGTGCGCCTGTGATCGGTACGTTGCTGGTTCAAATCCCATGGCAGGGTAGTGCCACCCTTGGGCCCTGAGCAAGGCCTTTAACTCCCCAACTGCTCCAGGGACTTGGATGAAAGCATCTGCTAAACAAATAAAACTTAATATTTTACACCAGGGGTGGGCAATCTCATCTAGAAAGGGCTGTTCTGTATGCGGGTTTTCACTGCAGTTCCCTAATTAGATTACTAATTAGAGGACTGATTGGCTGAAGAGTCCTCACACCTGCATGCACACTGGTCCTTCGCGGATAAGATCGGCCATCCCTGTTTTACACCTTTCTTGGCCTTCCACGTGTGGCGGTGAGGTGACACCCTTTCTGTAAGCCAGCGGCTCCTCTGTGTGTCTGCAGTCGGCACGTGACGGGACGCGGCGTGAGGCTCCCTCCAGCAGGTGGCGGCGCCAGCACATCTGTCCGCACTCAGCTTATGCACAGGCAGCGAAGCGGCAAGCAGTACAGGCTCCTAATGATGGAAAAATACGTGTTCGTGTTGATTAACAGAAATCGGAGCTCTGATGTTGGATGGAAAAATTACGCGTAAATCCCTATAAATAAATGCATGTTGGAAATATTAAAGTATTTTAGTCTTCTCTTCATAATGTGCAATTTAAATTAATGAATTTGTTACATTACTGGATCGGAACATTTCTGTATTTACTGTTCATTTGTGGATTTTTATATTTTCCATATATAGAACTCACTATTATGAGATGTTTAGTACAGAAATGATTTTGTTTATTAGTTCAGCCCGTTACTCTTGTGAATTTCAATTTATTAAAGTAGGTGTAAGGTAATTGTAGCTGGTGTTTTTAACACTAGTGGGTGTAAACAGTTAAGAGTGTACGGAGCGGTGCTCACGGGCTTGTCCTGACTGCTCTGGCCTCGGATGTGCTGATTAGCCGAGACACACAGGCACGGATATAGCAGGTCACACGCAGACACACTTGATAGCGCAGTGGCTGATGACACAGCAGTGCGTTGACGCCGTGGCTCGGATGACTTTTGCAGGCATCGTGGGAGAGTGCGTTTTCCTGCTGGCCGCTGGGCCCTGTTTACTGGCCTTGACAAATGTCTGCCAAAGCCGGCACCGCTGTATGACGCCCTCTCCATTTCGGAGGGTGAGGGGGCCCTGAGCAGAGGGGTGGGATTCCCATGAGATTAAAAAGGAAACATGCGGGTTTCGGGGCCGCTTTCTGTATTCAGTTACCTGAGATTAATGAAGGTGGTGAGATGAGAGGCATTTATAAACGCTGGGCATGAATGTGTGGTGTCCTGAAGGGTGAGTGTTCAAGAGTGGGGGCATGTAACCTGATGGAGGGACTGCATGAGACTCCCTCTGCTGGATGGGAGGGGGTAATGATCTGCCCGCCTGTATGTGCTCCCTCTGCTGGATGGGAGGGGGTAATGATCTGCTTGCCTGTATGGTTCTCCCTCTGTTCGACGAGAGGGGGTAATAATCTGCTTGACGGTGTGGGACTCCCTCTGCTGAACGGGAGGGGGTTAGCAGCCCTGAAAACCGTCCGTCTCGCTGCCTCTGACAGGCTGACGGCTCTTCTCGCACAGAGCCCTGAAAGCCACCCATCTTGCTGCCTCTGACAGGCAAACGGCTCTCCCCGCACAGAGCCCTGAAAGCAACCCGCCTCGCTGCCTCTGACAGGCTGACGGTTCTCCCCATACAGAGCCCTGAAAGCCGCCCGTCTCGCTGCCTCTGACAGGCTGACGGTTCTCCCCGCACAGAGCCCTGAAAGCCGCCCGTCTCGCTGCCTCTGACAGACAGCCTCCACCTCTATGCCCGCCCCCCCCACCTCTGTGCCCGCCCCTCCATGCCTATGCCCTACTGCTGATTCCTTACTTGACAGTATTGATCACTCAGAGTCAGTCCAGATGATGTCTCTCCGATGACCGGGGCCCCCTGGAGAGCTGTTGCAGTTCCCGGTGACAGATCGATGTCTCGTCACATTCACGTCTGATGCGTAGCCACCCACGCCCATCCTGCAGGGAATGATAGAGAAATAAGCCGCAGGGCTGATGGTGACAGAGCATAGCGCCACCTAGTTCCCAGTGCTCCTGTCCCAGCATGGCGCTCCCCGAGGTCGGGGTGACAATCCGCCTCTGCCCCAGTGCTTCATCCCTGTCCTGCCTGCTGGTGGCGCTCATGTTCCACCTCGGGATGGGAGCTTGATTTGCGATGCCGAGGTGGCGGTCACTGTCTCCTGGGATGCATGCAGTGAAGAGCAGCGCGAGATGTCCGCAGCTACTGGGCGCGGCGACTTACTGAATATTCTGGAATGATGTCTCTTGGGCTGTTGCGCGAAAGGCATGTTTCTGGATAGAAGCGGAATCAGTTTTTTGGCTCAGTGAGTTATGTTTTCGCTTACAGCCTGCACCTCTCCCCCCATTGTGCATTTCCTGCAGGCTCTTTCGGGGGCTTAGTGCTAGCAACAGCATCCATTACCCTGGAGACCCCCTCCCCGCATGGGCTTAACTGGGTTGGATGCCACTGACGGTCTGTGTGGGGGAAAGCAGACAATTTGGGGGCCTGTTCAGAGTCAACATGTGTGTCTCACGCATGCTGAAGGCCACGGAACGGAGTGAGACAGCAGTAAAACTCACCGGTGCTGGGTCTCATTTGCCGAACCCATATCGGCCAGCATTCTGGGAAAGACTGTGTCATTTTGCATCACGGCTGCCTTTGAAGCTCAGAGCATGAGTGAAACTCGCGGTATGATTCGGCCACTTCTTGGCCAAGCAGGGCTATGTAATAGGTGTAAATGTGCTGCATTCTTCCTGGGGCTTTACCATAGCCTTCCATGGAATTAATAAAATTACTTGTCACTATGCAGGTGCGTTCCCCAAAATCCCCTCAGGGGGGCAGTGTGGCGCTTATCAGGTGCCCGGCTGGGCCGCGGTAGCGCCAAGCTAATGCTGAAAACAAAAATACAGCCCTTTCTTGAGAAGTTTCCCCATTGATGCAAAAATGTGTTGTAAACAAATATGACAAGTATTTCTGCCTCATTTGAATAGTGCTCGCTTAGATTTCCCGTCGAGGGCCAGCCGACCACACAAGTGTGCAGATACTCGTTTTATCTCCCGGTTTAATCTGTTCATTTTCTCCAGCTGCGTTTCTGGGCTCTTCCTCGGGTGTTAATGTCCTGATTAGCCGCCCCTCGGGGTATCTGCCTTCCCTGACATCCACTGGAATGTGATTAAGACCGAAACACACCCACACTGTCTGTGGGGGGGGGGGGGGGGGGTTGCGGGTTAAAAAAGGAAATTTTGGAGACCCCCCCACCGCCCCACAGTGCAGTTTTTTAGGCAACAACGGGGACCCACAGACAGGCC
>JAODKC010000064.1:1969450-1981821 GCA_026777985.1 Mormyrops attenuatus | reverse complement strand
GGTTCTCCCCAAACGAGCTTGATGGGCCGAATGGCCTCCTCTCATTTGTAAATTTCTTATGTTCTTATGTTCTTAAAGAATAAATAAGAAAAACTGTGCAAATATGTGCACGGTTATGGTGAATATAGTGCAAAAAATGGCGCAGACGGCATTTCTCTGTCCGGAGACCTTGCCCGACACAGGGGTGACTCCCTATCGCTGTGACATGTCCGTTCATTCTGTGTCGACATTGAGTGTGTTTTGTACAGTGTCTCGTGATGCTTTTGTTTACATGCCCCTTGCTGGCCTTCCTAAACAGAGCCGGTCTGATCACATTGTCATTACTGTCAGTGGTTAAATGTGGCTTTGATCATAGCCCTTTGAAGAGCTGCGCTATTGACTGGAAGCTAATGACGGAGCTGCCTTTATTTTGATATGGATGTTCTGGTGCCATTAGCTTCAGTCATTCCGTGTTCCAAGTCCCATCAGCAGAGGGACAGGACATTCCTGACTGATAACTGGAGCGGTGGTTATATAAAAACGGCCGTCTGTGGCTGAAATGGCTTCTCATTCGCTGGGTATTCAGGATGCCTGACTTGAGCTTTGACCTGTAGCTGCCTTCGCTATGAACAATCCTAGGCTTTGGTCCCTCGTGATTTTTGCTGAGATGTGGAGGCCGTTCATTCCTGGCTGTTCTCCGTACGCAGTTTTATGCGACCAGCACTCATGCTAATCGTTCTGGGTTTATCTGAGCCTTAAGTTGAACTCGTTCGCCCGCATGGCCGGGGTCACGCCGCGGCCAGAGCGTCACCCGGTGAATCACGGCCCTCGGGAACAAAAACCGAGAGTGTGTGACGATCTACGGGGTCTGCGAGGAGATCCAAATGTTAGTGCAGCTGTGTGGTGACTCAATGCTGCTGGCCCAGACTTCCCTGCAGGAGCAAAGTCACCGTGAGGTAATTATGTCTGCAAATTATATTTGTCTGTCCAGGTTATTTAATGGATGACATTGATGTAGATTTTAACTCCCAGTGCATAATGCGCTGCCATTTTCCAGGCTGCAGGAGTCAGGAGCTGCAGTGTGCAGTTTGCTTACAGTTTACAGCAGGCCGACGCCATCGCTGCTCATGCTCTCGTGTTGTATTGGGTGGCCCCGGTACTGAGAAATCGCTTTGCAGAATCCCCTGGAAACACATCGGCTAATGTCTCTGGCCCCGATCTGATAATGCATCCGTTCCTCTTATGCTTTCATTTTCTTTATCGAGTGAAGTCAGTTTGCTGTGTGCTGACAAAAACAAAAAAGAGATATTACTTTTGTTCCTGTGGGGTTTTTAAAGATACAGATCATGTAGCTTTTTAAGTGACATATTTCTGTTGGTACATTTATAAACTCTTATACATGCAAATTTTCAGGCTGCCTATAGGATTAATGAATTTAACACTGAAAATTAAAGGTCCTGTGTGTTTATGACCCTGGCATCCTATGGAGGTAATTAAACATATTAATAATGAATAACAGATTCATGGCTAGGCTGCCGCTGGCTTTTACCGAGGGCTTCAGGTAAGAGTGACAGGCAGCTGCTTTTAGGCAGTGGGTGTATCGGACTCCCACTTGTTTTTCACAGGTAACTTCTTCAGAATTATGATAGTAACCTCGCTTGAGAAACGCGCTGCGACGCAGGGGTTCATTGAGATGCAGGACACGGCGGCATAGCGGCAGAGCACTGCCAAGGCCACAATTCATTAAGTGCTGTTCCCCAAGGTCGCGGCGTGGGGTGTGTTAGGCCTGCCGGTGCGTTCAGTGCTACACCTTCCGGCATTCTGCTTTTCTAAGGAAGCTTCTAGAAGAGCCCAGCGGTCTCCTTAATTTTAATTTTTTTATACAGGTAAATACTGAAAGGGCTGTGGAGGCTGCAGTAATGGCCTGTCCCCGGGTTCGAGCCAGACGTCATCCTGTAGTGCCCCCTGCAGGGGGGATGCAAGGATGTGGCAGAGCAGGAAGACCATTTAACTGGGTGTTTTTCACAGCGCGTTTAGCCACGGTGGTTTAATGGATGTCTGCCCACGGGCCAGCGTGCCTCCTAGGTGTAGCTGGGATTTGGGAGCGAGCCAGCTCCCCCTGCTGTCTGGGAGAGCACTGAGCCCACGTGCCAGACGGCGTCCTCCGGCAACGCCGCCTCCTCTCTCCGTGGAAATGGCTCCGACTTGCATAACCGGTGGGGGGTGGGCAGGGGGGTGCTTCATGACACCCTGTGAGGCTGGGAGCCCCAGAGCAGGAAAGGCTGTTTTCTACACTCCGTCAGTTTGGTCTTTTCTCATTGCATCTCGGGACTCTTTTTCTACAGAATCAGATTTTCTTCCCATTACATCTTGGGGTTCTTTTTTCTACAGAGTCAGATTGGTCTTTTTCTCATTTATGTCTCGGGGGTCTTTTGTCTGCAGGGTGAAACTGGTCATCTTGTCATTACGTCTCGGGGGTCTTTTCTACTGATTCAGATTGGTCTTCAGTTCACCCCAGGGCACTTTACATGTGTGTACATCATTTATACAGAAAAATACAGAAAAGGGAAAAGGGAGGAAAGAGAGAATGAAAGAGAAAGAAAGCAAGCCAGATGACGATGGAGGAGAGGAACAAAAACAAGTATTAGTATGGAGGGAAAAAAAAACAACTGCGGGTCAGCCAGCGGATTGGTCCCCCTGGACGTCTCATTACATCTCAGGGACCTTCTGCTCGCTCTTGCTACATCTCAGCGGTCTTCTTTTACAGAGTCAGTTTGGTCGTCTTCTTGTTACATCTGTATTTTTCCTTTTTTCTTTGCTTCCTCCCATAGTCAGCGCACATCTCTCTCCCCTTGTGTTCAGCTGATCATATTCTGCTTCTGTTCAGCCTGGACTCAATAGTTGTCATGTTTCGGGGGGGGTGATGGAGCTTGTTGCCATGGTGACTGCCCGTGGAAGGTGAATGCTTCGGTAGGCTGTAGATGTAAATGGAAATCGCAAGTTAAACGTGTTCCTCATGTCGGATTGGAGGGCGGCCCGTACCCCCGCTACTTCTCGCTACTCCCCGCTTCTCTGAACACGCTCCTCTCGACAGGCCTCTCCTCCTTATCCAGGACTCCTGGAGGATAATGGCACGGCCGCTGTCTGTGCCTTAAATAGATTATTGCGCTCTGAAGGAGTTGGGAATTGAGGTATCGATTTTCCAGGACGGCACACGCCCAGATGGGCGATCGGGAGGCCGGTGAGCATATTGACTGCAGCGTGTAGGGAGGGAGACCCCGCTGGGTAAAGAAAGTTCCGGAAACATGGGGAATCCGTCACTGACATTCCCGGGATTCAGTATCAGTGCTGGGAGCCTTTCTCCTTGGCAGGTTTCTCTGGTCCGCATGGGGGAGTTGTGCTTCTTCGACGCTTTACTTGGGTGCCAGGTGCAGGTGCTTCTGAGTCAGAGGCTGAGATGCCAGCAGGCTGTGAACGATGGAGGGGGAGGGTGGAGAGAGGGGGGTGCCATGTCAGGGCAGGGGCTGAGGATGGTGAGGCGTAGTACTCAGAATGCCCCCACCCCCCACACCCCCGA
Source organism: Mormyrops attenuatus (assembly GCA_026777985.1). Lineage (NCBI taxonomy): Eukaryota > Metazoa > Chordata > Actinopteri > Osteoglossiformes > Mormyridae > Mormyrops > Mormyrops attenuatus. Next base: position 1,978,265 of record JAODKC010000064.1, on the reverse strand, counting down.
GAGCGGCGCTGCTGGTGCGCGGGGCCCGCAAAGCAGTGCCCTCCCACATAGTCACATGCAATCACACGCCTCTCAGAGGTCTAATGTCATTCCCGGTATCCGTGGCTCCTGTGCCTCCCGGATGAAATATGAGTTTGTTGCATCGCATTTTTCCTGTTCCGTTCCTTAGCAACAGCCTGTTTTAATAAAGGTTCTGGATGGAGAGCCTTAAAGGACCAGATGCTGTGTTCCGCAATTTCATCCACGCTGCCAGCCGCAGCGGTCGTTAGTGCCATTTGCAGAAGTCGTGCTGCCTTCTTTCAGTGCTGTTCGCTTTTAATTTCGCTGCTGGTCAGGGGTTTAGTCCTGCATTTGCATGGCAGGTGAATCATCAGGTGCTGAGGTCTGGTTGTAGCTGTAGACACTGGCGCAGCAGCTGAATTACCAGTGAAAATAAAGCTGTATGTGTTTCCAAGGAGCCCCTTGATTCTTGTCTCGGAAAACCTGCGTTTTAAAATCCTCTCCTTTATATAATCAGGAAGAAACCACTGATATCAGTCATACTCGTGTTAATTTATGGAAATTTTTGTTGAGTTCATGCCATTTCTTTTGTACATGGATGATTTAATGTCTCACAAACTGTCTCTTGTGAGGGGTGGTTGAAAGGCATTAATAGATGAATAAAACCTCACTAGTCCTGGATTATGACATGATACACAGTGATCTAATCATCAGCATTTTCCCCTTCTGTGATCACAGTGCTGTCAATCAATGACATGGTATTGTTTCTTCGCTTTTTTTTTTTTTTAAGAAAATGTACCCAATACTCAATCTGCTAATTACTGTACGATCGAGATTAGAATTAAAGATACACCTTCTGTTAACGGCATTTCTGAATAAGCTGGGCTTTTGGAAAGGATTAGGAAGTAAACAGTGTTCTCTTTCTCAGTGTTGTACGTGCTGGTGCTAATCCTTATGGACTCCCAGAGCTGTCGGATTCGTGGGGGGGACGGCACCAGACCTGTTGATCATCTGTAGGACAGTACGGCGGGTGGCTTTAGGGTGAACACATTTTCAAACACAAAAAAGGTGTCTTCCTATGTATTTGTCCTCTGTTCTGACTCTCTGGTGAGCAGAGTGATCTGAAACGATTAAGACCGCTGAGGCCATGACCCACAGGGTCAGCAGGATGGGGGGAGGTTGCCATATGAGTGGATAGCCATCTTGGCTTGGCGCTGGATGTGTGATTATTTGCGGCAGATCGCTGTTGAGGGCCATCAGCAGGGCCCATGGGGGCCCTGTGTTTCACACAAGCAGCTGGGGGGGGGGGTAGAATGCAGGATGCTTGAGTGACGTACACCTTATTTTTACACCAGAGTACGTACACATTTCTCTCAGATGGCAGTAGCTCTTCTTTTGTGGGAGCTTTTAGGTGAAGCTTTTGGCTGAAAAAGCTTGTAATCTGATATGAATGTCAATAACGTGCTCCACTGTAGCTAGTGTTGCCGTAGATGCTTGCTAGTATGATTCCGTTCCTGTATCCCAGAGGTGGCCAGCAGGGGGGGCCGTCAGCGAGGCACGGTGCTGAGAGCCTGTTATGTGGGCTGCCTGAGTCTGGGCGAGAAGCAGCGTGAGGAGACTCACGCAGCAAGCTGATGCCTGATTCTACAGATGGCTTCTTAACTTTGCCAGAAATCACACATCTCGGCTCCTTGGGGCACGTCCATGTGGTGGATCCGGGTGCAAGTGGTAGCAGGAGCTGGACGCCGTCCGGGGGGAGGAGACGCCGCACCTCACCACGTCGCTCCCTGCATCCCTCTCTCCCCGCCAGCTAAGCACTAATTAATGAGGTCTAATTGGCCCGTTACAGACATCCTATCCACTGTGTGTCACATCTGTCAGCAGCCGGCGTTCAGGTGCGTCACTGCTGATTAACGCCACTCTGTTCACTTTATTCCATGTTCCTCGTTAGTGACACTGCTGCCTTGTTTATCTTACTTTTTGGGATTTAATGACTGAGGCCTCTTTGATTAATTGGGAAAGTTTCTTACGGAACGCTCAGTGGATGCATGTTAACATGATTTCAGTCAAACCTCCCGAGGAGTGTAACTGTAATCATGCTTTTTATTCTGTCTGATGTTGAGATTTCCTCCCGTTGGCCCCGTGACCCAGCCGTGAGTCTGCATTCTCTTCCTGAGTGACAGACACATGTCAGCTTCTACTGGGTGATGTTTTTCTGCCTTTTAAATTAATTACCAAAGGCCGTTTCTCCTTCAGAGGCTCTTGACACCCTAATAAGTACAGAGTTTGCCATAGTGAGCGAGAAGCTGCATACTTGTGTCCAGTGTGCAGAGATGCATCGTGGGAAATGTCACTGTGACCATGTGGACCATGGGTACTGTGGACCTGGAGGTCAGGTGTGCTGTGTCCGGTAGCTCCTCTGGTGCTCTGTTGGCGTGCCGCTGGTTTTCAGGTCTCTGTCGTCTGCAGTATCGGGGGTGTTCGTTTGTTCGCTCTCTGCTGTTTCTCCTCAGGTAGCTCCAGCTGCCCTGGGTTCCTGTGCCCAGTCTTACCCACGCAAGCGGTGGGTCCGGCATCCGCACACGCCACAGTCAGGGCACCCGCACACACATCCATCCTTCCTGCTGCCGGAGTCCCTCCGATGCTTTCTGTCTTTTCATAAATGCTCTAGGAGGACAGCTTTGCGGCAGATTTCTGATTTCATTGGGAGGATGTGCTGTTCTCGCCGCAGCAGTGTGGCGTGAGGTAATATCTGTGAGGATTTTACTCATGTCTGGAAATCCGGAAGCCAGTGTCCATTTCTAGAAGGTTCTACAGTAGGACTGTCGGCATTAATGGACATGGGTGTAATCCCAGCGGACCAGTGCAGACGGCCGGAGCTATCCGGCAGGTGTGGAGTTTGCTGCTGTGAGGTAGCAGGGTTTCCAGCTCCTGAATGTCCCTGCAGGGTTTAAATAGGGACCCACAGTGCCTTGCTGGGGGGTTAAAATGACTGCATTGGGGGCACCTCTCAGCTGCAGTGTGTCTGTGGACACTGGTGTAGAACAAGTGTGTGTGTGTGTGTGTATATATGCTTGCGTGTGTACACGTGTGTGAGTCTGTGTGTGCGTGAGTCTGTCTGTGTGTGTGACTCCCCTTTCCACTGTGCTGAACTCTTTCAACATCATCCTGTACCAACAAAAAACCTGCTTCATTATTCCAGATGTGGGTTGAGAGGACCGTGCATTGGGTTACTGAAATATGAGTTAAATGTGCTTGAAATGGCAGGTATTGTGCAGGCACAGGGATCACGGCAGACAGCTTAAGGTCAGGAGCCTTTCCAACCTGACTGCAGAACAGTGATGTGGTCCTGCTGGGCTCTTACGGCGAGCTGATGGTCTCGAGGTGGGGGGGTCTCAGTCAGGGGCCTGTGCGGGTCTTAATAACCGAGAGGGTGGGAGCTGTGAACCGGCTCTAATGCACATTAATGACAATAACACACCGCAGCAGGAAATGTGATCTTAAACACCCTCTCTGCCTTAAATCAGGACACTGGACCTGTTTTGGCCCTGGGAAGCATTCTTGAATGGTATATTTTTAAAAACACGGCGCACACACTCTTGGGGTTTAAAATGGAACCGGAGAGAGTTTCCAGCATGACGCATGCTGCCGGCTGCTTGTGACACGAAGGTGTGCTGCACTATAAGTGCTCTTGGAGGGAGACCGGGCATGGCAGGTAAACACGCGTTGTTTACAGTGCCTCTGAGAGCAGGGGCGCCGAAAACACGCCCTCCCCTGTGTCATTGTTATTAAAAATACTATAGGAGAACATCTCCGGCCAGAGCGATCTGAACGGCTGCCGTCTGCACGCAGGGCCCCCCAACTCCGATCTGTCAACAGCTCTAATTACCGACCCTGACCCTGTGCACATGCGCACACACGTTTGTATACATATCCTTATGGGCATATCCCTAATCCCAACATGACGACCTTAACCCCTACCCAGCCAAAAACTGAACCATAGGTAACCAAACAAAATACAAGACTTCTGGCATTTGTAGTTTTTTGAATGCAGTCACAGATTTTCATAAAGTTGAGTTGCCCCTTGTGGGGACCAAAAAATGTCCCTACAACATCAAAATACCAGGTTTATCACATTGTAGGGACATTTGGGTCCTCAGTGCCGGTTCTGCGTATCAGACGGAGGTGGCAGAGCTAACGGGCAGGCTTTCAGCTTCCACCTGGGGGTCTGTGCCCAGACTCTGCCCTCAAGGTGTGAGGCCGCAGTATGGAGCTCCTAAGTGTGGGGGGGAGGCAGCGCCATACTCACGCCGATGGTTGTTCCTCTCGGCATTTCAGTGCTGGTGGCCAGGGTAGCCCCTCCCTGTCCAAAAGTTTGCAGCTTCTCTTATTTTCTTGTTAAAAAAAAGCATCGTCATTAGTTACTGTCCTACTGATCATTAGTACAGTGCTTTGTCTGTACATTTAATTGCCAAGTGAATGTATTTGTGACTTTATGGCACATTTTCAGCTTGAAGTCTATGCTTTGTTGGTGTCTATTCTGTGATGTTGAGAACCATTACAGTTTGATTGAACAGCTTAGATTTCAGTTCTAATACTCCACGGCACTACTGGCAAATAAAATCTTCTTTAGGATTTAGAGCCCTTGATTCTTCGTGAAATACATTTTGACCTTTGGACCGTCTGCCTTTCAGATCAGTGCACTGTGACAAGGTCGTATCTCTTCCTGCACAAATTCTGGTTTTTCAGCACCATCTACTACTTTGGGAACTGGGCTTTCATTGGGGTAAGTCTATCGATCTGTCAGTCTGGAAATCTCCTCTTTATAATACTGGTATGGCTAAGATGACAGTTACTATTAGGTATACTGTTATTTGGAAACATTTACTCTCCAGAGTCCCAGTCTATGTTTTTTTTTACTCAGAAGCACCCTCTAGCCCCAGTCTGCTTACTTTACTCATGAGTACCCTCTAGCCCCAGTCTATCTACTTTACTCAGGAGTACCCTCTAGCCCCAGCCTACCTACTTTACTCATGAATTCCTTCTAGCCCCAGTCTACCTACTTTACTCAGGAGTACCCTCTAGCCCCAGTCTACCTACTTTACTCAGGAGTACCCTCTAGCCCCAGACTACCTACTTTACTCATGAGTACCCTCTAGCCCCAGTCTACCTACTTTACTCAGGAGTACCCTCTAGTTCCTGTCTAGGTGCTTTTAGGTCAGAAGTGTTTCTTGTCACACCAGCTGGCCACACCTTCTGTCTTCTGTCCTCTAATAATGTCAGAAATTAATCAGCCCTGTGTGAGCATGAGCGATTGTCCTCTTCTTCATCATCTGTCCTTTATCATTTGTCCTTCTTTCCCATTCTTCTCTGCTGTAGGTCTTCTTCATTGGCTTGATTGTGTCGTGCTGTAAAGGCAGGAAGTCCGTGATTGAGGGGGAGGTGGACGCTGACGACTCGGATGTGAGCGACGACGAATATGTGCACTGATGGCTAAGGGTCTGCCGCCTTCCGTGGTCAGTGACAACCAAAGGATTGGTTTTTTGGAGCAGCGGCAAAGGGAGAAGGTTTTCCTGGAATTCATTACTTTTGGATTGTTTTCTTTTGAGTAGCTTTTGCTGTGTGTGGTTCTGTAGCTCCACATTAGGTCCCATGTTAACGGAGTGAAAAGCTCTCTCACAGTTTGAGGTCTACTGATCCTCTCCTCCAAACATAAGCAGCATGATCATCATCCCACACCTTATATACTGAATAAAATCATGAGATATACGTCCTTAACCACGGTTATCACAGAATCCCAGACCTTATACACCGTCGCACAAACCCAAGTCCTGAGATATGACTGTAACTGATGTCTCTGTTTTACTGCTTTTCTCCCTGATTTAATTTAATTTATTTTAATATTTTCATTTTCTCTTGGTGAAGTGATCACAGTGTTAAGCACAGTACAGCGTTTCCCTGTTTGATAAATGAAAGATAGTGAAGTTTGTTGACATTTAATAATGTTATGTGTGTGCGATTGTGTGCGTGCATCTGTGCATGTGTGTGTGTGTGTGCGTGTGTTTTCATATGCAGATTGTCACAGCTAATAGTCTTCAGCTGCATTTAATTTTTTTTCCCCCACAGGGAGGTACTTTGGGTTTAAAACCTAGCTTAATGTCTTACTTTCCTATTTTCTTAATAACTGTCAACTGTTGCTATTTACCAAGAATGATATTTAACAAATGTTTGTTGAGTTAAGCTTCAATAAAAACTGACACGCCTCCTTGTGACATCATGGCGACCCTGAGAGTCTATTTGCTGGGGGATGGAGCAGGGCCCAATCACATGGCTGTCACGGGACTCGCGCATTACCCATTTTCTCAAACATGAATCTGATCTGTGTGTTTTTGCACAATGTGAATATGTCCTACTTGAAATTAAAATAATTAGTACTCTTATTTCAGACAACACTGCTCATGTATTTAAAAGGTTCAGCTATCCTGAAGGCAGTTTTCCACAACATGCAGAGCTCATGGGTACCTCTGCAGTGGTTTGACAGGGTAACGGCAGCTGTTGGTGTGTCACTGCAGTAGTTTCATCCTGGAGGCAGCAGGTGGAAGATCTCGCACAAGGGAAGTGACAGCTGTGGTGGCTGTAAGCTCACACTCACAAGCCGGCTGCAGTGCATAATGGGTGTGAAAGCTTAGGAACCACAGGGTGAAGATTAAGTCGTTCCTACTGCAAGTGTGTGGATCAGCAGGTTTGGATGCTGTGCTTATGATCAGAAGGTTGCTGGTTCACATCCTAGATTCTTAAGCAAGGCCCTTATCCCCAGTTGCTCCAGGGACTGACTGCCTGATCCTGTCTTCCTCATTGTATGTGGCTTTAGATTAAAGTGTTTGTTAAATAAAAGAAGTGATTCTTTAATGACAGAACAAATGTGACCATGCTTAACAACTTTAACTTTTTTTGTGATGCGATTCCACATGCATTCGGTTGCTTTCTCTGTTGTAACTGGATCCTGTTGTCCCTAACTGCTTGGTGCTGCCCGTGGCTCTGTCAGCATGTACATGCATGCTCCACTTTGAGGCAGAAGCTATTCATTGGCTTCTCCAGAGGATGCATCTTCACCCCAAGCATTACAAGTTCCTGTCAGACCCGTGTCTGAAGTGCTGTTCCTTAAATCCAGAATCTTCCCTCAGTCCTGTCTCCGTCCCAGCTGTAATCCTCTTACATTCCTTTGTCCCCTGGATTCACGCTTTTTAAATAGTGTATATATATAATTTTACATCTACAGTGAGGTGACTGAGCCTATTGCTTTCAGTCCTGCTCACAGAGGTCGGGTCTGGATAATCTCTTCATAACTAGTCATGTGACCCAGTTCACTTTCATAGGAGGACTTTCCCCGGCAGTGTGAGTGGAAGTGGAAGGTGGTGTGTTCAGTCCAGGCCCTACTGACCATAAATCTCTGCTGGGGGTCTAGTAAGGCAAATCTCTGCTGGGGGGGTTGTTGATAATCGAAATAATCGAAACCTGCCAATACCCCCCCTCCCCAAAATAATCATATTGTCATGATGAATTAGTGGAGACCGAAACACCCCCCCCCCCCATGTTCAGCCTCAAGTTACACCCTCGCTGCAGAGTGATTTCAGTACCGATCCAGGTGAACGAGAAGAATAAAAAAGCATGTTCTGTCAACAGAAGTATCAAGGCAGCTGGGAGTCAGTACTACTGATGGTCACTCTTCACCATCCCATTAATCAGGCAGTGATGCATAAAATATAGGGTGTACCAAACCAAATACCAAAGCCGTCACTAATGAGGTAAGTCCTCAGCAGAACAATTCAGTAAGAATGTTTGAGTGGTACTAAGCCTCTACTTTAACACTGAAAGCTTCATTAAAATTGTTAGTCACCACTAAAGCAGTTTAGCCAGTATCTGAGTCAGGCTAAGCCTAGGATTTAACTTTGAATCATTTGTTAATACCGTTACTCCTCACTAAAGCATGTCACCCAGAGTATGTCAGCCAGACTGAGCCTCTGGTTTAATGGTAGTACCGTTACTCCTCACTAAAACATGTCACCCAGAGTCTGTCAGCCAGGCTGAGCCTTTGGTTTAATGGTAGTAACATTACTCCTCACTAAGGCAGTAAGACACAGTAACATTCTGGTTTAATGTTGAAGCCACACTTAATGATTGACATCATAACTTAAATGGTTCACCTCAGGTTACCACCTAATCCCTGTCAGGGAGACACTTTGAGCTACTTCAGGTTTTACAAGCTACTTTAAAACTGAAAGGTCCCTTTGTTTGGCTAAATAGTTCAGTTCTTCATGTGCTTTTACTGGTTTGTTTCCTTGATTGAAAGACTCATCAAGCTGTTTCATTAACATCAGTAACACATGCATGGCTATAGGAGACTGACCAATCAGCACACAGCAAGACCTCTGTGCTTAAGTGAAATCCGGGTCCTTTAGAATGAATTGGAAATTTACAAATCCCATCCTAGCTCAAAGCGATATGGTTTAGATCAGGGGTGGCCAATCTTATCCTCAAAGGGCCGTTATGTGTCCTGGTTTTTGGGGTAACCTTTAGATCAGCTGTTCAAACCCAGCCAATCAGTCCTCTAATTAGTAATTTAATTAGGCAGTTGCAGCGAAAACCCGCACACACAGTGACCCTTTCTGGATCAGTTTGGCCACCCCAGGTTTAGGTGGTAAGCCTAGGCTCACCAGACTATGAACCATAAAGTAGGACAGGGGTCTCCAACTCTGGTCCTGGAGAGCTACTATCCAGTAGGTTTTCTATCCTACCTGGCTTCTGATGAGCCACA
>JAODKC010000064.1:1957809-1969350 GCA_026777985.1 Mormyrops attenuatus | reverse complement strand
AGAAATGGTATGGCTCATCAGAAGCCAGGTAGGATAGAAAACCTTCTGGACAGTAGCTCTCCAGGACCGGAGTTGGAGACCCCTAAAGTAGGACCTTCAGGACCAAAGGAATAGTACACACTGGGATTTGTGTTTCCTGCACTGCATGGGCTCACAGGCCCTCTCCTTTTGGCATTAAGTTTTCCCTGGATGACGTCTATCATACACGGACTCAAACCTTTTTGACCTTGATATTTCCCTCCTGCAGTACTGTTATACTGTTACTGGAAATACTATTATATTATGGAATTTTCATCTTAAGCAACATATTTCAAAGAAGACGAGTTTGATTCAAGAACTTTCCTGAAGTCAACATTCTCATCTAGTCATTCTCTGTATGACTTCAGCAGGGTTGAATTGATTAAAACTGAAAAAATATGTTCTTTCTCCGTATTATTTGCTCCACAAACATGAATTTAAATGGGCATCATTGTAGCAGTATGTAACAGTTAATGAAGCCAGCATGAGAATGTGGCAGAATGCAGGCTGCCGATTGGTTAACCAGCTGATTGGCTAGTATATATAATCAGTATGGCTGCTGTTTTCCTGTTGGATGTAAGGCCTTAGAAAATGTCTCTTGATGTGGGTTCTTGTATTAGGTGGTGCCGTACCAGTATTGTGGGTGTATGTGGCAGGTTGGGGAGCGATGCTGTCCTTGTGCACAGCTAGTTAAGGCAGGCCTTGCTGTGACACTGAGGGCCCAGTCTGGCAGCTGTTAGGCTCGGTCTGCAGGGCGGGTGCTTCAGAAGTCTGGTCTGCCTGCTGCCGGCATGTTTCAATGAGTACAGAAAGCAAAGCCCTAGAATAATAGTAACTCCTTTTGCACTGTTGCCGTCCTGGCTGCCCTCCAGAACATTTGGGGGGGGTGTAGCTCTTAACAGAAAACAAACCCAGGTTTTAAGCATAAAATAACTGCTGATAATGAATAAACAGGCAAATTAGTATGAGTTTATTTAACCAAACTCTGGTAGAACTTCAGCTCTAACACGGGCCAGTAAGGGCTTTGCTTCTCCCCCCCCCCCCCACTGTAAAAGTGACTGTAAAATGGGTGGAGTGGGGAGTTCATTTCATTTTACAAACCAGCTGGCTTTCATGAAATTTTATCACAGAATATTTAGCTCGTTTAATAATGATCTTGTGTATCTGACCTGAGTGCCGCATCTGAAATGAGAGTCCAGATTGGGGACAAATGGCAGCACATGGAGCGGGAAGTCTCCCCAAAGTGTCGATACTCCTGCTGGACAGCATGTATTTGCCTAAATATTGAAATAATAGTTTAAATTCAGACATCCCAGGGGTTTATATTTTAAAATTGGATACAGTTTTATTGAAAAGATGAAAAATTTCCCTGGAAGCTTCTGGCTGGAATGTAATTTATTGGCCTTACAGTTCAGCAGGACCTGCAAAGGATTATGTGTAGTCAGTTATGGTCAGGAGTTGCTGATGGCGGGGTGGGGGTAATGACACTTCTGAGGAGATCACAGTACCTGTTCTTTTTGTACAGGGCCACATGTCTTGTGTCTGCCTATCCATCACATGTCTGTTCCCCGCGGGTGGGTAGGCGTGAAGCTCAATCCTTTCCCTGGCTCTGAGGTGCTGGTCCAACAGCTCTGGGGAGGAGATGGCGTGGGCTGGGGAGGGAGTGCGGCTGTGGTAAATAACGTGGATGGCGGAAGAGTAATGGCTGGTAATTCATTCTCTTACAGCTTCTTAGGGGGCTGCGGACCTGAGCGTGTCATTAAACGAGCCGCAGATTAGGCCACCTCCCCGCTTTTCGAATGAGCGACGGCAGGGAGAGGTTGAGTGCAACTCCATTTTTATCAGCCTCCAAGGTTTTTGTCCCATTGCTGGGGGGGTCATCTTTGATCACTATTCTTGCAGCCCCTCTGATGAGTGATTTAGGCTTCACTGTAACACCCCACCCCCCCAACTGCGTCTACTCGCATAATGCCGATGTGTCCTTTGAAGGTCCAACGACGTGCCCCCATATTTCTCATACCCAGAATGCATCTATCATTAGAAGCTTAGCGATTATGCAAAGGATCTGGTTTCTGCAGCTGGGAATTGAGCTGGAGAGATTTAGGTTAAGTGTCCCACACTAGGGTACAACAAAAAAGCCTTGTGGGACCCACAAGCTGCTGGGTCATGCCCTTAATTGGCTGCGGCCTGTTGGACCCTATTTAATTATTGAAGGGAGCGGCATTATGGGACACGTAGCAAGTCACCCCATTCTGGACGGGAAGCTGAATTCGTTTTCATGGTTAGCAGAGGTTGGTATACAATGTATGTACAGTATGTGTTACGTATTACCACGAAGGTGGGGGGAGGGTCCTGGTAAATCCTGCCCACATAATGGCATTTGCAACGTCAGTGTACTGGAAGAGAGTGGAATGATATGCGACAGCTAGATGGCAGAATGGGCTGCCAGGACACATTTCAGCACCACCTTATCTGGCGGGGGACAAGTGCATACGAGAGTCTTTACCCTGTCATCGGGGCATATGAGAGTCTTTACCCTGTTATCGGGGCATACGAGGATCTTTACCCTTTCATCAGGGCATACGAGAGTCTTTACCCTTTCATCAGGGCATACGAGAGTCTTTACCCTTTCATCGGGACACACAAGAGTCTTTACCCTGTCATCAGGGCATACGAGGATCTTTACCCTTTCATCAGGGCATACGAGAGTCTTTACCCTGTCATCGGGGCATATGAGAGTCTTTACCCTTTCATCGGGACACACGAGAGTCTTTACCCTTTCATTGGGACACACGAGAGTCTTTACCCTGTCATCGGGGCATACGAGGGTCTATACCCTGTCATCGGGGCATATGAGGGTCTTTACCCTTTCATCGGGACACACGAGAGTCTTTAACCTTTCATCGGGACGCACGAGAGTCTTTGCCCTTTCATCGGGGCGCACGAGAGTCTTTACCCTTTCATCGGGGCGCACGAGAGTCTTTACCCTTTCATCGGGGCACACGAGAGTCTTTACCCTTTCATCGGGACACACGAGAGTCTTTACCCTTTCATCGGGACACATGAGAGTCTATACCCTGTCATCGGGGCATACGAGGGTCTTTACCCTTTCATCGGGGCATACGAAGGTCTTTACCCTTTCATCGGGACACATGAGAGTCTTTACCCTTTCATCGGGACGCACGAGAGTCTTTACCCTTTCATCGGGGCATACGAGAGTCTTTACCCTTTCATCGGGACACACGAGAGTCTTTACCCTTTCATCGGGACGCACGAGAGTCTTTACCCTTTCATCGGGACGCACGAGAGTCTTTACCCTTTCATCGGGACACACGAGAGTCTTTACCCTTTCATCGGGGCATACGAGGGTCTATACCCTTTCATCGGGGCATACGAGAGTCTATACCCTTTCATCGGGGCATACGAGAGTCTTTACCCTGTCATTAGGGCAAACGAGAGTCTTTACCCTGTCATCTGGGAAATGAGTCTTTACCATTTCATCGGGACACACAAGAGTCTTTAACCTTTCATCGGGGCAAATGGGAGTCTTTACCCTGTCATCACAGAAACAAGAGCCTTTACCCTTTCATCAGGGCATACAAGAGTCTTTACCCTTTCATCGGGGCATACGAGAGTCTTTACCCTGTCATCGGAACATACGAGAGTCTTTATCCTGTCCTCGGTCTCTTCCCCATAATGACCACTTGCTGACTCTGACAGGTTTTACAGCCTTTCTGGAACAGGATGGGAAGTTGTTAATTAATAAGTGTGTCTTATGGACACCAAAAGGTCACCAAAAGACCCATATATAATCGTTATAATGGTTTCTCTGACATTCAGCCATTACCTTCACTTATCTGCAATAGACTCTGTCCTTCTCATATGTGGAATAAGCCCCACATCTCTCTGCCAAGGTGTGATTTTTGCCTTACCTTTCCAAACGGAGGTCACCTTCGGTAAATGCTGGAAACACCCAGGCCCTTCCCGGGGCCGATTCAATAATGTGACAAACTGCAGTGACATTTTTTACACATTTTGGCTTCGGCGGAGCCTGTGCTTCTAGTCGGAGATGTTCTGACCTTGGTTTAAAGACATTTCCTCAGACGTCTCATTTTCCCATCAGTGCCGGTGACCCTTGTCCGGAGCATGCACACTTTGCTATTGAATAAAAGGCGAATGGTAATAAGTTTAAACAAAATGTCAGGCAAACATAAAATAGGAATAAACACAAGACATGGTGACATTCAATCAGTGACTGAAAATAACATTTTTTCATCTGCCCCCTTTTTCCACTCATAATGCCCATCCTTGGTGCAGCAAACAACCAGGGGACACAATTAAAATAAATTTAATAGTGCAAAGAGAAATTAAATATGTATACCGTAAGTTCTCTATTATAATGACAGCTGTACGTGTGAAATGAGGAATCTGTTTCTAATGTCAACAAGGATCAGGTAAAACAGGCAGCGTTTAATAACCTCGTGCTTAATGCTGCTGATGCAGAATAATTGAGGCTAATTTAGTCCTGTCATTTAATTGGCTTAAAACGCATTTCTCTTGAGTGGGCTGGGAATATGAATTTGTCTAAGGGGAGCCCTGACTGGTCAGGAGCCGGAAAGCAGAAATTGTTGTGAACTGAGACTCTGATACCTCACCCAGGAATGGGAGAGATGGAAGCATTTTTGATGGAAAAATCACACCCGTCTTTCCCGTTTATTTTCTGTCTGTGTTTGGGGATGTGTAAGTTACTGTATCCTTGGTTTTGTCAGTGTTTCTGTCTGAACTCTCTCTGTATATTACAGGGCCCCCCAGGGGTCTGTGTGTCACATAGTGTGTTCTATCTTGCTATCGGTAAATCGGTAAATTAAAGATAAATGATTCAGAAGACACCTCAGAATCAAAGGTGTGGCTAAAGGTGTGGGTACCCCCGTGGTTGATAACTTTTACCTTAACTAGCCCACAAGATCTGTCACAACTTGCCTCACCATTAGCTCATATCCCAACATGCTTTGGGTATACACTTCCAGAAGGCAAAGGGGGGGAAGCGGTGTGGCGGTCCGAGGCTGCGTGCGGCCATGGTCGTGCTGGCGTCTGGTTGTGCTGCACTGCTGCTGTCTCCATGGCAACCTCCATCCCTCCTCCGTCCTTAAACGCCACCGGCGACGGTCACCCGTGCTTGCGGATCTGCCCGGAAGCACGTACCTGGGAATTGTGGGTGTGTGGCACCATTTTGCTTTTTTCTCAGCCTGTGAGATGGCTCTCGAACCCGATACACACGCACACACACCTGGCAGCCACCATCAGAGCTGCCTCCAGGGTAAATGACCTCCGGTTGGGGTTTTTAATTCCACTCACGCCAGCGGCCAGCCTCGCAGTAATGCAGTGACACAGTGGGCCCTGAGGGTGGCGCTGGCTCCTGTGGTGTCGCGTGGTGTTCATGGTACCCGTCCATGTGCCTGTGAGTTGCCGTCAAACGAGTGCTGTGACTCCCAAAACTTGCAAACCTTTCTCCCCATGTGCGCCTGATCGATGGCAGCTCATGTTGGGACGGACAGCATCGACCTTCTCAGCTCTGCTTTGGATGGGATATGATACTTAGCAAGAATAGAAAATAGCATGAAAAAGCGGCAAGTATTTGTAGCATGTTTTTAGTAGCTAAAAACAGCCAGTATTACCTTACTGGCTCTATATTCTATGTGTTGTGTCCTCCTGTGCACTAGGAGGCGCTATCTGTCTGGTGGCAGAGTGTAAATGCATTATCTGATTATCAGTTCTTTTCAGATAAAGTGTGGTCTGTTTTATCTGTACGAACCACAACAGATACCGAAAGACTTTGTCTGAAGTCCCCATTGATCACCAAGGAAGGTGACACAGGAAGGATGACGTGTCAGGATGGCTTGTGTTGAGTGTGCTCACCGAGCGATGCTGAACAAAGTCGTTCTCTGCAGCTGGGAGGCTAGATGAAACGGAGAATTCATCATGGCTGAGTTGGGTGATTTATTCACACCGCTCTGCGAGGCGGCTTCTCCTTCATGAAAATGTTAAGTGCCTCTCTCTTTCCCTGGGGCGTTGGTGCGACAGACGATGACTTAACACATCACACTGCCTCTTGATTCACATCCTCGTGTCAGGAAATAACAGAAGCATGTAAACTGCATGTATATCCAGTTGCGAGCCCATAATCCCTTATAAAACTGCAGAGCTCACACATATATAATCTCCTCACTGCTTTTTTTTCTAGCTGGCCTCAAAACGCCCGTGAACACATGCGTGTGTTGCACAACACGTCTGGCGCTGGGGCAGTCCAGGTTTGAGGCCGATCGCTGGGATGCTGCAGACACCATGAGAGAGATATGAATAAACAGCATCTTCGAGAGCCCTTCCGTTCAGAGGAGCAGAGGGGACTGAGCTGCTGATTTACGGCTCAGGATTCATGTTTTCCTCAAGCTAGTGGGCGTCCCTGAGAAGTGGGTGTGGGGGGGTGTTGCATCTCCTTTCTGTGTTTTGAGCGCTACACCAGAGCTCTCCGTGTGGTCTGATTGCACGTGTGTTTTTTTTTGTTTTCATCACACGATGGCAATTTTCCCAAATGCCGGAAGCCATTTTCCCGGTGTTATCACAGTCCCATCCTGATTCACCCCCCTGGTTGATCCCTGTTCCACACCACATTTCCATGCCGCTGTGGGTACGTGCCATTTTTAGTCCTCGCTGTCTAAAAATATCCATCGTCACTGTGGCCCTGGAACCCCTTTTCTTAAGCGTCGGCACGTGTGGCGAACGGCGCCCCCTCTGGCGACGGAGCCCTGTGGGTTAGGGGGACTTGGGCTTCCCCCGGGGGGTGCTGGGTGAGGACAGCGTCCCCTTAGGGAGCTCTGGCGCTGATAGCCAGCCCGCCATGGCTGCCAGCCGGCCCGCGGAGAGTCTTCTCTCTCCAGCTCTCTCCTGCTGGGCCATCTGCCCCTGAACGTTCTCCTGATGCTATCTGCCATTTAGCTGCAGATTTCAGCCTTGGACGCCAAGGCATCCCATCATCAGACCTGCGGTCAGCCTGCTACGTGTCCCCGTCCCTCAGCGGAAACATCGCCATGGCAATAATGGTGGGAGGGGTAATGGGTCTGTGAGACTGGAGGTGCCTCACAGTAGCAAAGCGCCTCCATAATTCATGGCCTGGCAGTGCGCGGTCACAGAGGGTCCCCGCTCTCGGTTTCCTTTTATTCTGAAAAAAAAGGTTTTGCGTGAAAAGGGGAAGAGAAAAATTGAAAATGTATAATAGGAGTTTCTGCTTGAAAAGGAAATCATGGAAAATTTTTCAGCAGCTGCATTTTTTCCAAGTTTGTGTTTGGAGAAAGGGGAAGACTCGGGCAAACTTCTCTCCAGGGAATTCGAGTTTACGACCAGGCTTAATTACTCTCCATAAAAACAATCTTCTACAAAATGCCCCCCTGAGACCCACAGCAGATGACAAACCACTGACAGCCTCTCCTGCAGGCTCCAGGGTCCATCTGCCAGCAACTGCTGGTCTTTGACATTTAGGTTGACATAGAGAATTATTGTCTTTTCTTTAAACGTCGTTGAACGCATGTTATTTTGCAAAGCTGCAGCGAAATGCATTTGGATTTGACAGGTCAGATCTCTGCTAGCACAGGGAGGCACTTAACATGCAATCTGCAGCCCCTCTTGGGGACCCAGGTGCATTCCTCAGTTGGACTCCCAGATCCATGCAACGGAATATTCTGAGTCGGCTGACCCACGAGACTGACAGTCAGAGTCCCAGTGCCACCTCAGATTTTCTCCAAAAAGACATTTTCTCCAAGAAGTCATTTTCCATGTTGGAGATCTTAAAGTAGGCAGCAGATACGCCGGGTAGGACAGACACAGATGCCATACAGGTGCATTACCTGATCTGATCTGGTAAAATTTCCAGCTGGGCGAAAACTGAGGTCGCTTTGCATATAAAGTGTCAGATTAAAAATGGAATGTTACAGTGAAAGTCCGACTTGTAAGTAGTTCTCTGTTACTCCTCTGCATTAGTCCATAGGCTGGAATATTATACAGGCTTTCCATGGGGAATTGAGAGGTGTAATAGGCCTGGGGATCTCAGCTCTCATGAACATTGTGCTTTCATAGCCCTTCCTCCAATCGTGGGCAGGACCTCGTACCCTGACAGGGAGGGTCTCACACATCCGGGCCTCCGTGTGTGTGTGCTGTGCATTGATACAGAGCGGATTATACAGTTCACCGTGGGGGGTGCTGCTTTGACACTGATTGGCTTGTGCTCTTTTTGGCCTGAGCTTTAAAGGTCACTGTGCTGCCTGGGATGATGATGTTTGTCATCACGGCACGCTGTGCCCAGCAGAGCAGAGAAGCCCAGCCCATGGTGGATTTGCTCATCCTGCTTTTCCTGGAAAACAGAGCGAGCACTAACGGACGTCAAACTGCTTGCCTGTGAAGCGAACGCACGCGATGTCTTTTCGGCAGGTAGCCCGTTTGTGCAGTTCAGGTCTGTGAGGAGAAGTCAAAATCGCCAGTTACCACAGAGCGCAGCAATCCGCCACACTTTTTGACAGGTCATGATCATGGAGCTATGTGCCAGTGTTGCCTCCATCCTGACAGATCTTACGGTCAGACTTGAAACCTCCTGCTCTCCTCTGCCGATCCCATGTGTCGGTGGATACAAACCGGCTCCATTCCAGCCTTGAAGTAGGTGGCGCCCCCTGCAGGCTGGTGAAGGCAGTGCCACATGCACACATCCTTGACAGCCATTGATTGAGCAGGGTCCCTGACCGTGGGGCTGAGAACTGGGATGCTGCCTGTCAGCCTTGAAGCAGGCTGGGGCCTGGTGTGGGAGTTTAGGGAAACCGCTAAATGAAGGACCTTCCCGCTGCCCGAGAGGGAAGGAGTCAGGTACCGCCACAGCTGTCAGTGCTGGTAGAATGAGAAGAATATCTGCTGTGTGCAGGGCTGGAGATAGCGCCCGTGCATGGGGGACTCTCTGACAGAGGTAAACGCTTGAGTTTCGGGCTTGAGGTCCTGAAAATGACACATTCGGGCTGTCAGATGGGCACTCCAACACCAAGCACCGCAGTGCTGCTGAAGCTGTCAGAGACCCCAACATGGCCTTCTGGTGGGGACCATCAGACTCGCAGAAGCTGCATCAAAGTCCTGCCTCAGACACTCGAGTTCGGCTCACGCTGACTTTGGAGTGAGGTTCTCTTACATCTGCTGTGCAATGGCAAGGTGCATTGTGAGATACAGACCTCTTCAGCATATCCTTCTTTGGTGGAATCCAAGTCAGCTTAGCAAATTTTCCCTAAACGTGAGCTGTTTTTCAGTCTAAAATCCATTTGCGTGAGTAATCCATACCCAAACAGTCCACTTACTGACTTCCTTAATGACATTCACTTTAGCTTGCTACATGTGCCTAGCCAATTCTGTTAAATGAAAATGGTTCCAAGCATTTGAAACAGTCATATTGTTGCTAAATAATTTGCTACTGGAACCAATGAATAGCCATTAGTACACCCTCAGACACAATGATTAATTCAGATTTTCCATTTTTTAAACGTTGATGGGAAACGAAGTTAAATTTGGAATTAGGATCCGATTGCAATTTTCTGTGGTCCTGTCGCTCTGGCTGATGTGGGTTAGAACCTTTATTCCGCACAGATTGTGAAGAGTTTTTACGCTCTTTTCATTCAGCCTCTGAGGACACAATGACATGAGTCAGCTGCCATTTTGTACGACCTCTCCACAGCAACGTCTTCTATTCAGCGCAGCCTTTCAAACCCACTGTGAATCGTTTGCTTTCTGAAATAGCAGGATAATGCACAGCAGTGCGGCGAACAGCTTCCGCCTTTCCAGACCTTTCTTCCTACACATATTTGCTGTTTCAGTTTTAACTGAGTACTTCCTCTCTGGCATGGTCGGGTCGCTCTGTCTGGATCTCGAGATCTCTATTGATCTCCACCATTCGGGGAAATTGCTTTCCCATTTCATCTTCCGACTGCATCTTGGTGACCTTTAATGAGATTATTCTGTTCTCGCGAAGGCTAATCCTCTTAACTTGGCCTACATTTCTATAGAAAAGTAGTTTTTATTTGGTATATCTATGGGTGTTACTAGATGTGTATAAATCTGATTTAAATGCACAGTTCAGCAAAGCTGTCTGAGTACAGTGTGTAAGGCTTTGTTGGGGGGAGGAGCCAAGCCCCCCCCCGCCTTGTAGAACAGTGTTGTATCCTTTTATGGTGGTGGTGGGGGGGGGTAATAAGCTGAATGGCCAGGCATAGCCAATGAGTGAATCACTACACTTGGGTCTCAGCCAATCAGCTGGGGACATCTTCTGGCCCCGCCCCCTGGACACACACAGGCCTCCTTTACCCTTTACCCTCCTTAAACAGCCCCGGGGGGGGGGGGGGCCAGGCAGAGACACCAGGCGACTAGGGGTTAAGCCCATTTTTGATTTGATCTCATGACAAGAGGGAGGGTTCCAAATTTAGACTGCATGGTTTAAAGCAGATCATTCCCCCACCACACACACACACACACACACACACACACACACACACACAGACACACACACTGCGAGAGCTCATATACAGAGGTGCGATGGGGGGGGGGGGCTCAGCGACAGGTGGGCCAATTGCAGTGTGCCGCTGTAAAGCCCCCAGCGGCCCCCAGACGAGCACATAGGATGACACAACATCTTCTGAAGCGGTACCAACATATTTCCTCTTTTATTTACATACTTTTTCAAATGTTAACATTTTTCGCTATAGAGCTTCTCATCAGGTTGTCAATATTCTCCTCATTAAAATAAATTGGCACAATTAAAACATATGTAGACAAAAGTTTATTTACACCATAGAACATTTCTTTTAAATATTTTATACAGGGCTGCAGATGTTGGCGCTTGCTGTGAGCCGTCAAGCAGGTCTGCAGTAATAAAGGTGTGAAATATATTATTCATATAAAAGTGAGTATTACCTTTATTGCATTTAAAGCAATGAGGAATGTGGCCTGACAAACATTCGTTTTAAATGACAGAAAAATCCTTTAGCCCCGCCCCCCTCATTTTTTTGTTTTTAATATCATAAAGTAAAAAGTGTAGTAATGGCCAAACAAAGTGTTATAAACATTTTAAAAACCTGCATAAATATGTACATTGTGCTCCTGGGCCCCGCCCCCTGAGGTGAGACGCGGACCCGCTGAAGCCAGGACAACATGGTCTTTGAGGTTTCGTCTGAAAAGTCACCGTGATGGATCCATTTACACACGGGATGGTCGCATCGCACACCTGCCTGCCCCACTAAGTACACTAGTGAGAATACAAAAAAACACATGTATCTTTTTGTTTTTTACTGCTTTTCTACTTTTTTTGTCCATTTTCGTCTTTACGTATTGGCACATAATGTCCCTGCCATACTTTTATCATCCAGATATGTACGCCAAGGCTGTAAGAAAAGTCTTTCACATTTTCAGTGCAAAATACATCCTCTCCCGCCTGCCCCCCACCCCCCCCCC